>CAJQUW010012887.1:0-410916 GCA_907163375.1 Prostheceraeus crozeri | reverse complement strand
ATGTTAATGTAATCTCCTCTTGATGTTATGACCATGCGAATTTTGAAATGTTACGTTTCCACACGCTCTAACTCTGATAAATTGCTAGAGAGTCTCAAAATCCGAAGTCTTCATGATGTTATCAAAGTTTGCAGATCAGCAATAAATAAAATGTCGTTTAATCATATTTTGCTTAGCTAAGCGGCTAAACCAAGAGATTTACTAGTAATCGAAGGGCCGCACTCTTTTCTATCCCCATTGATCGTTGATCATGCAACAAACAGCTAAATGGAAATTGGGAAGTGGTGTCACTCAACTTGTTTCATAGGCAACTTGTGTCTATATGCTTTTGGATCATAGAGGTGATGACTATTCAATATGAGACGCTAAAACAGCTGCTTACCAATGTGATAAGTAAAGGTGGCCGAGTATAGCATTCCACAGTGGCCAAAGAAAAGATCATACTTATCATGTAAAACAAGTTTATATATACATATTCTTGAAATAAAGCGTGTATAACATACTTGTCGCAATTTAACATCATACCGCGCACAACTCGCAGATGAGAAAGAGCGAGCGCAGAGCAGTGAGCGGGCGAAATCATGTAGGATTGAGAAAGCGATTCGGTCTTGCTCTTGCGTTATAAGTCGTACAAGTATTAGAGAAATGACATTATAGTCTATCCGAATCGCGATAGCGCCTTAACAAAGCTTATGATAATTTTAAGCGTTAATTACCAATAAGTGGTCCCTAAACAGTTTAATATATATCGAGAAAGCTTATTATGTAGATCTTAATTCCATAAAATGAGAAGACGTTGGATGAAGAAGATTGTGATTAAGCCAAGAAAGCAAACAAACATGACTCCTGAAACATTTATTGATCAGAAATTTAAGTTATCTCCTTCGAGTTAGAGTGGTAAACAATTGTGGCAACTATTGACTACTATTAACAAATCATCTAATCGATATTTGCAATAACAAATATAAATGATGATTATCTAGTAATTTGTAATTGTTCAAAATATGATTTTCATCAAGTTCTTACGACGATCGTTCTCGTTCTGCAGCACAGTTCATGGAAAACATCTTGAATATGCATACATTTACCATGTGAAAGGTCAAATCATAATTATGATACAGTAATGGAACCCGTATCTTTTATACAGAAAGTGTGTAGAGCATTTAGGTGTAACTTACATGAAACAAGAGTGTTGATGCCTCGCATATATTACTTCGGTTTAAATTGTTTGTAAGATTATTTATAATGAAGTGATTAAAGAGCAACATCTTAATTTATCTGAAAAAGAATGGTATCTTTGTCTCTCACTATATAATCGAAAAGGTATTGAACTAATTATGGATAAAACTCTAAGGGACATTTTGGCATTTTGATCAGAAAATATCTTTAAAAAGTGGTACAGTATAACCTTAAAGCTAGCGCAGACATGACGCTAACAGCACTATTAACGATTTTCAAGATGATAGGTATTTCTCAATATTTGTGGAAGAGTGTAACTTGATGGAGATGTTGAAAGGCATCGCATTGCTAGCAATGATACCAGAAAAGCCAAAAGCTGGCAGTATTTATTCTAGAGCATGAAGCGTTTGCATTGAAGATGTGCATTATACAAAGCTGAAATCAAACGATAGCGATCCCACAAATGATATTGCCATATTATGGACAGATGCTGGATGTGCTGAATGATTCCTTTTCACTAAAACATCTGTGACTAAGTACACTCTCTCATCTCTCTATTTCGCGTATAAGAGTTAATGCAATCGTATTTCTAATATATTTTTCCAATGTGAATAATATGGAAAGTGAAAATAAGGACTCGTTTCTAATCTACTTGCCCAGTAATGCTTCTATGAATAAATTTCCCAAAAATAAACCATCAGACTATCGAGTAGAATTAAATCGGCCACTGCATTTAGAAGGTGAATGGGAGGTTGGCGTTATATATTTGCTAAGATAGCATATTCAGAAGTGAAATGATTTGGAAGAAATGATATTGACTCCACGCACCCATGAAGGAATAACGATGAATAATGCATTTTCCAGTTCCCATACAATTTAACATCAGTATTGGAAGTGGAACTATGAAATGATTCAGATACAATCAGATTCTTATGTGACCAATTTGGGTAATGACCAAAATTATTAAGGCAACTTCAACAGTGGGTAATCCGTATCTCCATCATGAAAGAATAAAAAATCAGAAAGCTTACTGAGATTTATCTATCTATTCATTGGAGTGGGAGACAGATCCATTCCCCTTCCTCCTGAATCTTCCTCTCCGCTTTCTCAACTCTATTTTACTATAAGACTAAAGTCTTATACGCTTGAGGTTGGATACATGAATTCTAATCCACATCTTGGTTTTGGTCCATGGACTACATCTAATACGTCAATTGTCTACTACACTACATTACGCAAATTGCTTAAAAAAGTTTATATTCAAAAACTCGCAATCCACAAATTTCATTATAGATTTAAAAATATTCCTGATGAAGATGTTGGTAGAATGTCTGAAGCACTTAACTGCATCCATTTTGAAAAAAAGCGTGGGTGATTCAACAAAACGCCTCTTATCACTATCTATTGAGTTAGTAAACACACTGATGGAATGCAGAGACTGTGGGTAAGAAGTATGGAGAGAAAAAATTATGGCGGAACAAAAAATATAGTTGTAGTCATCATCAGCAAACATAATCAGTGACAAACTATACAGTTATTATTCTCTCTCCATTCTTCCTTCCAACTGCGAGCGATCAATTCATTTGGTAAGACATCTATAACACCATAATATTAGGAAGCGGTGTGGTGTATGCCTTCCAATCCTCTTTAGAATATCACACTACTACAAAGCTAGATTTCAGAGAGCTTCATTAAATGATGAATGTGAGGAGGCATGGACATACATTCTATGAATATCGGATCGAATCGCATCAAGATTAAATTTACAACCAGCTCTCATAAGAATCTAAAAGTTTGCTCATCAAATATAATCTGCCGTCGCATCTATATCATATCATATAGTTGAAAAAGCTTGTCATCTCATGTAAGTTAAACTCCATATATACAACAGAAGTGAAGCATGTTCGATGACAAAGTTACAATCTATGGATTCACGGACTACATATAAACTAAAAACAACACTTCACATTTCGTTTCACTCTTAGAAAATACATAACGCGCTTTGTTCTAAACTGGGTGATGACATCTCTAATGTCCCAATTGCGTAAAAATTATCTTGACTAAAAAACCTTCGCAGGGTATATATTCATCTACAAAACTAACTACACTGTGTCTTACCAACTACTCTTTTTACTGCTTTAGGACATCCTTACTCTGCCTTAAACTCTGCTTCTACTAGCTGACTGCTCCTGATGCAAGACGCGCTTTTAACAGGTATCTAACGCACAAAGTGCTATGCAGCCTTACCTAATGGCGATGCCCAAGCGTGCATATTTAAATGAAAATGCAAAACTAATAATCCTAGCATCTATGAGTTGGAGCCATAAGCCTACCGACAGAAATTTCGTATCATTGGCAAAGAATGAAAAGCCAAATCTATTTAGGTCCACTACTGCGATCAAACGGACATAACTACATCTTATTTGATAAGTGGCACGATAACCAGATCCGACAATCGCCGATAACGTTTGCGAGAAACTCCGAAATGTCATCACTTGCGCAAATCAATGCGCGAAGCAAATTTAAGAACTCAGTACTGAAGCCTCACACTTAATCACACACAAGTATCAAACGTTAGACTAGTATTCAAGCAGCCTCGTACAACAATCATACACCCCTAAATTACCGCAAGTATCAATCGCTCTGGATGCGAATTACGATTGCAACTAGCAGCATACAAAGATCCACGGATCTGTATTACACCTACATACACTGAAAACGCCAAGCGAACTATTCACACAAGTAAGTGCAGAATAACAGAATCTCGCACAGAAAGATCACAAAGACATGCGCTAAAATGATTATCGACGCACTAAGCAGACAATACTGACATAACAATCAACTCCATGCCAGAGACGATGATGAAAATACAGTAGCAACGCGCCCAAGATTGAGAATAATTAGAACAGTTAGCTAACACTGATCTTTCTATGACGGCAGACATACAAAAACAGAATCGTTGCGCAAATTTGCATGGACGACCGAAAAGTACGATGAAAGCCGTAAAACGCTTGTTCTGGTGAAACCAATCGCCATCGTTGAGACGTGAGACAAAGAAAACAATCTACTTTTCCTAACTAGTTTTATATGGTGTCCAGCATCAATGACTATGATAGGCAATACTAACAGTCGACGAAAGTACAAACACACTACATTACGTCGAACGAAGAGCTAACACATTCTTTCACGACATACGTACGAGTACTACTGTCTGTCAACTCACTAAAGATGCTTTACACAAAGCCAGTTACAGTATGGCGAAGATACCGGAGCATTTCAGTCATTAAAAGTGAAATATATAGTTCCAGTGTCACTTGCACAAACACGGGATTTATGTGTTCCAATCCGCGGCGTCGGAGGATGTATCTCAGCTCCACTGCATAAGTTGAACGTAAAAAAACCGAGATAGTGGAAGGTTACCTACATAATGGTCTTTAGACGACATCGAGAAGAAATTCCTATTGGAAGGATCGATAATGTGATTTGTCTGAGAACGACTGTACGCCGGATCGCATAAGTGTCTACATGTACACACGATCTGTACCTAAATGCACCATCACGAGACAAATCTGATCTAGCTAAAGGTGCGTAAGTACCAGCAATCAAAAAACGACACTCTATGTGACAGCAGAAGAGAACAATAGAACTGAAGGAGTATTGAGAGAATCTCACAGCGAGATTTATGTCAAGAGCGACTAACACAAACCTTCGAATGTATGAGTCACAACGTCACAAGATACCGCGTCAGCTATATAGTCTACAGAATATCTTAAAAAACTAACCAGAATTGAGAAGCGGAAAAACACTAGAAATGAAAGAAATAACAATCGAAGCGAACATAGATCGTAGATTGATACAACTGAATAAAAGCAATCAAGAAAGACGATGAGAAGCAATCTACAAAACAACTCCGCAAGAAGAAAAAACTGAACGATGAGTGATGAAACACTAAATATGGAGCGAGGCGCACCTTTCTATTATACAAAAGACCAAAATGGTATCTATTTCGTTTGCGGCTGGAGCAGACCAAGAAGGAACAGCACTCCTAGAAAAAGCATGTGCAACGTAATCATACATCATTATGTACAATACAATAGTAGTTCAACCGATACACAAGAACAAGTCTAAGCGCTCATATAGCGCAATCACACGAAAACCTGTACGAGAAAGTGAGTACCATCCGCATGAACTAGGTGTGACGTACAAAACTCATGTCTCTATCACTAATATTGAAGCATTTTTAAAACTGGCCGAAAAGTAACAAGCAGTGTAGCTAACTTGCTGTCGTACTTGCTCATAGCACATGTCAGGATTAGTTATGGTAAGACATACACACTAGAAATCCTCACAAAAGCGCCGTTAATTCCAAATCACCTGCATAGTGCACAAAGAACCAATCAGCAATATACCACCTTAATTCTATTTCTTTTAGGCGAGAGTGTGCGAGGATGAGCCGAAGAACCTGGCGTCACTCTTACAACCAAATGTGTGCGCATGAATATCTATTTTCACAAGTTGATGTGTTTCGACATGATCCCGTCATCTTCCAGATAGCCTATCCATTGAGAGACTCAATGCGCGTTAACGGAACCAGAAGATATTTTATAGCTGCTCTTTGCATCAATTTCCTTACTATGGCTCTGGGATTACACGCACAAGTTCATGAAGCCAACGCCCAATCATACAAAGCACATCTTTACTCGCACATATTTAGTCAAGCTGTCACAGAAGTAACCAGTGGCGTAAACAACATATTGCGTCATCAACGAAGCGTCGCTTAATCATCCGAATCTCAAGTGCGACAGTCGAGAACGAATTCCATCAGCGTCTTCCTAACATGACAGCGAATTATATTAGATAGAAGAGATCTTAATCGAGCGTCTGAACACCATATCAGAAAAGCCGAGGGAATTATAAGGTATAAGCCAGTGCTACTTATTACTGCACATACTTTACATGACTTCAGATCACGCACATCAAAATTCACTTCGGATTATAGTCCATTTGAATTAATTTACGGTCAGAAGTTAATTAGGACACCAATGAAGTTGATGAAAAAAATATGCTCAGCGAAGCAGAAAGCAGCAATCACGAATTTCTGTTAGAATTCTATAACTTGTGTCTGCATCATCACACATAGAAAGATCTCACTGAGGCTTATAACAAATAGTCTGCACCACTCTAGGCATACTCTAATAATACTTCGCAAGTAAAACTGAATGAAGCAATTTATCCGAAACCAAAAGACGCAACATTTCAGCAAGGTGTAAAAAGTACTCTATTTATTGCCAATTTCTGTATTCGGTATCTATGATCCTGATGAACGACATAGTTATAAATGATACCCTCATATATGATACACCAAGAAAAAAGACTGAAAGTCAACTATGTTATCGAAACTCACGATAAAAAGACAACGAATACGCGATACTGAAGAGACAGTACACTATAAATAGTGCTCACAGATGTGAAAATTTATCACGGACACCGACTAGACAACAAAGAGTCCAAACAACGATGCGCGCTCAAAAGCTTCTGAGGTAGCTTACGTGGCTGGCACTGCGGCGTAGTCCGTGTCTATCCATCACAGACGCGCGAATTTCTGTCTCCGCACGTGGCTTAATCAGATATATAACACAGATAATTCTACATACAGGATCTACCCTTCAATCACTCCATGACTAGTTGCGATCCAGCGACAGTAGTCGCAATTCTACAGGACCTGCGCTGAGGCGAACTGACAATTGGCCTATCTTTCGAAGACCGTACAGTGCTGTCCAATCGAGAAGTAAATCTCACTCAACTTGCTCAAGTCACGAAATAATTCAAAGATATTATGTACTAATCTTTGATAGCCATTTCTCCATGTATCCGATTCCGACTGAGAAAGCGTAAAAGAAAAAAGCAAATCATTACAAGCTCAACACAACAGCTAATATTCTTAGGCCTGCGGATTCATCCGCAATTCTACAAACATACCAAGGGGCAGAACATATGCTTCTCCCGCAATTATCTGAGAGAAAGATGCCAATAAAACAGAGTCACGTACAGAATGAATCCAGAGAAGAGAGAAATTATGAAAAAGAGCAAGCTAAAATATCTGAAAAGATGCATAACATAATAGAGAAATAGCAATCAGCAATTGGAGATTCATCACCATGCATTTTGGTACCAAACACCACGAGATAAAACAACATCGCTTTTGCACGAATTATAGAAAACACCAGATGAATTCGACAATCCAGGACAATTATCCCTCTGCCGCGAATATCGGAACTTGCATTGAACGAAGTAGGAGATTCGACAACATAATACTAGCAGTTTGACTTTGAGAGTGAACAAGGATTATGAGGCGAGCCGCTCGAGCAAAGTCTCCTTCTATTCATACTAAAACACTCATAGCGCGCAATAGCGACGATAAAAAGATGTCTCAGCCTATTGCGTGCCCCTGACTGAGAGCGGTAGTTAGTTTCAATACAATGTTTATGCCCTTCGATGACACAAATGACCTGCATCAACGATATATCAATGCACTAGGCTAATAAAGTATCAACATCGCAAAACTTTAGACTAAACATTCTGCGCCGATAATCACATTATATTGACGCATAATCGTTTATTGCTATGACTGGCCAGATCAATGGTAACCAAAATTCGAAAATTATTCCAAAGATTCGGCGAGGCCGATTTAACAATCAACCTCAGCAAAAGCTGGAGTATTGGGAAACAGTCTCTATAATATTTGGTTTTGAAATCGGACATGGAAAATAAATGCCATATTATTGGCAAAAGTTCAAGCCGTTTGTAATCACTTTTCTTGTACCTAACTCAAGAAAGGAACTAAGAAGGTTCCTTGGTATGGATGGGTTAGTATAGAAAAATTTGCAAAAAAATTACGCAGAATGTTGTCACCCGTTTAAACAACAGGCATGAGATTGAGGGAAATACAAAAACCCGGAAGAGGCGAGGCAAGTTTGCGAAAGGGGCGTCTGGTCTTGAAAATTTTTTGTGACCTTTTTATTGTATGTGGCATAATTAATGTAAGAAAATAGTTGGTGGCGAAAAAATGGACGTTTTTTAAATAATATAACCTTTAAGGGGTATACTTTTTTAATTGCATATTTTAAGGTGAATACGAGAATGGTCTTTTCTAGCACCAAAAACCCGGGAAGATTCTCATACTGTAACAAGCCTCACGAGCCCAAAAATAAAATATACTTGGAGTAATGAATGCCAGAGTAGCTCTTCGATACAAGTCAAAACAATGCTGGCGCATCACCAACCGATTTTTATCTAGTACCTACATGTGAATTAAGCCATTTAAATTTTATGTCGATGCTAGCGGCTATTGGTCTTGGGTGTGGCATTGTTGGCTCAAGATTGAGGAGGAAGGGATACGAGCATCCGTTATCATATTATTCGAAGAAATTCAATCATTACGAAAGAAATTTACAGTACGATTGAAAAAGAAGGGATCTAGCTTTGGTTCAAAGTTTGAGACACTTTGCGTATTTCCTCAGAAGGCCGGGCGAGCTACTTTTGTTTACACAAGATCACAGAATCCGTTAGTTTTCATTAACGAGAATGAAAAATGACAATCAGAGACTTTTGAGATGGGAGTACTGTTGTTGCAGGAAATATAATATTATCATTCAAACCATGTACCCGGGAGAGATAACATCATAGCAGATCGTTTGTCGAGAAGGAGTCACAAGTTAAAATATAAAACTGTGATCTTTTATTTTTTTTGTGGGCGTTGTTGTGTGCTAGGCAGTTTGTCTTCTTGCTTTATTATGCATTTATTATGCATTTTATTGTTTTGTGAGAACAATCTCCATTCCATTGTTAGAGCAATAACTTTTCCGCGGGCATGCATTTGTCAAGTTCCAATGGTCATACAAAAGTCTCAGCTTGTCAGCTATCTACGGTACAATGACTGACAACAGACATGTCATGTTCATCAGACTAATGGATTGCACTAAACAATTGGTAGACTGACTGTGAGCGAATCTTCCCAGACGTATTTAACGCGGCGATGAACAACGCCCGCTCTCCCATCTCATTGGTCTCTCCAAGCGAAAGTTGTCGGGCGAGAGCCGTTGGACGGTGTTGCCAGCCTATCATTCTATGTGCGAAACTATCATCCGAAACTGCTGCGGACGTGATCCACCACGGCTTGTGGGTCCTGGAAGAATCTGGAGACTCTGTTGGTGCTGTGACTGTCTTTTAACTGTGAACGTACCATCTGTCCTTGTAAGGACTGTTTGCACCATTTATTTATTTTCACAATATAATTTATCCACATTTTTCATTTACATTTTTCAATCATATGTTTTGGGAATATTAAGAAAATAATAACCCGTAACACATGACTAAAATAATCTTCTACAAAACGTTTAAAACAGGAAAATAGTTTGTAGAATGCTATGGAGCTATTTTTAGAGGTCAATGCTAGTGTCGAACGTGGAATCAATCAGAACTTTGACGATGATGCTGAAGGTGATGCGAATGACGAGGACAGCTACAACAGCGACGTCACACTTGATTTTCACTAGTGAGTTTGTGATTTCTAACCAGTGATTACCGGTAACCTGTGTTTGTTAACTTTTGTCAAATAGATATATGCAGAGTTCTTATGTCACATGTTTTCGCTTTTCATCTATAAAATTTACAGATTTAAGATAAAAATTACTGAAAATTTCATCTAAATTCTGATCCGCTAGTCGAAAAATAGAACGGCACCTCTAATTAAACGGCAGTGCGGGGAAAGGTTTGAAAAATAGAGCGGCATGCCGTTCAAATAGAGATTTTACGGCATTTTCCTTATATCAAAAAATACAAAATGCAGGTATGGAAGGCAAGTACAGGTGGCCAACTGAAAAATTGTGGTTATAAGATTTATGTCTTATCTTTGTCATAGCTGAATATAAACAGAATATGCTGTGGTCAAATACTTATTTATTATTAAGCACTTTCGCTACTTAGTTGAGTTAGAAACTAAGTGTGCCAGGTTCAGAAAAAGTGGGTTTTTTGTAACAAAAAACTCAAACAAGTGCTGGGGATTATCGTCACCCACCGAATAGATTCCCGTGAATTACAAAACCTTGCTATGGAACATGTGGTTGAGCATGAATCAAAAAAGGCTCGAACAATGTATGAGAACTCCGAATATAGCTTCCCATCGAAAAACATTTATTGAAGGAGATTAATAGATCTGGCATTAAAATTCAGTGCTAACTTCAAAATAAAGTAACCTCTACTTTTATCCGATGTTGAAATGAAGATGTACGAAAAGCAACAAACAAATTTACGAAAGCATGACAGTGTTCGTCTTTTTTGAAGTGTTATTCTGATCTGATACACACTCAAGTAAGTGCACATCTAAAATACAAATGAGCTAACAATTTGAAAAGTCATTCGCTTCACCAACTTGAAAATGAAACATTTTTATTTTCATCAAAACCTCGGGCACTAGCAGATTCCTTGTTGAAATTTACGAAATGCAGATCTCAAATTCTAAAACCAAATTTAGGACCTTTGATGATATTTAGAACTTTTCGGGACTTTTAGAACAGTTTTTCGAGTTTTAGGACTTTGTAGACACCCTGTCCTTTACACCTACTCATCGACTACGTAATTAGAAACTAACTGACTACATCGGTGATAACATTGACGATGCACCCCCCAACCCTACAAACAAAATTTTAAACCTACAACGAATTTCATAAGGTCCAGGGGGGGGGCCCAATCAGGGTGAGTTCCTGCAACCCCCTCTTGACATCCCACAAAATTCCAACTGAAGGGAGGCTAGTCAAGTAGTCAGTGTCTTGCCCATCACACAGGTATCAGTCGAACGCCTGTTCCGCGCTAAAGATATTAGCAGCGTTGCCACCGGGCCTCGAGACCTCATCCGCGCAGGCAGTGTATCGACACAATGGTAGTATGTATGACACTATACATGAAATTTTAAATCATACATCGATGAATGATTGCACGCCATGGATGCACTACAAGGGAGTTTAGCGCTATATTATCTTTCGATTTCTCTTTTCATAAAACGAAAGGCTTCGTCTCTGAAACGAAATTGGTTTGTACCATGACTGCCGCATTCATTGACTTTTGAATTCATTAATACGAATAACCATTTCAGCCTAACCACATCGATGACAGGCTCCGCGTCAATGTGCTTTGAGCTCAAACTAAGTTGCTATTATTATTATCATAAGAAAATAAAAACACGCTATTTCAACCTTAACAGAACATACCAATAACTCACAATGCTAGCTAGAAAATTAGGACATCAAATCAATGTCACTTTCAGATATATAGCTACCTACATATTTATCAATAGCCTAATAGCTGAATCATATTAAATGAAGTCAAAGTAGTAGCTCTAATAGAAAAATTTAATTGTATGTATAGGCCTACAAGAAATAAGCTACCGGAACTTCAAAAACATATCCTTTCTAAACTGATAACCCCTAATAAATGAATATTTTTCCGAGACCTTCATCCAGGTAGCTTACGCGCACGCACAGCTCAAACCCCTCATCCGCGCAGCGGTGTATTAGCAACTAACAGACGAACTAGGATGCGAGAGTAAACGGCATCCTCTTCTTCAAATGCAAAAACCTAGTGTAGTGTTCATCTGTAATTCTGCAATTCTCCAATTGCGTATCTACATGAAATTCTCTCATTGATTAATTTCTTAGGTTTTTATCCTCATCCATCCCTGACAGAATCTGTGAAGAGACAAAATGAAGTTTTCACTGTTGAAATCTTGTTACCTGTTATTTTTCAAAAACGAAATCCTTTTGAAATTGTGTAAAAAAGAGAATCAAAATTCATTGAAATTATCTAACAGCACGAGGCCTTTCCTACAATCGCAAAAGCTGCCTACTTCGGGCACAAAATTATTGAATACACATTTAGATACATACAAAAAATTGAATGATCGTAACAAATGCATAATAACAAATGGAATAATAAAAATATAGTTATAAGTTCCGCCGCCAGGACGAGTCTCTGCATGGAAAGAGACCGAAAATAAAACTCACAGAATGTTCTACACCCTATCACTACCACAAAAATCCGAAATCGATTGAGCTCCTTTAATCTACAGATAAGATCAAAGAAAAGGACGTGTTGATTGAAGGAAAATCTCGAACTTTTCGAACAAAATGTCAGTTTGGTGTATTTACGCAAACTGTGTGAGATCTATCAGCGCCATAATTTTTGGCATGATGTATCTTCACGACATGAAATCATCTATGCTTCAACTACAAAAGCGAAACATATGCCTTTTGAATGAATATGAATCTTTATTGCAGAAATCTACAAAAGGCAAAATTGGTTGTCAGTTGACAGCACTTATGATTTGCCTGAAAAACTGAACATCTAAAAGTGAACTTTACAATATGGCATCATCATATATATACGTTCTACGTCTGTTATTCCGCCGTTGGCTGGGTTGGACGATTGCCTCTGATGGCAGTTCTCCACCTGGCACGATCCTTTACATCTTCACAGAGATCCATTTTCTTACAGTCTGCTCGAACTGTTTCCTCCCATGTGATTCGTGGTCGTCCTCTCGGCGTGTGCCCTGGCACTTCTGACTTCCACACCTTCACTCAATCATCTACTTTCCTCATTACATGACCGCACCACCTCAAACGCCTTCTTCTCATCGCTTCTTACATTCCAACCAGGCTCAGTCTTCGAAGGAGGTCGTCACTGGGGATTCTCTCTCGAAGCGACGCACCACAAAACCACCTGACCGTCCATCTTTCGGCTCTTATCATTTTCATTTTGTTTTCTGTCTTCATGGCCCACGTTTCACTACCATAAGCATGCAGTTTCTTACATACACATCGTACACTTGTGATATCAGGAAAGGCAACAGCTCGTTGAATCGCTTCCAACCACTACGTAACCGTGTAGACACAGCTGCATCCGCTCCACCACCACCATCCAACGTCACCAAGGTAACAAAATCTGTTCACCACTTCGTAGTGTTGACCTGCTACCCCCACTTCTTTTCCGTCACCAATCTTCGTTGCTGGTGGTATGTCACCTCTACAGCGCCTGCATACAACCCATGAGTAGATGCTGCTGTTATGATTCCTCTTACACCACTACATCTCTTGTGTATCCATCTGCCGCAGACCATGCATCCAATAGAATTTACACCGACTCCTTTGTCACACCCACCGCATGGAAACATTGCAGACCTATCTGAGCTACCTGCTCCATCTTTCGATAACATCATCTTCGTTTTATTGCTGTTCACCTTCAAGCCTTTCGCCTCCAAAGATGTCTTCCACGTCTCAACTTTTCCCGGGAGTTCCTCCTCGCTGCTTGCCATAACCACCAAATCGTCGGCAAGGAGAACTTCCTATGGCAAGCCTTCTCTAGCCTCAGATGAGATCGTGTTCATTAACAATAGGGAATAGGAGAGGACTAAGCACAGAACCTTGGTGTACCCTTACAGTTACTTCAAAGCTGTCACTTTGTCTATCTCCAAGTGTCACAGCCGTTCTCGCATCAGTGTGAAGAGCCATAACAGCCTTTACCAGCCATTCATCAATTCCAGATCTTCGGCGAGACTTTATCACAACTTTTCTTGGCACACGGTCGAATGTTGATGTTGACCATGTGGTCGATTTCTCCATATATCCGGTTGATGGATGTAAAAAGGAAGAGCAAACTTCTTCGGATATATTCTCTAATAAAGTCTGTGCGACGTTTCGGGAAACCCCCTTAGTCATGCACGATGCAGTCAAGAACGTCATCGTTTCCCGAAACGTCGCACAGACTTTATTAGAGAATATATCCGAAGAAGTTTGCTCTTCCTTTTTACACGGTCGAATGCCTTCTCAAGATCCACAAATGAGAAAAACAAATCGGATTTCTTTGTCAAATGCTTCTCTTGGAGCTGCCTGACGATAAAAAAAGCGTCCGTGGCTCCCTTCAACGGCATGAATGCGAATTACATCGAGTCGATGTTCACCTGCGCTCTTATCCGTTCTGCTAGCTTTATTCCTCTATACGACAGCAACTGAGAGAACTCCGTATTCCTTTGAAGATTGGTATCAGCACGCTCATCTTCCAGTCAGATGGGATACGACATTCTTCCAAAATCTCATTACACAAGCTGGCAAGCCACTTTAAACAATGGGCTCAAGATACTGACAATCTTCACTGACACACGTCTCACCAGTCGGACCTGCAGTCTTTCCAAATCATGAGTCTCTCAAAGCACTTTCAAACTCCGAAATTTCTAGGCGATAAATCAAAAATCATACAAACGCTTTTTGAAGTCATTAAGTGAATTTGATGACACAATTTATGTTGGCTGGGAGCTCCACACATTTACTACTCTGTTGCAAAAAAATGATCATATACATTGCAATTCGAAAATTCTCGAGTACGTAGCTTCAGATTTTGACCACGAGTTTAGTGATCAAATGACTGTAAAATAAAGAAGTCTCTCCTCCTCCCTTGAGTTCAGAAAGCATCTTAGTGAGATAAACATTTTTGCTTATCAAATATTAGCTCAGACCTTAAACATCTAACCCCACTTGCAAATATCACACATCGCATGTTGTTTTATGCACTTGATAGAATATGATATGAAGACTATCATGCCAAAAATATGAGTAATAGAGTAAATAGATCTCGCATAGTTGATGTAAACAAACCAAACTGACATTTTGTTCGAAAACTTAAATTTCCATTCAAGAATTTTTCTTTGATCTTGTTTGTATATCAAAGGAATTCGAGAACTCAGAAGACACGCATTTTCGTGGTAGTCACAGGGTGTAGAACATTCTGGAAGTCTCATCTTCGGATTAGTTCCATTTTATATACCAAAATGTGTATTCCAGATTCTTGTGTACAAAGTACGCACCTGTTGAAATTGGATGAAAGGCCTCGTGCTAATTCAATGAATTTCTTAACTCTTTTTACTTACGAAATTGTATTGTAGCGATTTTGCATCATGCACTGAATAATGCTTGAAAGCGCATCTGATAATCAAAAAATGTCTTCTTTTATCTGCTATTGCTGGTGTAAAGCATATTTTGTTTTCAAATCACATGATGTAGCAATTAACCAGTTAAAACTATCAAAAATTTCATTTACATTTTCACTGTTGACTTAACGTGATTAATAATACGACAAACAAATATTTTTTGTTTTACTTTCATGCAAATAGACTAACCGGTATCAAAGTCAATCAATATTAGTAGGCCTATTGGACAGAATGGATGCATCACCCCATAAAATTTTCCAATTTTGGTAAACTTCTTTGAATTCGGAGAAGAAAGCCTTTTAAAACGGAATTTATGATTTCTGAACATACAAAAATCTAATATTGCCATTATAATCTAACCGAGGATGCATTATAGGATATATCCGTACATATTTAGAGCCATCCAGAAGATGAAAACCAGACACTCTAAATTGCATATGTCGCAAACATCTTCCACCAAAATAACTGGAGAATCAGTTGGTGGCAAAACGCAGAACAGAAGAAGTCATCCAACAAAATCCAGCAAATAAATTCATATTTCATACATATCATCGGTCTTCATCAAAGCTTGAGGGAAGAGGACAAGCCTATGGGCCAAAGTAGTCCCTCAGCAAGAATACAGGAAAAGAGCTTGTGAAGCAGTGATGACCAAGTCATACATGCTAGAAGTCACCAGTGGGACCTTTCTAAACCCATACAGACAATCATTTATAAACCCATGGAATTGGAGATGGGAAATCAAGGCTTCAGACATATAAGATTCGAACACCATACTCATTATAGAAGCAATTGTAAATTGGAGCTGAACTTCTTCAACAACAAAACAACTTCAAGTATCAATAATTTAACTTTAAATACTTCGTAGAGAACCAGTCTGACATGAACAGACAGCGACTGCTTCATGAAGCGGGATCTGGAAGGTCGAATAGACGACCATTGAACTAAATGAACTAGTAGTATGTATAGGCCTATAGGCTTTATACAGCCTATACTGTTCGCCAAAAATCCTCGCACCCCTCAGAACACAAAGCTTTTACATTTTCAAGGCTTAGGTATGCATGCTACCACAGCACTAGTTAATTTTTGATGCCGTGTTATTTATTGACGTCACATCAACTATCATGCGTATGAGTAGGATGCAAATACTGCCCAGACAGAATTCCGTACAAATTGAAACAGCTATCATGCAGCATACTAAAAATTGTCACGAACTTGCTTCGATTCCATTATCTTTTAGTCTCAAAATCTTCTGCACTCGGCAACACGGCACTAAGCTGCAGTGACACGGTCAAAGCGAAAACTAATGGATCGAATAGTCCTATGGTTGCTCCTTTCATCTTGCCTGAATACTTTCAGACCATGAAGATTTTGAGGTATTTGCATTAACACCATCATTCTGCATGAAGGAAATGTTTGTTCAACACACCTAGAAAAAATAAACTTATTGAAACCATGGAATAATTATACATCAACTACTCAGATCTCTCCGTCTCCTGACCAATGTAATTTTATCTCGATAAGTTCATTGGCGCTAACTCGATAATGACGTTGCGGTTGACTTAAAATTTGTCAAACTTGAAAAATATGGCTTAAGACTTACGAAAGATTGTTGTGGTTAGCAGCGATTCGCTGAATTTAACAACAATAAGACAAGGCAAAGGAGTTAATAATAAAATACTTTGAATTTGCGCTTCAACAACTTTGCTGAACTAAAACATGTATCACTAGAGTGGTGTATGTCCAAAAGAGAGAAACGTTGGATTTCTGAATTTTACGGTGTGATTTCCAAGGATTGCAGTTCATGCACGAAATCATAATTTAAATATCCAATCTTTTTGGCAAGCAAATTAATGCTATTTTAGTAGGTAATGAATTGGGTATCAACTGGTTATTAAGATTAATGCATTTGAAAGTAAAACTGGCATAGTTGGAAATCACTCATGCACATATGCATACACGTCTCTGTGCACGTCAACGCTTTATGATGCTCTGGAAATGATCATTAGTCAATGTTGCCTTTTTGCCTATCATGCACTTCATAGATGCACTTCACAAGGGAAAAAGTGCCGCGAAAGCTTTCATTTAAGATTCAATTTCTTTCGAAATTCCCTATCATAATCATGATATGAATTTGATGCGGTGGAGGCATGGGCAGAGGAAGTTTTCATAAATAATCAAATTCTGCTTGATGTGAAATGGTTCACAGCACATGAATTAGCCCCATGCACTGAAGTGAGGCAACCATGGACAAGAGTTCAAATGTGCATCATCAATCAGTAATAACTGATGTCACCTTCAATAACCTTACTGCAAGCAGCTGGACCACACTTAGCAACATGTTTTGAATTAGCAAGGGCTAACCTTAGGCGAAACACAGTTAATAATGAATTAAATCACAAATCAAACTATTCAGTAAGTAAAACCAATGTGAAAAATAAAAAATAAAACACAAATGTAAATGTTGAAAATATTCAAATGGTAGGTAATGAAAAAAAGGTACTGTGTAAGTATAAGTGAGAAAAAAAATTGATGACTTACTCGAGAACTCCTGCCTGTCTGCCACACTCCATGGTTTGATCACTTTGATCGTGTTTGAATGCTATTCTTTAATCGACTCTTAATTCATAAAATATGTGAAATCCCACGAAGTTGGTCCAAAAACATATGATTTTTCAGATTATTTTCATCTTAAATGACGATAAAAGTACAAAATTTGACAAACTCAGAAGCAAAGTTCTATCAAAATATGAATGTTGACATATATGCTGTTGATGTCAAAACTTAGATTAGGCTATGTTGCGGCGGGGGCATGGTTTCAATGTTATCGATTGTAATGCTGTTCTCTATTTTGCATTTGTGCGAGCGTTTTGAGTCCGTTTGTGGCAGGCTATTTTCCTCTGATGGATCATCTCCAATTATCACAGATGAAGTCTGCTCCAATTCTGCTGCAGCTGCTATATATTTAGCAGACATCACTCATGCCACCGATTTATTCCAGGACAGAGGACGCCCTTTGGTCTTTCCTTCATTTTTGTCTTCAAAGCTCTTTTCACACAATCTTCTTCCTGTTTTAATCATGCATGGGTATACCTTCGAAGGAGATTTCTACGGATGATAAAGCTATCAGGCTCCAAGTTAAGGCGTTTTGTCAATTATTGATTACCGTTCCCTGAAGGACCCATCACACATATAACGCATCATGGCCATCTCAAACGTACCCACCCTTCTTTCACCTATTCATACTCCTCCAACTTTTGCTACATCGACGAGGTAACGGAGGCTTTCCGCGAAGTTATATTTATCGCCATCCGCAGAAAACGTCGCCCTTACATCTGCTATGGGTGTCTTGGTCAGGGTTTGCAAAAACAGGGTCACTATCAAAAGCGCAGTAGCCCTCCTGGGTTTTTGGGTTTTTCCCTAAGAATTTCCATGAATCTATTATCCTTCAAATTCATTACACCCTTTTTGTAATATTTTGATAATTTCATTGTATTTTGTTCCATGCTGCCAAAACTGCTACACATCTTCCCCATAATCATTATTGTAAAGGTGTCAAGGAAGTTGGTGAAACAATCACAAAATAGCAAATTGTATCGTATGAAATATTACAAATAAACAAACAAAAAAAACTCATGTGAACTAGGGTATAAATAAATGCAAAATCAATTACAAATACAAAATTTCTCGCATGAAATTCAGAAAATATTAAAAAGAATGACCAAATGATGAGTCAACTGTCGACCAAAGGGAAATATTATTATCTACTCTAGGGAAACGAGTTGAGGTTTATGTCTGCCTCACTGAGGGCCCATTAGGATTACTAAGCATGTTCCGAAGCTTTGTTTTTTGTTAATGTGTAGGCAATAAAAAGTTTTTCAATGCCCGCGCTGGATGGTGACACGAATGCACATCAATAATAGTATCACATTCTCCGTAATGGCTCATTTTGATTCGAATTTGTCAAAAAGAATAGTCAAAAATTTTGAAAGACTGGTATTACTCCTCAAAAGTAATTATGTTATTACTTAAGTTTTTGAAGGGCTGGTATTAAATCCTATTAAGAAACATATCTGTGTTCCTTAATTCAAATGAAGCGAGGATGAATTTTGCTTGAAGCACATTTTCTTAATTCATCAAATAGAGCAGTTAAAATCGATATGTATGTGACGTTTTGAAAAAGATTTGCCGTAGGCCGACGTAAGATATGACATTTGTATGAGATTGGTATTGTGGATGTATGTTTTCCATATGTGGAGCCCAACTTGCAGAACTGCTTACTTTGATGTTCGGAGCCGGTATGTCATGATCGATTACTCTTCTCGGCCACTTGCAGTTGGACATTCTTTGGAGGTAACCGCAACACCTTAAGCGATTTTGTCGCAACTCGGCATCGAAATTGCTAAAGCAAAGCATCCTCCGTTGGTCGCACGTCGAGCGTCTTTCATAATGCTTGACCGCACAAATCCATCGTATCATGAAGTTCTCATTCTTGTTGAGGCGTGAGATCTTCAGCTTTGATGGGCCATGTCTGCGAAGCATACAACATTGCGGTTCCTATACATGCCTTGTAAGCATGACCCGTGCGTGTGAGAGAAAATTCCGGGCTGGCAAAACTCAAAGAATGGAAATTCTTCCAAGCACTTTTTATACGGTCGGTTAGCGACCCACCACAGCCTCCGGATCTCCTAAGCGCATCACCCAAATAGCATAAGTCCTTCATGACCTCATACTAGACGTTGCCAATTGCTATCTGATCGACTTGTCTATGATGTCGGGAGCTCTCCTTTCCAATGCCGGCACTTAAAATAGGGATCAAAGCGTAGAATTGACGTATCAGCACATCTGCGCTGCATCCATTTTCGGCAAGTTGAGTAGCAAATCGAGTTCCATTCCGCACCCTTCCATCAGACACAACAAGGATGCTTTCCTTCCTCTCTCACTAATTCCTGACCACTCCGGCTTAGTCTTATCTATGTTGACTGCCATACCTTTCGCCTCCAGGTTTGCCTTCAAAGGAAACGAGTCTTAAAATCATCGACTCAGCCCGATGTTATGATCCAGTCATCTGTGCAGACAATCTCTTGAGGGCATCCACGACGGTGATTCTGCGAAATAGTCTCCATGACAATGGTGAAAACGAGAGGGCTTAGTTAAAAGGTCTTTATTTAAATTCCTCTAATGGTCAGATGACCAAACACGTGAACAGGATTTCATTGCGAGAAGAAGTTGAACTTTATAAAGAGTGAACAGTTACGCGTGGCTAAAGAAAGCACGGCCTCATGAAGTTGAAGCAGGTCGATCATCTGGTTGGGATAGGAAAAATCCTATTAAATGTTCCTACAACTGGAATAGACGCTGGAAAGGTTGGACGCCGAAGACGCAGTCAGTTTTGCATTTTACATCATTAAAGCTTTCGACTGAAATTAGTTTTCGGGAGTGAATTGCCCTTTGGTCTGAGATGTAAGCGGAAAAGAAATACTGTCTATATTTGTGATGACGCCTTGGATATATGCGAAGACTGCTACTTCGAGCTCTGGATTCTCTAGAACTTCTAAAAAAGGAAATAGAGGGAAAATGAGATGATGTCGTAATATCTGAGCCTTAAGTGATAATAGATTCTAAGTTTGATTCTTTCACGATATGATAAATGCCTTTTGTGGCAGAATGTCTGAGGCATACCCCTTCGTCCACTCTGAATAAGGTTGATGTTTTTCGTGGTGCGGACTCTACAATGTATACAATGCTTTAATATATTACGGAATACGAATATGAATCTCGTTTAACAAAACTGAGCATATGTTTTCAGGTAGCTTGCTGCACATGTATGCCGAACAAAGCACTGCTGCCTACTTGTCCGATTCACAGTGTTGTTCACATGATTGTCAGAAGAAAGATCATTCATCACCAATATTCCATATTCCAACTTTCCAAGGTCCTTGCAGGAGCGCACAAAAGTAACATTCATCCAAGATAGTGCATGTTGGTCCATGCATTCTGATTCCTCTAGCTGTGCAGTTATTTATCCATTAAACGTAGCAGTGATTTCTTTGCATATTTCGAATTATATCAGTAAACGTAGCTTGAAATATCACGAAATATGGACATTTTCACATGTAGAATGGATGCTAGTCGTTTCGGATCGAATTCGAAGATGGCATATGCATGCCATCGCGTCAAAAAAGTAGTAAATTTTAAAAGTGTTAAGGAAATGCGAGATTGAAGTACTGAGCTTTATAAAACTACAATAAGACAATTTTTGTGCGTTTACAATTATATCAGTATATAAATTTATAATATACAGTTTATAATTGACTTGTAGTTTTATTCAAAACATGTTTTGCGTGATTATTACATGGGATAAAAACAGGTCTGATAGCAATGTATAGCAGTTTCTAAAGCGCTCACGTAATACACATACATTGCACACATGCACTTCTATCAAGAATTTTCTAAATTGTAGGCTTATTTTGCCCTGTAAAACGAATATTTTGTTTATGTGTGCTTGCACAACGGTTCATGTCGCCATGAAATAAGTCTCCAACACTTGGTACACAATCCTTGCGTGTACATTTTACAAAAAATATTCAACTAAAGGAAGGAGGAAGTGATATTTTGACATTATGTTTGCCTATACGAAATTCATTGAATGGATAACCTCTGTGCGCCGCAATTAGCTTGAAGGTTCTGTAGCAAATGGACGGAAGTATAATCGCACGTCAGACCTTCATTTTCTAGCATTTTCTAGTCTTCTGCCTGCCTTCGAGGCTAGCATCCCACCACCTTGCAATGAATTTTAAATGTAACTGGGAGCCAAAGTGTGAGCGCATGTGAAGTCCGGGGTCGACTAAGTTCGTATGAATAAAGTTTCACCGCTTTGTCTCATGCCGTCATCACAACTTAAATCACGGGGTCTGAGAACTGAAGGTATCCCGTCAGATGCCAAATCTGTTCTGATAATGCTTCACGCAGGCGTGCGGACCGTCGGCATTGTATTTGTAGCATGTTTATGTATCATGCATGCACTTATGAAAAGCAACTTCGAATGAATTGCAACTTGAATCTTTCCTTCTATTGTACGAGAAGCGATATGTTCATATCGATATGCTGCAATTTATTATTGACTAATGAAACCTGCTTTGCCGCATTCTATGGAAGCATGGTATATATCGACTACTGGTCTCGTCAATCATGCTGCACAACAGTCAACCTACGTTTGCATGATTATTTGTGATTAATATTTTCTAGTTGATAATCATAGCATCATTACATCAGGTGATAATGACCCCTTCATTGTCTTCTATAGTCTCTATATTACGATGTGATCTAAACATTCGGAATTGCTTCCGTAGATATAACAATAGTAGTAAGCCAGTTGATATTAAGGATAATGACATTTTTCCTTCATTCTAATGATTTACGAGTTAATTCGGCTATTTGAAGCTGTTCCAATCAAATTTCAGTCTAATCAGTGATGCGGAGTTATCGATACTTTTGAAAGCATCGCTGAGCTAATTAACAATTCTACAGCTAGCGCGCTGGTAATTTAGCATTTTAGTTTTTCCATGTTTTGAATTTTAAATGTTTGCTTCAATAAATGTCTGATGCATGTGCGTTTGACAATTTTCATGCTGTACTTACAGGGTTTGAATGCATTTCCATCCGAACGTTGGCTCATTAATAACATTGAAGAACAATGGCTGTACAGCTACTCGAAGAAACCCACATCAAGATTTCAATAATGCAATAGTTTTTAGTGCTGAACCATTAACAGACGATGCAGTGTTTGAAATTCGAATTGATAAACGGGTAAGCAGTTTTCCGTATTTACAGTCATGATGTACAAAAGCATGTAGGCTGCCTTTCGTGTTGAAATATAAATGTGAAAATGCAGGGTAGATGTAGAGCTTTACTGTACAAGTATAGGTTTTCCCGCTCTTGTTACCAGTGTGCAGAATCAAGTTTAACATGCAATTTAACAGACATTGGCTACTACGCATTCAGTTTACCAGGAATTAGATTCAACTTGCCAGTTTACATTCAGTTTACCGGTATTCGCAATCTAATTGACACACATATTCAGTTGTACAATCAATTTACCAAAGAGGAATATCGGTTTACATACTTGTGTATTCAATTTCATGTTATCAAATTGATCCCTGCGCAAAACATTTACATTCCATATGTTTGTTATGTCATTACACATGCACTCCATGTCTTCGTGCTAGTAA
Organism: Prostheceraeus crozeri; assembly: GCA_907163375.1. NCBI lineage: Eukaryota > Metazoa > Platyhelminthes > Polycladida > Euryleptidae > Prostheceraeus > Prostheceraeus crozeri. The sequence goes on along the minus strand of CAJQUW010012887.1, from coordinate 387,477 downwards.
CACAAATAAACTAATCTGTACATGTAGGCATATCAAGCAATACCTCTAACTGCTTTGCTTTCTGAAGTTTATCTTTTGTGAAAATTTTCCCTATACAAAGACCAATGAAGAAAGGAAAATCAGTATCATTTTTTATGCATACCTACAACCAAAGTACTAATTAATGTAAATGAAAAGACAAAATCCATAATAAAATCTATATTTCAAGCAATTGCATGAGTTATCCTTCAATGTCCTGTCTATTCAAACTTGCTGGAATAAATCGATCCACCCGACGGCACCAATGACAGCATTTTGTAGGTGTTATTTCGTTCAAGGCCGTGCTCGCTAGTCCGATTAGAATCCTTGCCCTCCATGCCGATTGGGTTAGTCCATGTAAAACACGCTCAGCGTCATTTATTAGATCTTGTTGCACCTGTGCGGTTGTTAGCTGACGACTTACAGCATCCTTAAAGCAGCTATGTGCTTGCTCCACTGGGTTGAGAAAAGGGCTGTACGGAGGTTGGGTATGTACGTGGAATCGATGTTCATGTTCCTGTGGCACTGTGGTATTCAGATGCGGTCGGGCTCCATCGTGCACGAGATGAACAACACCATCAAGAAGTTGATGCCTCGACGTTTATGAGATAGTCAATGAACTCTTGGTACCTCACATGATCAACAGTTTGCTGCCTTAAATCAAAATGGACGAGGCCCAAATCTGCATTGATAGCCATTATTAGATTGACATTCGCCATTCTGGCCCCGATGACACGTTGCCATACCGCCTGACCCACTGGTGCTCTCCCCTGTGTCCTTCTGGTAAAAAGATTGATGCCACATTCATCTATGTAGATCTTATGCTCATGAACATTCAATGAGGTCAGCCAGGTAGCGTATCTGAAGCGATTCTCCTTTGTTGCCTCCGCATTTCTCCGAAACGGAACATCGGCGTCCTTCCCGGCAATTTTGAGAGAGATTAGTTGATCCTTCAAATGGCGACATATCGTTGAGATGCTAATGCTTGGCTTGTTCGGGAGCAGCGCTTCCAGCTTTCCTTTGATGGCTGTTAGGGTCGAAAATGGCTCTTCCCTGGCGATTTGAAGAATGGTCCTCAGCATCTCGTCATCCACGCGCATATTCCTTGGACAACCTTGCTCCCTCCTTTCAATTCTCCCTTCACTTCGCCAAACTCTGATGACACTTCTGGCAGTATCTCTGTTAATGGAGAGAGTGTCGGCAAGAGCAATGAAGTCCTCATTCCTTTCATATGCGTCAACGAGACGCCTTCGATCCACATTTGAAACTCGATTGTTTGGCATGATGAACGGAATGACCGCATTCCATTACCATATCCGCTTTAAATATCGAAGAGCACAAATCAAGGTGAATGCATGAAGTGGCATCGTGATTGCTTGCAGTGTGATTTTGATTTCTAATACATATACATTTCGCTCACCTGTGTTAGGTTGAATGCTGTCAATTGGCAAATTGAATGCACAACCCGGTATCTTGAAATGATAATTTGCTGAAACTGGTAAGCTGAATTACAGTCCCGGCAACTTGATTCAATGCTTTGGTAACAAGAGCGGGAAAAGCTATATATTTATAATCAATCGAGACTGAACAACTCCAGGGATCGTCAGACCATTTCAGTTTGATGGACAAGTTCATCTGTCGTTTTAGTTGGTCAAAAGTCCAATCTTGTCAATGCAGGAGTTCTTCTAGGGTCGCCGCGAGGCTTTGGAGTCAGCTTCCCCAGACCTTTTTACCTAACCAATACAATCTTGATACTTTCGGATGTTCGGATGCGTGCGAACAGGATTCTAATGGGGACAATTCAATCAGCATTGAAGAATTTGTTTCCGCATTATGTTTTTAAAGTATTCCAAATTTCCAATTTATAGTTTTTGTGATTTTGTCTACGAAATCGCAAGGATTGCAAACAATTTGCAATTTGATAGGTTTCATCTAGCATGTTTAGATTTCTTCATTGATTCTGCTTTCATATCTTAAAATCAGAATTTAAACGACAGCTTTGTGCAAGTATCATTTATCGTTCGAATTTTCATTTGACAATAGACAGCATTTACTTCTCAAAGCTATTGATTGCAGATTGAAATTTGGAGTGGATCAGTGGACATTGGGGTAACGGCCTGCGATCCGGATACCATTGACTTGCCCAGCTGCGCATCATGTTTGCTGACTGATACTTGGATCATGTCAGGGGCCACTATCCTGCACAATGGACGCCCGGTTCTCAACGGATATGGACATGAACTTCATCCACTTAGAGAGGGAGATACGCTAGGAGTGATGAAGAATAAGAGTGAGTTCGATTATTTTCCATCAATGTCAGATCTGCAGCAGTTGTACCATGAATGTCCGTTTTCATGACTGCAATTCAAGAGATCGGACTGAATTTCATTTGAATTGCAGATGGTCAGTTGCATATCTTTGTCAATGACACAGACATTGGAGTGGCTGCCTCGGGTATTCCTGCATCCGTTTGGGCTGTGGTTGACCTGTATGGGAAATGCACCGAAGTGACGCTGGTGAATCCTGCTGCACAACCGGGATCACGATGTGAGTTGAGAGAAATTATTCATGTACAACGACCGCTAATATGATGGTCAGAAGATGAGTTTCCCTAGCAGACTCGTACTTAATCTCCTCTCCATGAATGCTTCTTTCAATGAATTGAGAGGCCAGTGTGTTATTGAACACCAAAACATAAAAACATTGTCTTAATTCGGTATTGGCGAAGAGAGCGTTTCTTTGCGATTGAAATGTTCTTCCGCATGACATAATGAGTTTGATTACAGTAAGAAAGGCACAGAGATTGAAAGGTACTCCTCGTATCCGGACAGGTTGAATAACTTTCTCGTTTTCTTGGTCATGTTTACAAATGCTGTTTTCCTTTTCTCCAGTTGAATGCTTGCTCGTATTTTGCAATGGTGTTCAGTTCTGGTCTACCTGAGTGGAACTCTTCACAATACTGTCTCCAATTTCATTCCAATGAACGCAAGCAAATGATCCATTGAATAAGAATGTTTTTCCAGCAGTTTTTTGCCAGATGTTCTCTGCGTGGTCTTCGTTTGATGTTTTGATGTTCACATTGCATCTTTTCAATTACACGACCAGTCAGATCGCAATACTTCTGCACTTGTCCCATCGCTGGTATTCCATGCCTTTCTCAAACGTTGCATTTTCTATGATAAAAATAAAAATAAATTCTGAATTCAAATTCCGTAACATTTCTTAATTAAGATGATTTTTATGTTATTTTTGTGCCTAGCGGCTCACTTGTCTTGTGGTAATGTTCGCTCTGTATCCGAGAGATGAGGGTTCAAGCGTGATGCTGTGACCTTGTGTTTCAGTGTTTGCTCACGTCAGGGAGACCTGTGCTCTAACCTTGATGCTGTTGACTTGTGGTAGAGTGTTTGCTCTGGGTCCGTGGACTGAGACTTTGAAAATAGGTGCAGTCTTGAAGTAGGAGTTGGATAAGTGGAACTCGGTCTAGAGAGGCGGGCGTATCGCTAAATGTGCTTCCGAGCATAGACAAGGAACATTTATTTTCTTTATTTGATGCCATTCATGCACAGATTCTTTCCACAACATACTAAAAGTTTCTCAACGTGGCGTTTGTAGTGGTGCCATCCACTTGCAGCTGTTGAATGATGAAATTAGTCATTGCCGATTATCGTTCGAAATACCAATGACTGATTTTCCATTACACCGTTTAATTTATGCTGAATCTGATGCGTTCAATACCAGCTTAGTGAGTCTGTGTGTGGATATATAACTAGCCAACTGCATAATTCTTAAGTCTGGATATTTGTTCCTGCGACATTTTGAAAATTGGTTTCTGCCTTACAACGGCTATGACATGCCGTGAATATGGCATATCGATTTGTTTCAACTCCTGCGGTGATGTTTCACTACAGCATTTTCTGATGGCCAGATATGTTTCTGATTTGCTTCTGCTGTACATGATATTCCATCCTTGTGATTGTATTATGAACAGATTGACTGCTGTCACTTTGTTTTTTTATCTTCAAGGGAACTCTAAGTATATTCCATGTGATAAAAATGTAATGTATTCAATCATCCATCGTACATGCATAATTACACGTTATATTATCTATCAGCTAAATATCCTGCATTACTTGCAATCTGAACTGCTAATAAAATGGATAATTTGCCTCTTCGGTGTATAATGTTTCATGAATGTACACGTCGTTACTTGGACCTATTTAGGGGTGCACCAAGTTTCGAAAGGATTATCTCCCTTGATTCCTTAACAGGGTTGGAAAAGTCGGAATTGGAATTGGAATTGACCCTGATAAGCCTCAATTCCATTTTGTGATACTCCTGTGATAAATCTATTTATACAAAAATTGAAATCACAACTTCCAATCACAACAATTAACAATTTTAATGTTTAAGAGTATAGTTATATAGATACGATACGCAATGATAAAAGACAAACTTTAAACTTACAGTTCACTTCTTAATGTTGAATTCACATCCATTCGATCGGACTCACTTATACCAAAATAATATTATAAATATTAGTGTCACTTATACCGTCAATCTTCAGTCGCGCTCGCTGATGTGTTGCTGTATACGCTGCTGTGTTGTTGTTCGCTGGCGGGCAGTTGTTGTTGTTATTTCTGTAGTTAAGTTGCACCGCGAGAGACCGGAGTTCTTCTAACAGCTACTGAAGATGTCGTATGTGTTGTAGTTGACAGTTGCTGTTGTGTCAATTTCTCATCGTTTCAAATTTATACCAATTACCAAGTTTTGAGACTTGAAGATAGATCCACTTTCTTTTGAAAATTGAAAGAGTTTCCTTTAATCTCTGCTGGTTAGCTTTCGACCCGACCACATTTCGTTCTTATCACGGAATTTTTAATCTCCTTTTTTAACATGGACCATTAATCAGTTTTCATGATATCATTTTTATCGTCGTTTTTTCTGTCATCAACAATCACGTTATTCGCAGATTGAATTTCTTTCTTCTGTCAGTTTATTAATCGATTTATTCGCATCTCATCTCTCTCTCTCAGCGTTTGATTCTTTGCTGACCGTTAATTTAATTTTCTTTTTTTCACGAGATATTGAATATCTCGTTTGTGAAACGAAAATGGCGTAGGTTGACCGGTTACATATATACATGTACACAACAAATATAAACTATGAACATGAGAATGTACATAGGAACGACGCAGGGAACGGCACACAGGAATAACGAGGATAGGATAAGGGCACATGGGTGAGATTGAAACGAACAAACGCTAGATACATTAATATGATACACTATACGCGACATGCAATTATCGGAATTGAATCTTATTATGGAATTGGAATTGAATTGAACTGTTTCGACTGGAATTGGAATTGAGCAGAATTGAAATTTCTGCTCTGGAATTGTAATTAAAACATTTCAGTGGAATTTTTCCAGCTCTGTTCCTTACCACAGTGTCTGTCATAGTTCGCTGTGTGGTATACGTCATGTATGCGCCTGTCAGTGCCCAAACGTGATTCTCAAAATTTGACTTGTAAAGTAACTAGTGTCCGCTTGTTTGATAGCTAAGCGTTACAGACGCTGACCGCTGCCCCAACCACAGCGGGTGCGATTTGTATTGCAGCGGTTGCACCTCCATCTTCGTTCATTGTGTCCTGAGGTTACAAAACTTGTTAAACGCTTGAAGCTGGTCTCCGTTGACCTCTAGCTAACCGCTGTCTGAATCAGCTGACAATCGGATTAAAGATTTTAAGTGTTGAGAAATGAAAGCATGATCTTCAGCTCTCGTCTCTCAATTATGTTATGGATGTCATCTTCAGTGACAGAATGACTGACGAGAACCGTCTAGACGATGCACCATTGTTGTCTTGACCCTCATGACAATGAGCCGTTGACAATGCGACATTAATGACTCATTTGAATACCATGACTTTCAATATTCAAAACTCTGGTCCAGGGTTGCATTCTGATAACATTCTGGCTCCGGGGACTCAACAGCAGGGCTTCTCTAAGCAAGAAATGACAATGTCAACCTTCCTTTAACCGATTGTAGGCAGGGGTTTTCAAAGATGCAAAGATTCAGCAATGCAATATTTAAATGAAAATCAACATACTCTAGGAATCTCAGTTAACAATTTGAAGTTAACTAAGATTACTACACAAAATAATAATTCCGTAATAAAATTTGAAGAAAAAGTAATGAAATGCATACAAAGCTACAGTATTAGTCCGGGAGCTAGCGCGAACTTGTACAGGGAACGAGGTAGTACATAAAAGTTTCACATAGCATAGTACACCTCTAACCTACTGCAAACGAATCATAATCATCTACAGATTATGATCTTTCAAATGAGTTATCATTCAGTGACAGAGGATGAAGTAAAGTGCACAAACAGACACTTTTCGTTAAAGTATATCAACAATTTTCTTGAAATTTCTATGTTAAAATTTGCAGTTACACCAACGAAAAGTGTCTGTTTGTACACTTTACTTCATCCTCTGTCACTGAATGATAACTCATTTGAAAGATCATGATCTGTAGATGATTTCTATAATAACCAATTCAACAAAATACCAATTTGTGTAACTTTTATGAGCAAAAATTCGAAAAAATGGAGTCAACACCTTAAATGTCACAATTTTACCACTGGAAATACACAGGATTGTGTTATCCTCTCTATTTCTGAAAAGCAAATGATCTGATCCGGCAGACGCGAAGTTTTGCAGTAGGTTAGAGGTGTACTATGCTATGTGAAAGTTTTATGTACTACCTCGTTCCCTGCACAACTTCACGCTAGCTCCCGGACTATATAGGTACTGAAACAAAATAAAATGGGTCGTAGTTGCTCGAATCGACCTACAGCGTCTCACGTGGAACTACTCACTGACTCTCACTATCCATTTAAACGTCTGTTTGTCCCGGTTCGCAGGGTTGGACGGTTTTCCCATTTTTCGGAGAGCAGCTCGCTACAGATACTTCATGAAGAAAATGAAATAGGGAACTAGAACTGCTGTTAGTGGACCAATTGTTGACTGATTGTTCATGAAATTCAATCTACTTCTCAAGTAATTTTTGACGCACTTGTCGCCGTAATTGCTGCAAAGAAGCCATATGTTTAATCCTCGTTTTATATGTTTTAAATATATTGATATAAGCACATTTGAGATATTTGACAAGTGCATCAAAATGTTGATAAATCCAACATCTTTTCCTGATCATATCAAAGAAATATGCGAACTAGTAGGAGTGTTTTGAAATTCCATCAGCTGATTTCAATGAAAATTGCAAATCGCACCGCTCCTTACACGAAACTTAAAAAATACAGTTTTGCGTATACAGCTAAATAATACAACTGAGGCGAATAACTATCATATCTTTCCATCTCATCACGATCCGAATCTTTGAATTTTGAATTACGAAGCACGTTATTAGCGTCTCATTATTTGTCAGCCTCAGTGTCAGGCTCGTCTGGGTTTGAGGGCTCATTTGCGGTCGAAGTGTGGCTAGACGAGTTACTTGCTGATGATGTGTGATATCAGTAGCTAATCAGTAGCTGAGTAGTGGTAGTATCTATGTGGATGAAGACAAATGAAGAAATGTTGAATTCCATAAAGTATTAGTTGTGGTAAGAAACCTGCGACTGCAAATAGATTCAACTGGAGAATGAATATGCCGTCTTATTCACACATTAGAATATCTGTATGTGGGTGGCTATAGTGCGTGGCATAAGTAGACTTGTGTACTTTTGCCCCTACTGTAGACCTATGCAACACCCTACCACTCAACAAATTTTGTCAAACTATCAAAGGTACATGTAACTGGACTTAACCCTCAATTCCGATAACTAGATAAGTTTTTAAGAAAGTAGCATATACAAAGAGAATTTTCTTAGGTTTAGACAAGTAACCTGGCAATTGATAAATTTATCAAATCTCAACAGATGTAACCACCACGAGACATGTTTCGGCCTGTTGGGCCTCATCAGTCGTGGGTAGGTTTGAACCAGCGACGTTGGAGCTAGAGGACGTGCAAGCATACCCCTCTACCTCGTGGTGGTTACATCTGTTGAGATTTGATAAATTTATCAATTACCAGGTTACTTGTCTAAACATGTAATGAGTAGCGCCTGCGTGAAGCGCCTCAATCTCGGATGCGGTATTAAATGATTGCAGAAAGCAGTCCGCCCTCCACGTGCCTGCGTTAAAGCAGTGCCTTCCTGGCTAATTCACGCTCTCAACAGATGGTCCGGTGGCCTTGTGGTTAGAGGGTATGCTTGCACGTCCTCTAGCTCCAACGTCGCTGGTTCAAACCTACCCACGACTGATAAGGCCTAACAGGCCGAAACATGTCTCGTGGTGGTTACATCCGTTGAGATTTGATAAATTTTCTTAGGATTTAGTCCCCAAATCGGTGATGGATCAATATCCCTGGAGGAGTCTTGTCCTCTCTAAATGACACTCTCCTTGTCCTCAGACCGCTTGCCCACCACCGACACGAACAGCTCCACGGCGGACAGTAATTCCTCATCAGTCTCCATGTCGGTGTCAAATGTGCTCCACACGGCGGACTCCCTCTTCAGAGATCTGGCCCATCGAATGCGTCGACAATCCTCCGCCGAACATGCTTTACTCGCCGCTGCATTGGAAGCAGTCACTTCTCACACATCAAATCCTACGTCAACCACCAGTGTGTCCATTTCCGAGATCACAGGAGCCGAAGGAGATGCGGGTGCTGAGGAGAATGGTGACGCGGTGTCTCCGCTGCATTTCCACGAGAAGTCGGGGAAGATGGTGAGATTGAGCGCTGACCGAAGAACAGCGGAGAGACGGCGACCTACAGATGAATTCAACAATGCAGTCGTGATGACCAATCGTCCCCTCCAGGTAAGACAAGACGTTGGAAGGAATCATTCCTGGTTTTTGTACTACTCCTTCGAAGATGTGCTCATTGACTCTTCTTTAGAAGTGTCGTCCAGTTCAAATCACTTCTTCAAGTTTCTGTCAAAATATCCAGGCAACCAACTCTGCCGAACTGTCTCATGTACTCCTGGATATTTAATAGCAACTTCTTGCTTTATCATCTCTGATGTTGTGGCAGAAGTATCTGATAAACATGACTCACTCCTACCGATGTACACATGATTAGATGGATGAAATATGACTTGACTGTGGATAATTAAAAATAGGTTCGGAAAATTCAAGTTTCTAATATACAAAATGTACGATATACCAAGTTCACTTTGCTTATCTGTCTTTTCTTGATAATTGCTATGATGTGAATGTTCGCCTTTTTGTATATTTTATGTAATGTAAAACTTAACTTCTCCAATCCGAGTTTCAGTGAAGATTGAATTTTACTTGGCTGAAAGTCCAAGTGCTTTATGATATCCAGGAGTCCTTGGTCGTTCCATATCTATTGCTTTTCACTCGTCAGCTTTCTATGGCTTCATCACCAACTCTCTCTCTCTCTCTCTCGTCATAGATAGTTGATCTTCCCTTTCCTTGTAAAATGACACTTGAAGAATCACGTTGGATATTATCACTATATTGAAAAGCTTTTTCACTTCACCGAGTTTGTTTTCTTTTTACAAAATGATCATGAATTCGTCTATGATTGACAGATGTGTTTCGCATTTTCAACGTCATTTCAATGCACGCCTACAGCCTCAATGTTGCCCCTAAACCACCTGGAATATTGCGACGAAGTGTCAAGCAAACATGTCTTCAAGGTTGGTTGCCTAAAATAGCCATCACTAAATCTCTCCAATTTTCAAGACATCAAGAAATGATTGGAATGGTTGCCTGAGGTCAACATGCGAACTTGACATGTATTCAACCAGGCGAAATGATAAGCAGCCAAACCGCAGATCCTTCGGACAAAATATGTTCATTCATCACAAGATGAACGTTCCATGTCATCTAATCGACACCGCGCCAGTAATGTCTTTATCGTTTCTCGTTTTGTAATAATTAAACATCGACAAGGAAATTAAAAAAATTAGTGATAGAGTGGCCGGTACGGGAGGTCATTCATGATGAGATAGAAAGAACTTTTCGACGCTTAAATGTAATAAAATTGCCAAATTCCCTTGACATGCTTCTTTTGTCAGCTCTTCCCAATAATGCATACATACATATGTATATATTCAGTTTCTCAGTGAAATCATCCCCATATTTTGATGGTCTTCCGGATCTTGCGGCATCGTGAACGGAGCCTGTTTCGAACACTTTCTTCTCCAAAAAGTTTGCTTCCGTTGGCGCTTCCTTTTCAAATTGATCACGAAAGTCATAACGAATATCTGACCAACTCTTTTGAGTATTTTTTATCTCGTGTACCCATACATTGACGATTAAGCGTTCTTTAATAGTAAATGAACTCTTATCTGGAGCTTCATGACTAGTCCGGCAGCCAGAACGAGTTTCTGCAGGGAACGAGGCCGAAAATGAGAATTTCACAGAATGATGTACACCTCATAGTCCGGCAGCCAGCACGAGTTTGTGCAGGGAACGAGGCCGACAATGAGACTTTCACAGAATGATGTACACCTCATAGTCCGGCAGCCAGCACGAGTTTCTGCAGGGAACGAGGACGACAATGAGACTTTCACAGAATGATGTACACCTCATAGTCCGGCAGCCAGCACGAGTTTCTGCAGGGAACGAGGCCGACAATGAGACTTTCACAGAATGATGTGCACCTCATAGTCCGGCAGCCAGCACGAGTTTCTGCAGGGAACGAGGCCGAAAATGAGAATTTCACAGAATGATGTACACCTCATAGTCCGGCAGCCAGCACGAGTTTCTGCAGGGAACGAGGCCGACAATGAGACTTTCACAGAATGATGTACACCTCATAGTCCGGCAGCCATCACGAGTTTCTGCAGGGAACGAGGACGACAATGAGACTTTCACAGAATGATGTACACCTCATAGTCCGGCAGCCAGCACGAGTTTCTGCAGGGAACGAGGCCGACAATGAGACTTTCACAGAATGATGTACACCTCATAGTCCGGCAGCCAGCACGAGTTTCTGCAGGGAACGAGGCCGACAATGAGACTTTCACAGAATGATGTACACCTCATAGTCCGGGCAGCCAGCACGAGTTTGTGCAGGGAACGAGGCCGACAATGAGACTTTCACAGAATGATGTGCACCTCATAGTCCGGCAGCCAGCACGAGTTTCTGCAGGGAACGAGGCCGACAATGAGACTTTCACAGAATGATAATAACCTGATAGTCCTGCAGCCAGCACGAGTTTCTGCAGGGAACGAGGCCGACAATGAGACTTTCACAGAATGATGTGCACCTCATAGTCCGGCAGCCAACACGAGTTTCTGCAGGGAACGAGGCCGAAAATGAGACTTTCACAGAATGATGTACACCTCATAGTCCGGCAGCCAGCACGAGTTTCTGCAGGGAACGAGACCGACAATGAGACTTTCACAGAATGATGTACACCTCATAGTCCGGCAGCCAGCACGAGTTTCTGCAGGGAACGAGGCCGACAATGAGACTTTCACACAATGATGTACACCTCATAGTCCGGCAGCCGGCACGAGTTTCTGCAGGGAACGAGGCCGACAATGAGACTTTCACAGAATGATGTACACCTCATAGTCCGGCAGCCAGCACGAGTTTCTGCAGGGAACGAGGCCGAAAATGAGGCTTTCACAGAATGATGTACACCTGATAGTCCGGCAGTCAGCACGAGTTTCTGCAGGGAACGAGGCCGACAATGAGACTTTCACAGAATGATGTACACCTCATAGTCCGGCAGCCAGCACGAGTTTCTGCAGGGAACGAGGCCGACAATGAGACTTTCACAGAATGATGTACACCTCATAGTCCGGCAGCCGGCACGAGTTTCTGCAGGGAACGGGGCCGACAATGAGACTTTCACAGAATGATGTACATCTTCTGCCTACTACGAATCTGAACGTCTGCCGAGTTCTAGTGAGTTACTCTTCTTGTCATACAAGATCAAAGAAAAACATGTAAATCCAATGGGACGAAGATTGCAGTTTTTGGCTAAAATGAAATTTTCTATGTTTTCTCTGATTAAACGAAAAGTACGAAGCCCAGAGTCATAATTTTTGACATTGAATGTCTTCAGGTCATTTCCTATGATGCTCATGTGCTATTATCATGCATCTAATTGGCAATGTATGTGAGAATGCGGTTGAATGTGGATGAAGTTGCTCAAAATGTTTGTGTTTGCCGACATTAAGAGACTCGCCAAATCTAAATGTGTTTAGTTTTATAGATTGGGATGCATGAAGATGAAAGGAAATGATCTGAAGAGATTCCATGCCAAAAATTACGACTCTGGGCTTAGCACTTTTCGTTAAATCAGAGAAAACATAGAAAACTTCATTTTAGCCAAAAACTGCAATCTGCGTCCCATTGGATTTACGGGTATTTCTCTTTGATACTGTCTGACAAGAAGAGGAACTCACTAGAACTCGGCAGACGTGTAGATTCGTAGTAGGCATAGGGTGTACATCATTCTGTGAGTCTCACACTTTCGGCCTCGTTCCCTGCAGAAACTCGTGCTGGCTGCCGGACTATGAGGTGTACATCATTCTGTGAAAGTCTCATTGTCGGCCTCGTTCCCTGCAAAAACTCGTGCTGACTGCCGTACTAGACACGCCATAATGAAGTGACAAACGTCAAACAAAATTAACACATATTCAGCAGTGACTGCAGATGAGAGAGTGAGCATTGATTTATTTTCTTCCATCACTGTGCAAGCGAATAGTCAGTGCGCGTGATTATTGTGTGCATAGACTTTAATAGCGTAGCATCATCAGCTAAAGGTAGGATGACAGAGTAAATGGCAGAGTAAATCTACTAGTATATATAGAACTATTGAAATCGGTGGATTGTGTGTTGTGGATATGTGTGTGTGTCTTCGACTTAATATTCAAAATGATTCAATATTAACTCATAGCTTTGATTAATTAAATAAATTTGGATTTTTTAGACAGAAAAATGAAACAAATTGAGATGAAAAATTGATAATAATTTCATCCGATTGGGACTTTTGGGACACCGTGTGTATCGTCCAGATGGATTTAAAATGATTGATTGATTGGTCATATGAGAGTTTCGTATCTTTATCAAACTTTCGGAGTTGAAATGCTGTAAATATTTGAACTCGTTGCTATTTCGCTCCACAGCCAATGGAATTCTTCGAACTTCGAATCGACAGGATTATCCACAAGTGGACAGGATCTATCGAAATGGGCGTGACAACGCATAATCCCGATCACATCGACCTGCCAGCCACAATGTCGAATTTGCGATCGGGAACCATCATCATGAGTGGTTGTGGAATCCTTACGAATGGTAGAGGAACACGAAGGGAGTATGGAGAATTCCATCTGGATGTTTTGAAAGTAAGTATCATTTGAATAGAGGCCTCAACGATCAGCTGCAGATTTAATTTTTTGTTAAGTGAAATCAAGGTCATGAAATTAAAGCAAGGAAGAAGATTAGTATCCAGAGGCACTATTTTCGGAACTCTGTCTGTCCTCATTCGTTCTCCGAAAGACAAGACGGCCTCAGTCGACAAATCAAATTTGTGGAATTGACTTCTGAGTGCCGTTTGTCCACCACAGTCTCAGAGCATCCGCCGAAGTCGGTCTTGAATAGCGGTGTTCGTTCTAGATGGACAGTCGGTCCTCAGCTGTCCTTTACAATACCGGCAATGAAACTCCATCCCCTTACTTTCCAGTCATCTGCAGTCGTCAGAGTACTCGACAATTGATGATGCACGAAACCATTGTTATTAAAACGTCAATCCAGTCTTTGTGTCCGAAAGGAGCGTCTTCTTGTTGTAGTAATTCGCACCAATCATTTTCTGTCTATTTTTGCAGTTAGATCCAGCCAATGATATCTATACACCTCCTTGTGTTAACTTCATTACCTCTATTCAAACTTGTGTTGTAATAGTAATTAGTACTCGCAATCAATTATATTTTCTGATGAGTAATTTGTTATTGGACTCAGTTACATTTTTAGCCATGTAATCAAGAATAATAATAATAATAATAATAATAATAAAGAGACTTTATTCACCAATACAACGAGCGGTATATGGCATGGTTCACAAATCATGAAAATTTCGAATACTTAATAAATGAATTGTTGCAAACAGACGATCTCCGTTGAAAGCATAACAATTTTCTCCGAGATCTGATTTGGGAATCAGTGGATCTGACAATGAAAAATTCAGATAAAGGATGGCATGCAGAAAACCTAGAAACTTTACGAATCAGTCGTATACAGATGTTATTAAGCATTTGATGAAAATCACATTTAAAATTGATATTGGCCCAACGACAAGCAACGCGATCAAGTCGTTCAAGTTTTTTCACATGGGACTTCTTTAGGTCGCAAATAACGGGCCAGCAGAAAGAAATATGGGCAAAAACAAGATCAACATAGGCCTGCCAAACAATATCTCCTTGCCCACAGTTATACCGAATCCGTCTAACTAATGGTAGGGACCGGCAACATTTTTTGTACAGGAAATTAAATTGATCGTCCCATTTGTTATCGGAGGAGAAAAACATTCCCAAAATTTTGAGAGAAGGAACATTTTCAATGACAGTGCCATTCACATGAATATGAGTGGGAGAGGAAGAGGTCGGTTTGCCTGAAATAGTGAGACTCTTGGTTTTTTGCTTCATTGATGCGGATTCTTATTCTGAGCCCACTCGACAAAAATATCAATGTCATCTTGACAGACAGAAGAGGAAGACGATTCTGACAGGTGAACGAGAGATTTATCGTCCGCGTAAGCTATGATTTTGGTATTTGTCAGATGAGGAAGATCATTAATGTACATGACAAACAACAGAGGCCCCAAGATAGACCCTTGAGGGACTCTGCTGGAAACAGCTTTCCACGAAGCTTGCACACCATTGGTAGCGACCCTCTGAAAACGATCTTTCAAAAAGGACTGAATCATAGAAACAATATAAGGATTGCATTGAAAAACAGTCACAAGGGTGTTCAGAACAGATAGGTGACTTAACGAATCGAAGGCCTTTCTGAAGTCTACTGCGAGAATTTTCCAAGAGTTGGAGGACTTGGCGCTGAGGTGTTGCAGAATAGTCAAACGAAGACTGAGAAGAGCGTTAGTGCATCCCCCAAACGAATTAGGAATGAACCCAAACTGCCGTGAGTCAAAAGAACAAATAGACGGCAAAAGCAGGTGATCACGAATCAGGCGCTCAAGCACTTTACTGAGGAAAGGCAAGATCAAAATTGGTCTGAATTCACCATTGCCTTTCGGAAGAGGGAGGACATTAGCCAATTGCCAGGTAGTAGGAAAGGTACCAGATTGAAGGCATCTGTTAAATAGAACGGTCAAGGGCGCAACCAAGACATTGCGGAATTTCCTGTAAAATAATCCTGGAATACCATCAGGTCCGACTGAATTCGACTTGGACGATCTTATCAATTCAGAAATTTTAGTCTCGGGAATTAGGGGGATGTGGGTAGGAGTAGAAGGCCCATCCTCAAGAAAGGAGTCGACGTCAGGATCAGAGAAGAAGGATTGAAAATCTTCATTGAGTTCAACGGCCTTGTTATAGTCGATATTAGAAGATCCATGCCGGTTCTTAATCTGCGCATTAATATCTTTCCAGCTATCAGCAGGGGAAGAGGACTTCATTCTACGGAATTGATTCATTTTGGATTTTTTCACTTCTGAAAGAAATTTTTCTCTAAGACACAGGTACTTGGGATAATTGCCACGGGAGAGAGCTCTATCTCTAGCATCTGAAATGGCTTTAAGAGATGGAGTAAGCCAAGTCGGATCAGAACTTCTCATCCTGACTGTTTTTTCTGGAAAGAATAAATGATAGAATTGTAGAAGAAGAAACTGTAAGGCGTCAATAGCTTTATTGATATCATCAAAATCAAGACAACAGGCGTTCCAATCAATTGACTGAAGGACACTATAGCACTGAGCAAAGGAGGCGGGAGAGAAAGACCTAACTTTGACCTTAGTGACAGTAACAGGTTTGTTAGCGACAGTTTTCACAAAGATACCTTTATAATCAGATCTACCAATGAGGGAGAGGAGGACAGTTCAAATCTGAGGGGCTGGCTTGAGGCAAAAATATCCAAAACATTTCCTCTAGTAGGAAATTGGACAAGTTGTTTCATGTTGTTCAAAACAAAAAAGTCACACAATTTATGACGCAGGTCATTCACATCTCCTGTTAAGATAACATGTTTGGACGAAAGGTTGTCTACCAGCGATTGAAGAGAGTCTATCACTATATCATGAGAATTAACATTTCCCCAGTATGGATGATACAAGACACAAAGAATTGAATTAAATTGACTACTTTAAAAATTGAATTACTTTACAAACAACAACGTTGAATATTCACTCTCCTCGCCGATAATGGGTTGCCATACTTAGATGTGTAGCAGGTGTACAACTCCTCTGATTTTTTCAAAGAATTGCTCGGAAAAACGTTCTGATCGAAAAATGCCAATCATGAAATTACTGTTACTTAATTCCCCCTCGGAAAAGGAGATGCAGATACATACTTCTAGAAGATACGGCTTAAATCTTTAAATCAATTTCAGTCATAGCAGAGATGCAAGGCGAAGACACTTGGCGGAAGAAGAAAAAGTTGGTAATTTTATGTCAACCAGCGTTGCCATCGCTGCGCGGTTCGGATGAGGGCTTGAGCTGCGCGGAACCTGCGTGGATGAAGGTCTCAGAAAAATATTCTTTTATTTGGGGTTATAAATTTAGAAGTGATATGTTTTTTGAAAAACCGGACGTAGCTGATTGTAAATATAGAATTAGACATTTTTCTACTAGAGCTGCTACTTCGATTTTATCCAACAATTAGGCTATCGATAAATATGTAGCTAAAAGATAATATATTTCAGCCTATAGCTGATTATGACATTGATTTGATGTCCGAATTTTCTAGCTAGTATTTTTGAGTTATATCGGTTGGCATGTTTTGTTAATGTTGAAATAACCTGTTTTCTTTTACTTGTGATAATAATAACAACTTAGGAGAAGCTCAAAACACATCTTGAGCAGAGTCTTATCGATGTGGTTGAGCTAAAATGGTAATTCGTATTAATGAACTCGAAAGAAACATATAGGTCGATATATTTCTAAAGTTGCTCACGTGCGCGGAATTCATGGTCCTGACCAACTTCGTTTCAGGAACAAAGCCTTTCATTTTCGGAGAAGTCGAATGATGATATAATGCAAAACTCCTTGTCAGTGCATACAGGGCGTGCAATCCTTAATTAACGTCTGATTTAATACTTCATGTACATAATTTGATTTTTCCAGTGTGATGCTGTTATCATTCAGCAACCACGAGACATTATTTAAAAAGTATTGACATTTTTCGCACATTAGCACGCGTTGCTCATATCTAGTCCCTATATTTATATTTTCAATACATGTTTTGTTCTGTCTAATACTTGTGCTGTTTATTTCATCGATCTGAACTGGATATTCATGAAACCTAGACCAGGCTGGAAACAAGTTTCAAGGAACAGAAACTTTCCTTTCTTGAACGTTTTTCATGAAGCAAATTACCAATCCACTGCTTAGTAGATAGCTTCCAGGAACAGCGAATATGTTCCCAAAAGTAAGTGCTCACGGATACAGTTTCCTAGTTTAACATAGGCTTGCAGATTATACAAGGCCCTGATTTTGCCAACTTCTTCGAAATTATATCTGCATTCTATCCTAGGAGTCAGCATACGTGATAGAATGAAAAATGTAGAAATAAGAAACTGTCTCTCTGTAAACACCTCCATTTCGTTGGAAATTCAGAAGAAAGGCTGCGCTGGTTTGGACATGTAGTGAGAAGACCATTTGAAAATTACGTGTACAAATCATAGCAGCAAGATTTCTCAAGTCGAAGGATGCAGAGGAGACCCAAGAAACGTTGGACTGACCAAATCAAGTTGGACACAGGTCTACCTTTTGATCGTCGAGCAGAAGACCGAGAAGGTTGGCACAAAGAGTCCAGGAAGGTGGGAGCAAGGGGCGATCCTCGCCTACGCCCACACGTCAATTTTCATAGGATGATGAAAATCATCACAGCAGCCATTTATAATAGAATATAATGCTTACTAATTTAAATGATTAGTTAAAGTAGTCCTAATGAGGACTGATGGCGTTCTCCAATCCCCAAGTGTATAAATGCAATGCTATTGTAACCATTGGATTAATCAGTTCTTCAAAGAACTCAATGTAGCTTTCTCGTGGCAACGAATTAAAATTGATCAGCTTTGGCCCAATATCTGGTAAAAATGGAAATCTTCAGACTTGTAACACTACTCATTCTTGCTGTTAATATACTAATACCATAGATTCAAAACAGACGTCTACTATACTGTACCGACTACAGATGCTGATAGTGGAAATAGGATAAGACAATGGTCATCATAGGTTAAGGAAATTAAAAATGGATATTATAAAACAACAGGAAACCGATGAATAAAAATTGGAAAAGTGGAGGTAAAACATGGAAATACAACGATGCTACTACACTGATTACAAGTGAACTATATCTGACACTACACAAAGTGGATAATGGTAAGAGTGGATAAGTGGAAAGTGGATAATGGAGGTAAACAATAGAACTACAATGACACTCTACTACACCGAAAGCAATGAAACTATACACACTATACCTAAGACTACACATGGAAAATACTATTTCTTCACTTGAATTTGTTATCGCCAGTTTCTTCATCCGTCTATAGTACTTAATGTAATCCCACATTTCTTCATTTGAATTACAATACATCGACCACTTCTTCAGTTACCGATTAAGGGACATAAAACATAACACTGCAGTCCGTCAGTCATCAGCAGGTTGACTAGTTCTGTTTCGACCCCTAAACTGTCAAGCAATTCATAGGCTTGAGTCTAGACCTTCATTTATTCTACCCTGTATCGATACACTTCGTACGCGGATGGTGTCTCGAGGCTCGGTGGCAACGCTGATGTCAACGATACGAGCGTCGTCCGTTATTTCAAGGAGCAATTGAAATCAACCCTATAATAGCTCGGAAAAATAGTGGACAAACTCATAGTGTAACACCGCAAGTTATCCAAAGTAATTGTAGAGTAACTGAAATGTAATTCAAGAAAAGCGGAGCAATTTGTAATTGCAATCAATCACATTTCATGAGTAGTTGACACAAGTATGATTCGATTACACTCGACAAGAAAATGCTCCATTCGCTATTGGGATTCATTTAAAAAATTAGTTGCAGTGTTTTACCTATCTCAGACTATACCAGACCACTTGCGGTGGTCGAGAAAAACTGTACCAACGAACTTCTTTTTGTGTATCATTTCTGTCAATCGCCCGTGTGTACAATCATGCAATGAATTGTGATCAATCATCTATTTCCCAGCAATTCTTAGCAGGAATACGATTTCTGTATCAAATTATTCTGTAGTAATGATATTACTATTTAAAGCGAAAAGTAAGTAGACCTGTGCATATCGTGTTATTTACAACAGAAGGAAAAACACAGAAAGTTCTTGACTTCGGTAATGCTTAAGATTCCTGGTTTTGCCATTCCATGATGCACTGTAATTACCTTTCAGGTTGGTGATCGTGTAGGAATGATGTTGCGGAACACCAATCATCTTCATTTCTACATCAATGGTCGTGATCAGGGCATGGCAGCTGTATGTCAAAATGGTCCATATTGGGGTGTTGTGGATTTGTACGGGATGACGGTGAAAGTGACACTGATGCATCCAGTGCCTCCTCCTGCTCCAACAAGTCCTTCTTCCAGCTATCAGCAGCTTGAAGGCGCTTCTCGGAGGGCATTAGCAGCTGCAGTAGCCGCTGTTGGAGCAGCAGGTCGTGTAGTTCGAAGAGAAAGTGGTCTGTCTGAAGACGAAGGTATGAAGATCGCTGTGTCATGCATTTCCGATGTATTGACGAATTTCTCCGTCATTTCAGATAACTATGAAGAAACAGAGAAGTTAGTCTTCCACTCCCGAAGTGGAGAAGCAGTACATTTGGATAACAGTAATCGAACCGCTTATCGAAATAAGTGAGTGATTCCGCAACTATCCGTGACATAGCGAGCGCCTTCAACAAATCTCTTCGCCAAACCCCCACAGAGATGCGAGAACACAGTAATTGGCAAACGCACACTCCGCCTCACTGCAACCAACATAGACGTCATGGCAGAACAAACAGAGAAAGCCATCTCAGACTCCTCTAGCAACAATTCCCCTGAAAAAATTAACATAAAACACACAAACACCTCGGCCTGACTGCCATCCACTGCGCATGCACTTCCTCATTCAACACCAGCCAGATTCCCAGCATCTGGAAAACTGGCAACATCACATCAATATCAAAACTCAACAAACCACTGCTCTTGCAGATCAATGTCTCTTCTCTCTCCCCTTGCCGAAACACTGAAAAAGACATCATCATCATCACATAATCGGTCTCTTCGCTGCCTTTTCAACACGGATTCAAAAAGGAGCACTCCACAGCCACTGTAATGCATTGAATCAACAGCGCCATCGCTGCTGGCTTCAGTATAAAAAGGCCACCCTTGCGCACAATCACCACATCGCTGGACTTGACAAAAGCTTTCGACACAGTCCGCATACATTCACACACTAATCCACAAATTCCAACTGACCAATATTCCATCTCTTTTCATTCAATGCATAGCAAACTACATGAAAGGTAGGCAAGCCTACACCACATACAACCAAACACGCTCAACCAACAAAAACATCAAAACAGGCGTTCCACAAGGAGGAGTTCTCTCCCCTTCCTCTTCAATCTCTACACTACATGTAAGACAGTCCATTTCTAACAGACGCTGCACTCAAAACAACGGTCTACGCTGACGACATCACCATCACGGGTACACATCTAAACATCAAGACAGTTCAAAGCAATCTCCAACTCTACCTCAACACTACTGTCCAACAAAACAACTTCCACGTCAACTCCAACAAAACTCAACTCTCACTCTCCACACCGTAGCCCTATGAACACAGTACAAAACTCTCACGATTGACAGTATTCCACTCACAACTCACAACAACAATCGGATCCTGGGCGCTGGCCTAGACACTCAGCATACATATACAACACACGTCAACAACATTTGTAAACAGCAAGACACACCCTAGGCATCCTATCATGCTTCACTTGCACGAATTGGGAGCAACAACAAGAGACCATCGTGGCCATCTACAAGGTCATCACACGTCCCTTCTTCGGCGTCCCCCGGTGAACAGCTGCTTCATAGTCCTTGATTCGGGTGATCAGTCTCATGCGAGACAAGACCAAGTCGATTACTTTTGCGACGAGCTTTATTAATATATTGCCTTTCAGTATCATGTATTTCATTGTCAATATTGTCGTCAAGTATTTGTATTCACATTTTAGTGTATTCAAAATGTTTTTATCTAACTAATTACCATCTATGCTTCAGCCCCGAAGAGGATTTCAACGAAGGTGTCGTTATCACAAATCGTCCATTGCGGCCCGGAGAGATATTCACTGTACAATTGGAACGAACAGTCACTAAATGGGCTGGCACATTGGAAATTGGAGTAACGACAGCCAATCCTGCAGAGCTCAAGTTTCCTACCACTATGACGAACCTGACCAGTGCTGAGACCTATATGATGACTTCCAATGGTGTGATGCACAACGGAGTGACTGTCTTGGATCATTACGGACCTCCGAAGAAGAAGAAAGTGAAGTCTTCACGACAACGAGGTAATTTAAAGCACGGCAATGCGTTACCGTACGATAAGCTGATCCGACTTGCGGTTGATCAAACTTAAATACAGGGCTTTAGGGTTGGATGCGAATACGAAATTCAAGGGTTCTTCTATTCGGTGG
Source organism: Prostheceraeus crozeri (assembly GCA_907163375.1). Lineage (NCBI taxonomy): Eukaryota > Metazoa > Platyhelminthes > Polycladida > Euryleptidae > Prostheceraeus > Prostheceraeus crozeri. The sequence goes on along the minus strand of CAJQUW010012887.1, from coordinate 365,549 downwards.
ATTTGCGCGAATCCCATAATACTACACCATAATATCACTTATTTACTTTAACAACAGTGAGATTTCCATGCAAAAGATGTGCGGCTGGTAGGATTCGAACCTACGACCAAGGTTAACTAGACCTGTGCTCTAACCAACTGAGCTACGAGCCACTTACGCGACTCTGTCAATTGGCAGGATCAAAACCTCACCACCACACATCAGTTGTCAAGGCAATAATAATCAATGAATAAGTAACTCGTCACAATTGTGACCGCCGACATTAAGGCAAGTATTCCTTGAAATACTGGTTGGTCACTGACACGTTACTTTATATTATAACGTAAATACAGGTTTTCCCATAGTGTTAAGTGTCCTATATCTATGATCGTGTGATGTATATGTATTGCGTTAATGAAGACCGTCGACTTCATTTTCTATACATCTTTTATGGCCACCGCATAGGACACCTCAAAACATAACTCAGTATTCGTAGTGGTTGCCGTTATCGGGAAAAAACAAGTTGTCTTCTTGGTGAAAACAAGTTTATTGCTAAGATCAGTCGTATTAAAAACAATGTCCCGACGTTTCACGCCGGTAAATACAAATTTCAACACCGATTTCATACATAGCCTACCGATGCAAGTATTGTGTGAAAAGTGCTGTGACTTCACACAATCATTCAGGCAATTCATTTCGCGAGTAGAGGACATCCAATAGACATTGTTTTTGGGATAGTCAGGGGATCACATGAAATGAGATGATCCGAACGTTCTTCAGATGAAATGAAAGTCTATCGAGTAGAGAAAGATGATTATTTTGATTCATTTATAGAATCTAAGATTCGTGCAATGAATGATCCTTAGTCCGGATTCGTTCAGGCGGATTCGAATATTCGCGCTCAACCCTGTAAAGATCTAAATTAAATTATTTAAGTTTTGGTTGGTTTGATTTTCATTTCTCATGTCATAAAAATCATTGAGAAGTTTGTCTGTCGAACTCAAAGATGTAGCTCAACGGTATCAATGCAATTTTGAAGCACGTATTGAATGGATTTTGTCAACTAACTTTTCGACAACTTAAGATAACTTCACGTAAACGCAGTACCACTGAATATTCATTGTAAGTAGATAATAATTTGTGTGTAAATGCTTTACAGAATTAATTGCCCACTGATTGTCCGAAATTTTCCTCAATTCATTGCACAAATTGTACGAATTCTCTTGAATTACAGGAGACGATGAAGACGGGGAATTGAGTGACTTAGATGAAGATGGAGATGAGGAGGAAGGTGCCGTCGGAGGCTCGCTGGAGGATGATGAACCAGACCGTCTGCAAGTGTGGGACTTGGTGGGCGTCCAACGACGTCCCAATGGAAATCTCCACTTCTATGTCAACGGTGTGGATCTTGGATGTGCAGCCAGGAACGTTCCGCCTGTCGTCTATGGTGTCGTTGACTTATATGGACGAGCGGCGCAAGTGAGTGATCCTACTGGTCTGTAGCCATTACATGCGAACTTGCAACAACCCCTTCCTCTTACAGGTCAGTATTCTCAGTCCTGCCGCGGCTGCCACAGCTCTGGACGCTCACGTGGCGTGCATGTCGCCGCCGTTGGCATTTCATCATTCGCATGGTCGGAATGCGTGTGTGGCCGCCGATGGCAGCATCGCCTACCGGCCTCATGCGCAGTCCGAATTCAACGATGCCATGCTCGTATCCACGCGCCCTCTTCTCAATGATGAACTGTTTGAAGTGCGCGTGGAGAGAATGGTGGACAGATGGAGTGGCAGCTTAGAGGCAGGCGTGACGCTGATCCCGCCGGAGAGACTGCGGTTCCCGAGTACGATGACGGATTTGGAGCATGAAACGTGGGTGCTGAGGTGAGCTGACGTCATATGCCAGCCAGGGCATTTCACTCACGCATCTCATTGATGACGCAGTCAACCTAGCGTGGGAGGATGAAGATGCTCAGTTTCGGGGGAGGGGATGTCGGCCTGTCATGGGATGTTTGCTAAAAGCAATTGAAGGGCACTTCATGGTCCTTTTCTGGCAGGCAACCCTTATCCCTTATGCTGTGTGGTATGTTCAGAGGTGTCATCAGATCGCTACAAGCAGTACACGGCAACACGGCCCACTTTCTTATTTACAGCAATATGAACGTATGACAATGCCACAGGAACAGTCATAGAATTAGACAGTCTTTTCTCCTGTTTGACTAGAAAGGAAGCATTGGAACATGTAACGTTAATGAAATGGCACAATCTGCTGACTAAATACCATAGAAATCGAACAATGAGCAGCCAATTCAACATTAAACACGCCAAATTGTGCAAAGTTTCAGTGACTGTTATCAGCCGGATCACACAGCAAAGAGACGCAGACGATGTCAAGTTCTACAGAGAAGTTTGTGAACGTTTTTTCGTGCGCCTGCTAACTTTTTTTAAAATGATCGGAGAGCCCAACATTATCGAGAAAACGTTTGCGCAATGATCTGAATTCTTCGAATCTGAAGGAATGGTGGCGATCGGAGTATTTTGAAGGAATTCACAGCAATCCACATGTGACACACGACTATTTTTCCTATCTCTGTAAGGCATTAAAAATTTCTTTACGCCCACTTATTAAGTTCCTTCATGTGCCATCTTTTCGAATCAGTTTGCATTATAGGAAAGGGACTATATAATTTGCTTGCACTTATATAAACAATCTGATTCTGTTAGAACAGCAATCAATGACTATGTGGGACAACATTTGTGTATCTCACCGGACAACTGCAATCCATGTACTGTCCGACATTTGCGTTATGCGGCATGCCGTACGGATGAAATGTAAATTCAACTTAAAGCCGTACTTCTAATGATGTGATGACGACCAGCACAGTGTAGTTTCCGTCTTTATGAGCGTGATGAATCGAATTTAGCTGCACATCACATCAAATACAGTCCAGAGCATCACATCTGTCAAAATGACGCTCCACACGCAATGTAACTCGTATCTGATCTTTAACATCAAGACTATCATTCAAATATCCTTAAAAGTCTGTCCATGGGGGGGGGAATTCACGATAGTTAACGAAAGTCCTAACTGATAATGAATCAAGGACAGGTGAGCACGATCACATGCTGATCTCTTCATTGCAGCGGGAACTCCGTGATGAGAGATGGAAAAACCATTCAAAGCCAGTATACATTTGATTTGGACCGGTTGGTGCTTGGATCCCGAGTTGGACTGCTCCGTCGATCAGATGGTTCTCTACATTTCTTCCTCGATGGTAAAGACATGGGATCCGCCTGTCGGGATGTTCCTGAAGGGGTCTACGCCCTTATCGACTTGTACGGCCAATGTGCACAGGTGAGAGACACTTCTCTTTCCATGTGATTCATTCATTCTATAATCTTCCGTCCTCAGGTATCACTCACGTCACGCTCAGGTCTGATAGTGCCTGCTGGGACCACCGTGATCCCTGCTGAAGATGAGACGTCTGCGTCCAATCCCGTGGTCATCATGTCGACCAGCATGGAGGGTACTGACCGACCTCATCAGGACGCCAGCTCGATGGTGATGCAGACGTCGTCATTATCCACCACTCAAGCTTCAGCGATCGTGTCTTCATTGACATGCTTGGATCGAGTCATCACACCGTTCCACAACATGGAAACACGAGACACGTCGGCCAGTCGTCGTGAAAGTTTAGAGGCAGATATCAATCGCTTGATTCTACGGTCCGGACCATCGATAGATACCAACATGTCTGACTTAATGAGAGGTAGGTCACACGCCATTTTTCCAGCGGCGAGGATCACTAGAAGTGTCGTTACAGTAATCACAGCTATTTTCTTGAGAGAGGAAATATCAACTTTTCCTCCCACAGCTATGTTGTACAGCCCGAGCGCAGCGAGGATAGACAGATAACTAAGAGAGGAAGCGTTTATTTCCTCTCGAAAGAATGTAGCTTTTCATTTTGTGATTTATAGATGTCTATTGTTCATTATGAAGTTGATGTCTATGCCGCAAAATCTATGAATGAGGTAATCCAGGGACTATATCGATATCTTGGTAGTCTCTGGCTAATCACAACTTGTTTATAGACTTCTATGACCTTTTTAACTCAGCAGCTTACACAGGAAAAGTTGCCTTTGTGATCCCGTGTGTTTCCTCCCTGTAGTTTGCATAGAAGAGATATCTTTCACTCACACAAAATGAAGAATAAATTGTGGACACAGTCGGTGCATCAGGCTTTCATTCCTCGTTTGCAGGTTCCCGAGCTGCTAATATCTGCAAGTTTAATCAATGTCACGGCGACTCAGTTCGATTGGACGACTCCCGACAGACTGCCACTCGACGACATTCGCCCACCGGGGCGCTTGTCTTCTCTGCAGACCCGATCCGTCCCGATGAGTTGCTGGAATTGGAGGTATCGAGCACTGAGCCGCGCTCTGACATGCCTTGCGGTGAAGTTGGCGGCCTCCTTGGTGTTGGTTTGGTGGATTGGGTGGTGGATAAAGAGGCGGTGGGTGCAGACATGTTGCCCACATTCGCTTGTCAGTTAGAGAAAGCTCATTGGCTGGTCACTGGAGGAGATGTGGTGACGTCAGGACGGATTGTCAAACCTAACTATGCGCCCAGGCTGGAACTGGCCAGTGTGGAACCTCTGCGTGTCGGAGTTCATTACAGCAGCGAGGCGACGCTTTCATTCTTCCTCGATGGCATGTATCTTGGAACTGCAGCTGAAAATGTGCCCAAGGTAAGAAGCTCTACACTCTCATGCCAAGGAGATCAACACCGGGAGTTCTTACTGTGTCGCATTTGTGGTCTTATTATTGCGTTTCATGTATTGAGTCATTCAGTTCATGAATTTGATTAAATTAACGCAGTTTAAGTCATACGCGCTGATATAGGAGTTTTTGTATTGTTTCTTTCTACCAGTAAGACTCAAAGTCAAAAAAATTACACTATAGGCCTACATAAGCTGGTGCGAGAGGTCGGAATAGAAGCAGGACTGCTATACTTCCTGGCTAATTACCAGGTTTGACTTCTTTTGTCGGTGGATTGCCTGAACTCAGTGCTGGTTGGATTGGATTTGTATAGAATGTACAGAAGGCCTCTTGTCAACGGATGAGCGATGAGTTTCACTGAGTTGCTCTAAGCTCCACTGTCGAACTCAACTACCGTCTTTGGAGACTCAATAAGTCTCCTTCATCTTCATGACTCGTCAAGAGCAGTTTGGTTGTCTGGAAGAGTTGATCCTTGAATTCTCTCGAAAATTCAGGCTTACTTATGAAGCGATTTGTTCAACGTTATAGAAAATACAGTCCCTTCTGTACGAGCATCATTCCTGTTATTCAACATACAACTGTAGCTAAGCTAAAGCAAGGAGACTGATATCGAGACGCTGCAGTAGCTATATATGACAGGTTCGGATGCATGTGTTCCATAGCTCATGCAAGCCCCAAAGATTGGATATTCTCATTTCTACGCAGTCAGCTGATGATATATTTCATTTAACCTGCTCATCACTCAATTCTTATCAGATATCTCCATTTATTACCATAGAAATCAACAACATGCTTTCCTAAGTATTCATGAATACATTTCTGCACACTTATGTGCCTCGCGAACGCTATCAGTGTACAAAATGCATTTCATGCTGTAAATAAAGTATTCGAAGTGACCGGGTGTGATTGACGTATCTTCTTCAGACATTTAAACGGATTTCATGAATATAAGACACGATAACGGCTATGATAAAGTTTTCCCGAGAAGAATCTGATAATTATTTTACGTCCTTTATTTTGATGCAATATGATGACTAGGGTAATGCATAAAATAAATTGACTGATTGAATGTCTGACGTCTGCTGAACCCATAATTAAAGCAAATTTGTTCAAGCAAATTTCAGCAATAATTAGCATGATTGAATGGGTCAAGACAGGATCTCTCTGCTCCAATGTCAAATTATTCTTATCTCATCCTCAGAACTGCTTTCTAGTCGTCGATCTTGGAGGATCGATGAACTGCGTCAAGTTCAAGAATGTCCGTCATTTGCCTTTGAAGAGGACGACCTCCAATTCTCCTCAACGTGTCAATGATGTGAGCGACTTGTTGAGAAGTGAATCTCTGTCACTCTCTCATGAAGATCATTGCGAATCTGACGAAGAAGTAGGTGAAGAAGTGGATAGAAATGTTGCAGACCTCATCTGCCCCGAGGGAGATGCAATGACACATGATGCAGCGACTCCAGACCAGGTGAGACTCGTATGACGAATGAAACATTTTTTCATTAATTATTCGAATTTCGCACTCAAATTTTCTTATAAGAAGTTAGCACGACCTTAGAATAAATTTCATACCTCTCCTCAGAATGGATACGGAATGCACTGTGTTGATAATGAAAAATACTCAAGTTAGTACCTTACTAACTGGCTAGCGATATGAAAACTTCTCTCCTTGTCCCCTATTTCCGCGAGTAATACATTAAATAAAAGCGGAGAAATCGTTGGTCCTCCTCGTGCCTAATGAAAAATATCTACATCTAGATTGATCTTTTACTTCAACCACTACAAGGTGGAAGATTCAAAAGTACATCAAGCTTGGCTGGACTCTGTCCTTCTTTCAAATGCCTGAGGTACATTTCAGTCAATAGTGACTCTATCTTTTTTTTGATAGATGCTAATTTTTCTCTACTATAAATTTAATTTTTGAGGCTGTGCATCTTAAATGTTGGGTTTGAGCGTCCAGGATTTAGCGATCGAAACGCGATCGTTCTGACCAAGTTCCTGTTGATGACCTCATTAAAAATAGTCAAATAATTTGTATGCATATTTTGTAGAATTCTATTTCACGCTTTAGCTTAAGGAACTGATATTAATTCTCTTACACACCTGGTAGATTTTAGATAGCGTAATCCCGCTGTGTTAGCTAGATCTGGTATTTTGATTGGAAACAGACCTGTCCTCTTATCATCTGAATGGGCAGACTGTTAAATAGAATCTTTTCAATATGTAGGTGATTTTGAACTGAACGACTTTCTCGCCAATTCATTACACATGAGGAGAGGACAAGCGTTGTTTGTCCTTCTAGTAAGTAGTTTCAAATTTTTAGACATTTTAGGATATAAAAAGTCTCTTTTAAATCATATTTTGCACCTACTAAAAATCAACTAGTCGTTAGCTTGTTTTTTAAAAAATTGTGTCACCTTGACGCACTTTGCTACGTTGAAATGCTTGGATGCTGTGAATATAAGCTCTCGAGTGATGTACGAGTTATTGCGCGACACCGCTGAATGGCATGAGAAACAATTGAATTTCCACCTAATTATGGTTATGAGAAGTCTCCACGACATTTTGGAGATCAGTTTTCATCCTGAAACATTGGAAAACTCAGATGATTTCGCATAGTTTGCTCATGGATATTGCGTGCGATGTTCTTGAATCTCTGATGAGTTCTTGTATAAAGTTCCCATCTTGCAGTTGGAGAATGAGGCAGGTATCGGTGAGGCAATGGATGGTGATGTGGAATCCGTGTGTCGTCGCGAGGAGGATTATGATGGTGACGGCTGGAGACATTCCTCCTCTGCACATTTCATTTTCTGTTCCAATGTTCGCATTGTCGGTCAGAAGATTTCGCGCCTCAATGGATTCCGGAATGGTCTAGTGATTGGAAGAACGCCGCTGGCGAAGTTGCAGCTCTTCCAGGTCCGTGTGAACCGTGTGGAGGACAAAGGCCCGGATGGAGAATGGTGCGGCTCTCTCACTCTCGGCTTCATCGCCTCACGGAGCCCGCCGGAGGAGCTGTTCTTACCCGACAGGAGCCTCCCGGACAGTGCCTCCAACCTCTTGGCAGGGAAATCAGCTCTGAGGAGCCCGGAGAACATTTCCTCCTTGTCATACTGTCAGGTAATGCCACTTCATCAATACTTTCCTTTAACATGATGCTGAATGAGTGAATCTAGATTTCCTCTCCCATCCGGAGCGGTCCATTGCATCCGCGGTGAAGGCTCGAATGATCTTAATGTCTTCTATGATGCTGAATGAGTGAATCTAGATTTCCTCTCCCATCCCGAGCGGTCCATTGCATCCGCGTTGAAGGCTTCAATGATCTTAATGTCTTCTATGATGCTGAATGAGTGAATCTAGATTTCCTCTCCCATCCCGAGCGGTCCATTGAATCCGCGGTGAAGGCTCCAATGATCTTAATGTCTTCTATGATGCTGAATGAGTGAATCTAGATTTCTTCTCTCATCCCGAGCGGTCCATTGCATCCGCGGTGAAGGCTCCAATGATCTTAATGTCTTCTATGATGCTGAATGAGTGAATCTAGATTTCCTCTATCATCCCGAGCGGTCCATTGAATCCGCAGTGAAGGCTCCAATGATCTTAATGTCTTCTATGATGCTGAATGAGTGAATCTAGATTTCCTCTATCATCCCGAGCGGTCCATTGCATCCGCGGTGAAGGCTCCAATGATCTTAATGTCTTCTATGATGCTGAATGAGTGAATCTAGATTTCCTCTCCCATCCCGAGCTGTCCATTGAATCCGCGGTGAAGGCTCCAATGATCTTAATGTCTTCTATGATGCTGAATGAGTGAATCTAGATTTCCTCTATCATCCCGAGCGGTCCATTGCATCCGCGGTGAAGGCTCGAATGATCTTAATGTCTTCTATGATGCTGAATGAGTGAATCTAGATTTCCTCTATCATCCCGAGCGGTCCATTGAATCCGCAGTGAAGGCTCCAATGATCTTAATGTCTTCTATGATGCTGAATGAGTGAATCTAGATTTCCTCTATCATCCCGAGCGGTCCATTGCATCCGCGGTGAAGGCTCCAATGATCTTAATGTCTTCTATGATGCTGAATGAGTGAATCTAGATTTCCTCTCCCATCCCGAGCTGTCCATTGAATCCGCGGTGAAGGCTCCAATGATCTTAATGTCTTCTATGATGCTGAATGAGTGAATCTAGATTTCCTCTATCATCCCGAGCGGTCCATTGCATCCGCGGTGAAGGCTCGAATGATCTTAATGTCTTCTATGATGCTGAATGAGTGAATCTAGATTTCCTCTATCATCCCGAGCGGTCCATTGAATCCGCAGTGAAGGCTCCAATGATCTTAATGTCTTCTATGATGCTGAATGAGTGAATCTAGATTTCCTCTATCATCCCGAGCGGTCCATTGCATCCGCGGTGAAGGCTCCAATGATCTTAATGTCTTCTATGATGCTGAATGAGTGAATCTAGATTTCCTCTATCATCCCGAGCGGTCCATTGCATCCGCGGTGAAGGCTCGAATGATCTTAATGTCTTCTATGATGCTGAATGAGTGAATCTAGATTTCCTCTCCCATCCCCAGCTGTCCATTGCATCCGCCGTGAAGGCTCGAATGATCTTAATGTCTTCTATGATGCTGAATGAGTGAATCTAGATTTCCTCTCCCATCCCGAGCTGTCCATTGCATCCGCAGTGAAGGCTCCAATGATCTTAATGTCTTCTATGATGCTGAATGAGTGAATCTAGATTTCCTCTCCCATCCCGAGCGGTCCATTGCATCCGCGGTGAAGGCTCCAATGATCTTAATGTCTTCTATGATGCTGAATGAGTGAATCTAGATTTCCTCTATCATCCCGAGCGGTCCATTGAATCCGCGGTGAAGGCTCCAATGATCTTAATGTCTTCTATGATGCTGAATGAGTGAATCTAGATTTCCTCTCCCATCCCGAGCTGTCCATTGCATCCGCTGTGAAGGCTCGAATGATCTTAATGTCTTCTATGATGCTGAATGAGTGAATCTAGATTTCCTCTATCATCCCGAGCTGTCCATTGAATCCGCGGTGAAGGCTCGAATGATCTTAATGTCTTCTATGATGCTGAATGAGTGAATCTAGATTTCCTCTCCCATCCCGAGCGGTCCATTGAATCCGCAGTGAAGGCTCCAATGATCTTAATGTCTTCTATGATGCTGAATGAGTGAATCTAGATTTCCTCTCCCATCCCGAGCGGTCCATTGAATCCGCAGTGAAGGCTCCAATGATCTTAATGTCTTCTATGATGCTGAATGAGTGAATCTAGATTTCCTCTATCATCCCGAGCGGTCCATTGCATCCGCGGTGAAGGCTCGAATGATCTTAATGTCTTCTATGATGCTGAATGAGTGAATCTAGATTTCCTCTCCCATCCCCAGCTGTCCATTGAATCCGCGGTGAAGGCTCGAATGATCTTAATGTCTTCTATGATGCTGAATGAGTGAATCTAGATTTCCTCTATCATCCCGAGCTGTCCATTGCATCCGCGGTGAAGGCTCGAATGATCTTAATGTCTTCTATGATGCTGAATGAGTGAATCTAGATTTCCTCTCCCATCCCGAGCGGTCCATTGCATCCGCGGTGAAGGCTCGAATGATCTTAATGTCTTCTATGATGCTGAATGAGTGAATCTAGATTTCCTCTCCCATCCCGAGCGGTCCATTGAATCCGCGGTGAAGGCTCCAATGATCTTAATGTCTTCTATGATGCTGAATGAGTGAATCTAGATTTCCTCTCCCATCCCGAGCGGTCCATTGCATCCGCGGTGAAGGCTCCAATGATCTTAATGTCTTCTATGATGCTGAATGAGTGAATCTAGATTTCCTCTCCCATCCCGAGCTGTCCATTGCATCCGCGGTGAAGGCTCCAATGATCTTAATGTCTTCTATGATGCTGAATGAGTGAATCTAGATTTCCTCTATCATCCCGAGCGGTCCATTGCATCCGCGGTGAAGGCTCGAATGATCTTAATGTCTTCTATGATGCTGAATAAGTGAATCTAGATTTCCTCTATCATCCCGAGCGGTCCATTGAATCCGCGGTGAAGGCTCCAATGATCTTAATGTCTTCTATGATGCTGAATGAGTGAATCTAGATTTCCTCTCCCATCCCGAGCTGTCCATTGAATCCGCGGTGAAGGCTCGAATGATCTTAATGTCTTCTATGATGCTGAATGAGTGAATCTAGATTTCCTTTCCCATCCCGAGCGGTCCATTGAATCCGCAGTGAATGCTCGAATGATCTTAATGTCTTCTATGATGCTGAATGAGTGAATCTAGATTTCCTCTATCATCCCGAGCTGTCCATTGAATCCGCGGTGAAGGCTCGAATGATCTTAATGTCTTCTATGATGCTGAATGAGTGAATCTAGATTTCCTCTCCCATCCCGAGCGGTCCATTGAATCCGCGGTGAAGGCTCGAATGATCTTAATGTCTTCTATGATGCTGAATGAGTGAATCTAGATTTCCTCTCCCATCCCGAGCGGTCCATTGAATCCGCGGTGAAGGCTCGAATGATCTTAATGTCTTCTATGATGCTGAATGAGTGAATCTAGATTTCCTCTCCCATCCCGAGCGGTCCATTGAATCCGCGGTGAAGGCTCCAATGATCTTAATGTCTTCTATGATGCTGAATGAGTGAATCTAGATTTCCTCTCCCATCCCGAGCGGTCCATTGAATCCGCGGTGAAGGCTCCAATGATCTTAATGTCTTCTATGATGCTGAATGAGTGAATCTAGATTTCCTCTCCCATCCCGAGCGGTCCATTGAATCCGCAGTGAAGGCTCCAATGATCTTAATGTCTTCTATGATGCTGAATGAGTGAATCTAGATTTCCTCTATCATCCCGAGCTGTCCATTGCATCCGCAGTGAAGGCTCGAATGATCTTAATGTCTTCTATGATGCTGAATGAGTGAATCTAGATTTCCTCTATCATCCCGAGCGGTCCATTGAATCCGCGGTGAAGGCTCGAATGATCTTAATGTCTTCTATGATGCTGAATGAGTGAATCTAGATTTCCTCTCCCATCCCGAGCGGTCCATTGCATCCGCGGTGAAGGCTCGAATGATCTTAATGTCTTCTATGATGCTGAATGAGTGAATCTAGATTTCCTCTCCCATCCCGAGCGGTCCATTGAATCCGCGGTGAAGGCTCCAATGATCTTAATGTCTTCTATGATGCTGAATGAGTGAATCTAGATTTCCTCTCCCATCCCGAGCGGTCCATTGCATCCGCGGTGAAGGCTCGAATGATCTTAATGTCTTCTATGATGCTGAATGAGTGAATCTAGATTTCCTCTCCCATCCCGAGCGGTCCATTGCATCCGCGGTGAAGGCTCCAATGATCTTAATGTCTTCTATGATGCTGAATGAGTGAATCTAGATTTCCTCTCCCATCCCGAGCGGTCCATTGCATCCGCGGTGAAGGCTCCAATGATCTTAATGTCTTCTATGATGCTGAATGAGTGAATCTAGATTTCCTCTATCATCCCGAGCTGTCCATTGAATCCGCGGTGAAGGCTCCAATGATCTTAATGTCTTCTATGATGCTGAATGAGTGAATCTAGATTTCCTCTCCCATCCCGAGCGGTCCATTGCATCCGCGGTGAAGGCTCGAATGATCTTAATGTCTTCTATGATGCTGAATGAGTGAATCTAGATTTCCTCTATCATCCCGAGCTGTCCATTGAATCCGCGGTGAAGGCTCCAATGATCTTAATGTCTTCTATGATGCTGAATGAGTGAATCTAGATTTCCTCTATCATCCCGAGCGGTCCATTGAATCCGCAGTGAAGGCTCGAATGATCTTAATGTCTTCTATGATGCTGAATGAGTGAATCTAGATTTCCTCTCCCATCCCGAGCTGTCCATTGCATCCGCGGTGAAGGCTCGAATGATCTTAATGTCTTCTATGATGCTGAATGAGTGAATCTAGATTTCCTCTCCCATCCCGAGCGGTCCATTGAATCCGCAGTGAAGGCTCGAATGATCTTAATGTCTTCTATGATGCTGAATGAGTGAATCTAGATTTCCTCTCCCATCCCGAGCGGTCCATTGCATCCGCGGTGAAGGCTCCAATGATCTTAATGTCTTCTATGATGCTGAATGAGTGAATCTAGATTTCCTCTCCCATCCCGAGCGGTCCATTGCATCCGCGGTGAAGGCTCCAATGATCTTAATGTCTTCTATGATGCTGAATGAGTGAATCTAGATTTCCTCTATCATCCCGAGCTGTCCATTGCATCCGCGGTGAAGGCTCGAATGATCTTAATGTCTTCTATGATGCTGAATGAGTGAATCTAGATTTCCTCTCCCATCCCGAGCGGTCCATTGAATCCGCGGTGAAGGCTCCAATGATCTTAATGTCTTCTATGATGCTGAATGAGTGAATCTAGATTTCCTCTCCCATCCCGAGCGGTCCATTGAATCCGCGGTGAAGGCTCGAATGATCTTAATGTCTTCTATGATGCTGAATGAGTGAATCTAGATTTCCTCTCCCATCCCGAGCGGTCCATTGAATCCGCGGTGAAGGCTCGAATGATCTTAATGTCTTCTATGATGCTGAATGAGTGAATCTAGATTTCCTCTATCATCCCGAGCTGTCCATTGCATCCGCGGTGAAGGCTCGAATGATCTTAATGTCTTCTATGATGCTGAATGAGTGAATCTAGATTTCCTCTATCATCCCGAGCGGTCCATTGCATCCGCGGTGAAGGCTCGAATGATCTTAATGTCTTCTATGATGCTGAATGAGTGAATCTAGATTTCCTCTATCATCCCGAGCGGTCCATTGAATCCGCGGTGAAGGTTCGAATGATCTTAATGTCTTCTATGATGCTGAATGAGTGAATCTAGATTTCCTCTCCCATCCCGAGCGGTCCATTGCATCCGCGGTGAAGGCTCCAATGATCTTAATGTCTTCTATGATGCTGAATGAGTGAATCTAGATTTCCTCTATCATCCCGAGCGGTCCATTGCATCCGCGGTGAAGGCTCGAATGATCTTAATGTCTTCTATGATGCTGAATGAGTGAATCTAGATTTCCTCTCCCATCCCGAGCTGTCCATTGCATCCGCGGTGAAGGCTCGAATGATCTTAATGTCTTCTATGATGCTGAATGAGTGAATCTAGATTTCCTCTCCCATCCCGAGCGGTCCATTGCATCCGCGGTGAAGGCTCCAATGATCTTAATGTCTTCTATGATGCTGAATGAGTGAATCTAGATTTCCTCTCCCATCCCGAGCGGTCCATTGAATCCGCGGTGAAGGCTCGAATGATCTTAATGTCTTCTATGATGCTGAATGAGTGAATCTAGATTTCCTCTATCATCCCGAGCGGTCCATTGAATCCGCAGTGAAGGCTCCAATGATCTTAATGTCTTCTATGATGCTGAATGAGTGAATCTAGATTTCCTCTATCATCCCGAGCTGTCCATTGCATCCGCGGTGAAGGCTCGAATGATCTTAATGTCTTCTATGATGCTGAATGAGTGAATCTAGATTTCCTCTATCATCCCGAGCTGTCCATTGAATCCGCGGTGAAGGCTCGAATGATCTTAATGTCTTCTATGATGCTGAATGAGTGAATCTAGATTTCCTCTATCATCCCGAGCTGTCCATTGAATCCGCGGTGAAGGATCGAATGATCTTAATGTCTTCTATGATGCTGAATGAGTGAATCTAGATTTCCTCTATCATCCCGAGCGGTCCATTGAATCCGCAGTGAAGGCTCGAATGATCTTAATGTCTTCTATGATGCTGAATGAGTGAATCTAGATTTCCTCTCCCATCCCGAGCGGTCCATTGCATCCGCGGTGAAGGCTCGAATGATCTTAATGTCTTCTATGATGCTGAATGAGTGAATCTAGATTTCCTCTCCCATCCCGAGCGGTCCATTGCATCCGCGGTGAAGGCTCCAATGATCTTAATGTCTTCTATGATGCTGAATGAGTGAATCTAGATTTCCTCTCCCATCCCGAGCTGTCCATTGCATCCGCGGTGAAGGCTCCAATGATCTTAATGTCTTCTATGATGCTGAATGAGTGAATCTAGATTTCCTCTCCCATCCCGAGCGGTCCATTGAATCCGCAGTGAAGGCTCCAATGATCTTAATGTCTTCTATGATGGTGAATGAGTGAATCTAGATTTCCTCTATCATCCCGAGCTGTCCATTGCATCCGCGGTGAAGGCTCCAATGATCTTAATGTCTTCTATGATGCTGAATGAGTGAATCTAGATTTCCTCTCCCATCCCGAGCGGTCCATTGCATCCGCGGTGAAGGCTCGAATGATCTTAATGTCTTCTATGATGCTGAATGAGTGAATCTAGATTTCCTCTCCCATCCCGAGCGGTCCATTGAATCCGCGGTGAAGGCTCCAATGATCTTAATGTCTTCTATGATGCTGAATGAGTGAATCTAGATTTCCTCTATCATCCCGAGCTGTCCATTGCATCCGCGGTGAAGGCTCGAATGATCTTAATGTCTTCTATGATGCTGAATGAGTGAATCTAGATTTCCTCTATCATCCCGAGCGGTCCATTGCATCCGCGGTGAAGGCTCGAATGATCTTAATGTCTTCTATGATGCTGAATGAGTGAATCTAGATTTCCTCTCCCATCCCGAGCGGTCCATTGCATCCGCGGTGAAGGCTCCAATGATCTTAATGTCTTCTATGATGCTGAATGAGTGAATCTAGATTTCCTCTCCCATCCCGAGCGGTCCATTGCATCCGCGGTGAAGGCTCCAATGATCTTAATGTCTTCTATGATGCTGAATGAGTGAATCTAGATTTCCTCTCCCATCCCGAGCTGTCCATTGCATCCGCGGTGAAGGCTCGAATGATCTTAATGTCTTCTATGATGCTGAATGAGTGAATCTAGATTTCCTCTATCATCCCGAGCTGTCCATTGAATCCGCGGTGAAGGCTCGAATGATCTTAATGTCTTCTATGATGCTGAATGAGTGAATCTAGATTTCCTCTATCATCCCGAGCTGTCCATTGAATCCGCGGTGAAGGATCGAATGATCTTAATGTCTTCTATGATGCTGAATGAGTGAATCTAGATTTCCTCTATCATCCCGAGCGGTCCATTGCATCCGCGGTGAAGGCTCCAATGATCTTAATGTCTTCTATGATGCTGAATGAGTGAATCTAGATTTCCTCTCCCATCCCGAGCGGTCCATTGCATCCGCGGTGAAGGCTCGAATGATCTTAATGTCTTCTATGATGCTGAATGAGTGAATCTAGATTTCCTCTATCATCCCGAGCGGTCCATTGCATCCGCAGTGAAGGCTCGAATGATCTTAATGTCTTCTATGATGCTGAATGAGTGAATCTAGATTTCCTCTCCCATCCCGAGCGGTCCATTGAATCCGCGGTGAAGGCTCGAATGATCTTAATGTCTTCTATGATGCTGAATGAGTGAATCTAGATTTCCTCTCCCATCCCGAGCGGTCCATTGAATCCGCGGTGAAGGCTCGAATGATCTTAATGTCTTCTATGATGCTGAATGAGTGAATCTAGATTTCCTCTATCATCCCGAACGGTCCATTGCATCCGCGGTGAAGGCTCCAATGATCTTAATGTCTTCTATGATGCTGAATGAGTGAATCTAGATTTCCTCTATCATCCCGAGCTGTCCATTGAATCCGCGGTGAAGGCTCCAATGATCTTAATGTCTTCTATGATGCTGAATGAGTGAATCTAGATTTCCTCTCCCATCCCGAGCGGTCCATTGAATCCGCAGTGAAGGCTCGAATGATCTTAATGTCTTCTATGATGCTGAATGAGTGAATCTAGATTTCCTCTCCCATCCCGAGCGGTCCATTGAATCCGCAGTGAAGGCTCGAATGATCTTAATGTCTTCTATAATGCTGAATGAGTGAATCTAGATTTCCTCTATCATCCCGAGCTGTCCATTGCATCCGCGGTGAAGGCTCCAATGATCTTAATGTCTTCTATGATGCTGAATGAGTGAATCTAGATTTCCTCTCCCATCCCGAGCTGTCCATTGAATCCGCGGTGAAGGCTCGAATGATCTTAATGTCTTCTATGATGCTGAATGAGTGAATCTAGATTTCCTCTCCCATCCCGAGCTGTCCATTGAATCCGCAGTGAAGGCTCGAATGATCTTAATGTCTTCTATGATGCTGAATGAGTGAATCTAGATTTCCTCTCCCATCCCGAGCGGTCCATTGCATCCGCGGTGAAGGCTCCAATGATCTTAATGTCTTCTATGATGCTGAATGAGTGAATCTAGATTTCCTCTCCCATCCCGAGCTGTCCATTGAATCCGCAGTGAAGGCTCGAATGATCTTAATGTCTTCTATGATGCTGAATGAGTGAATCTAGATTTCCTCTCCCATCCCGAGCGGTCCATTGCATCCGCGGTGAAGGCTCCAATGATCTTAATGTCTTCTATGATGCTGAATGAGTGAATCTAGATTTCCTCTATCATCCCGAGCTGTCCATTGCATCCGCGGTGAAGGCTCCAATGATCTTAATGTCTTCTATGATGCTGAATGAGTGAATCTAGATTTCCTCTCCCATCCCGAGCTGTCCATTGAATCCGCGGTGAAGGCTCCAATGATCTTAATGTCTTCTATGATGCTGAATGAGTGAATCTAGATTTCCTCTATCATCCCGAGCGGTCCATTGCATCCGCGGTGAAGGCTCCAATGATCTTAATGTCTTCTATGATGCTGAATGAGTGAATCTAGATTTCCTCTCCCATCCCGAGCGGTCCATTGAATCTGCGGTGAAGGCTCGAATGATCTTAATGTCTTCTATGATGCTGAATGAGTGAATCTAGATTTCCTCTATCATCCCGAGCTGTCCATTGCATCCGCGGTGAAGGCTCCAATGATCTTAATGTCTTCTATGATGCTGAATGAGTGAATCTAGATTTCCTCTCCCATCCCGAGCTGTCCATTGCATCCGCGGTGAAGGCTCGAATGATCTTAATGTCTTCTATGATGCTGAATGAGTGAATCTAGATTTCCTCTCCCATCCCGAGCTGTCCATTGCATCCGCGGTGAAGGCTCGAATGATCTTAATGTCTTCTATGATGCTGAATGAGTGAATCCAGATTTCCTCTCCCATCCCCAGCTGTCCATTGAATCCGCGGTGAAGTTTCCAATGATCTTAATGTCTTCTATGATGCTGAATGAGTGAATCTAGATTTCCTCTCCCATCCCGAGCGGTCCATTGCATCCGCGGTGAAGGCTCGAATGATCTTAATGTCTTCTATGATGCTGAATGAGTGAATCTAGATTTCCTCTATCATCCCGAGCTGTCCATTGCATCCGCGGTGAAGGCTCGAATGATCTTAATGTCTTCTATGATGCTGAATGAGTGAATCTAGATTTCCTCTATCATCCCGAGCGGTCCATTGCATCCGCGGTGAAGGCTCGAATGATCTTAATGTCTTCTATGATGCTGAATGAGTGAATCCAGATTTCCTCTCCCATCCCGAGCTGTCCATTGAATCTGCGGTGAAGTTTCCAATGATCTTAATGTCTTCTATGATGCTGAATGAGTGAATCTAGATTTCCTCTCCCATCCCGAGCGGTCCATTGCATCCGCGGTGAAGGCTCGAATGATCTTAATGTCTTCTATGATGCTGAATGAGTGAATCTAGATTTCCTCTATCATCCCGAGCGGTCCATTGCATCCGCGGTGAAGGCTCGAATGATCTTAATGTCTTCTATGATGCTGAATGAGTGAATCTAGATTTCCTCTATCATCCCGAGCTGTCCATTGAATCCGCGGTGAAGGCTCCAATGATCTTAATGTCTTCTATGATGCTGAATGAGTGAATCTAGATTTCCTCTATCATCCCGAGCTGTCCATTGCATCCGCGGTGAAGGCTCCAATGATCTTAATGTCTTCTATGATGCTGAATGAGTGAATCTAGATTTCCTCTCCCATCCGAGCTGTCCATTGCATCCGCGGTGAAGGCTCCAATGATCTTAATGTCTTCTATGATGCTGAATGAGTGAATCTAGATTTCCTCTCCCATCCCGAGCTGTCCATTGCATCCGCGGTGAAGGCTCCAATGATCTTAATGTCTTCTATGATGCTGAATGAGTGAATCTAGATTTCCTCTATCATCCCGAGCTGTCCATTGCATCCGCGGTGAAGGCTCCAATGATCTTAATGTCTTCTATGATGCTGAATGAGTGAATCTAGATTTCCTCTCCCATCCCGAGCGGTCCATTGAATCCGCGGTGAAGGCTCGAATGATCTTAATGTCTTCTATGATGCTGAATGAGTGAATCTAGATTTCCTCTATCATCCCGAGCGGTCCATTGAATCCGCGGTGAAGGCTCCAATGATCTTAATGTCTTCTATGATGCTGAATGAGTGAATCTAGATTTCCTCTCCCATCCCGAGCTGTCCATTGAATCCGAGGTGAAGGCTCCAATGATCTTAATGTCTTCTATGATGCTGAATGAGTGAATCTAGATTTCCTCTCCCATCCCGAGCGGCCCATTGCATCCGCGGTGAAGGCTCCAATGATCTTAATGTCTTCTATGATGCTGAATGAGTGAATCTAGATTTCCTCTATCATCCCGAGCTGTCCATTGCATCCGCGGTGAAGGCTCCAATGATCTTAATGTCTTCTATGATGCTGAATGAGTGAATCTAGATTTCCTCTCCCATCCCGAGCGGTCCATTGAATCCGCGGTGAAGGCTCGAATGATCTTAATGTCTTCTATGATGCTGAATGAGTGAATCTAGATTTCCTCTATCATGCCGAGCGGTCCATTGCATCCGCGGTGAAGGCTCCAATGATCTTAATGTCTTCTATGATGCTGAATGAGTGAATCTAGATTTCCTCTCCCATCCCGAGCTGTCCATTGCATCCGCGGTGAAGGCTCGAATGATCTTAATGTCTTCTATGATGCTGAATGAGTGAATCTAGATTTCCTCTCCCATTCCGAGCGGTCCATTGCATCCGCGGTGAAGGCTCCAATGATCTTAATGTCTTCTATGATGCTGAATGAGTGAATCTAGATTTCCTCTATCATCCCGAGCGGTCCATTGAATCCGCGGTGAAGGCTCGAATGATCTTAATGTCTTCTATGATGCTGAATGAGTGAATCTAGATTTCCTCTATCATCCCGAGCGGTCCATTGCATCCGCGGTGAAGGCTCCAATGATCTTAATGTCTTCTATGATGCTGAATGAGTGAATCTAGATTTCCTCTCCCATCCCGAGCTGTCCATTGCATCCGCGGTGAAGGCTCGAATGATCTTAATGTCTTCTATGATGCTGAATGAGTGAATCTAGATTTCCTCTCCCATCCCGAGCTGTCCATTGAATCCGCAGTGAAGGCTCCAATGATCTTAATGTCTTCTATGATGCTGAATGAGTGAATCTAGATTTCCTCTCCCATCCCGAGCGGTCCATTGAATCCGCGGTGAAGGCTCGAATGATCTTAATGTCTTCTATGATGCTGAATGAGTGAATCTAGATTTCCTTTCCCATCCCGAGCTGTCCATTGCATCCGCGGTGAAGGCTCCAATGATCTTAATGTCTTCTGTGATGCTGAATGAGTGAATCTAGATTTCCTCTATCATCCCGAGTGGTCCATTGCATCCGCGGTGAAGGCTCGAATGATCTTAATGTCTTCTATGATGCTGAATGAGTGAATCTAGATTTCCTCTCCCATCCCGAGCGGTCCATTGAATCCGCAGTGAAGGCTCCAATGATCTTAATGTCTTCTATGATGCTGAATGAGTGAATCTAGATTTCCTCTCCCATCCCGAGCTGTCCATTGAATCCGCGGTTAAGGCTCGAATGATCTTAATGTCTTCTATGATGCTGAATGAGTGAATCTAGATTTCCTCTCCCATCTCGAGCTGTCCATTGAATCCGCGGTGAAGGCTCGAATGATCTTAATGTCTTCTATGATGCTGAATGAGTGAATCTAGATTTCCTCTATCATGCCGAGCGGTCCATTGCATCCGCGGTGAAGGCTCGAATGATCTTAATGTCTTCTATGATGCTGAATGAGTGAATCTAGATTTCCTCTCCCATCCTGAGCTGTCCATTGAATCCGCAGTGAAGGCTCCAATGATCTTAATGTCTTCTATGATGCTGAATGAGTGAATCTAGATTTCCTCTATCATCCCGAGCTGTCCATTGCATCCGCGGTGAAGGCTCGAATGATCTTAATGTCTTCTATGATGCTGAATGAGTGAATCTAGATTTCCTCTATCATCCCGAGCGGTCCATTGCATCCGCGGTGAAGGCTCCAATGATCTTAATGTCTTCTATGATGCTGAATGAGTGAATCTAGATTTCCTCTCCCATCCCGAGCGGTCCATTGAATCCGCGGTGAAGGCTCGAATGATCTTAATGTCTTCTATGATGCTGAATGAGTGAATCTAGATTTCCTCTCCCATCTCGAGCTGTCCATTGAATCCGCGGTGAAGGCTCCAATGATCTTAATGTCTTCTATGATGCTGAATGAGTGAATCTAGATTTCCTCTATCATCCCGAGCGGTCCATTGAATCCGCGGTGAAGGCTCGAATGATCTTAATGTCTTCTATGATGGTGAATGAGTGAATCTAGATTTCCTCTCCCATCCCGAGCGGTCCATTGCATCCGCGGTGAAGGCTCCAATGATCTTAATGTCTTCTATGATGCTGAATGAGTGAATCTAGATTTCCTCTATCATCCCGAGCTGTCCATTGCATCCGCGGTGAAGGCTCCAATGATCTTAATGTCTTCTATGATGCTGAATGAGTGAATCTAGATTTCCTCTATCATCCCGAGCGGTCCATTGAATCCGCAGTGAAGGCTCCAATGATCTTAATGTCTTCTATGATGGTGAATGAGTGAATCTAGATTTCCTCTATCATCCCCAGCGGTCCATTGAATCCGCGGTGAAGGCTCTAATGATCTTAATGTCTTCTATGATGGTGAATGAGTGAATCTAGATTTCCTCTATCATCCCGAGCGGTCCATTGCATCCGCGGTGAAGGCTCGAATGATCTTAATGTCTTCTATGATGCTGAATGAGTGAATCTAGATTTCCTCTCCCATCCCGAGCGGTCCATTGCATCCGCGGTGAAGGCTCCAATGATCTTAATGTCTTCTATGATGCTGAATGAGTGAATCTAGATTTCCTCTCCCATCCCGAGCTGTCCATTGAATCCGCAGTGAAGGCTCCAATGATCTTAATGTCTTCTATGATGCTGAATGAGTGACTCTAGATTTCCTCTATCATCCCGAGTGGTCCATTGAATCCGCGGTGAAGGCTCCAATGATCTTAATGTCTTCTATGATGCTGAATGAGTGAATCTAGATTTCCTCTCCCATCCCGAGCTGTCCATTGAATCTGCGGTGAAGGCTCCAATGATCTTAATGTCTTCTATGATGCTGAATGAGTGATTTCCTCTATCATCCCGAGCGGTCCATTGAATCCGCGGTGAAGGCTCCAATGATCTTAATGTCTTCTATGATGCTGAATGAGTGAATCTAGATTTCCTCTATCATCCCGAGCGGTCCATTGCATCCGCGGTGAAGGCTCCAATGATCTTAATGTCTTCTATGATGCTGAATGAGTGAATCTAGATTTCCTCTCCCATCCCGAGCGGTCCATTGAATCCGCGGTGAAGGCTCCAATGATCTTAATGTCTTCTATGATGCTGAATGAGTGAATCTAGATTTCCTCTCCCATCCCGAGCGGTCCATAGCATCCGCGGTGAAGGCTCGAATGATCTTAATGTCTTCTATGATGCTGAATGAGTGAATCTAGATTTCCTCTCCCATCCCGAGCGGTCCATTGCATCCGCGGTGAAGGCTCCAATGATCTTAATGTCTTCTATGATGCTGAATGAGTGAATCTAGATTTCCTCTCCCATCCCGAGCGGTCCATTGCATCCGCGGTGAAGGCTCCAATGATCTTAATGTCTTCTATGATGCTGAATGAGTGAATCTAGATTTCCTCTCCCATCCCGAGCTGTCCATTGCATCCGCGGTGAAGGCTCGAATGATCTTAATGTCTTCTATGATGCTGAATGAGTGAATCTAGATTTCCTCTCCCATCCCGAGCTGTCCATTGCATCCGCGGTGAAGGCTCGAATGATCTTAATGTCTTCTATGATGCTGAATGAGTGAATCTAGATTTCCTCTCCCATCCCGAGCGGTCCATTGCATCCGCGGTGAAGGCTCGAATGATCTTAATGTCTTCTATGATGCTGAATGAGTGAATCTAGATTTCCTCTATCATTCCGAGCGGTCCATTGCATCCGCGGTGAAGGCTCGAATGATCTTAATGTCTTCTATGATGCTGAATGAGTGAATCTAGATTTCCTCTATCATCCCGAGCGGTCCATTGCATCCGCGGTGAAGGCTCCAATGATCTTAATGTCTTCTATGATGCTGAATGAGTGAATCTAGATTTCCTCTCCCATCCCGAGCTGTCCATTGAATCTGCGGTGAAGGCTCGAATGATCTTAATGTCTTCTATGATGCTGAATGAGTGAATCTAGATTTCCTCTATCATCCCGAGCTGTCCATTGAATCCGCGGTGAAGGCTCGAATGATCTTAATGTCTTCTATGATGCTGAATGAGTGAATCTAGATTTCCTCTCCCATCCCGAGCTGTCCATTGCATCCGCGGTGAAGGCTCCAATGATCTTAATGTCTTCTATGATGCTGAATGAGTGAATCTAGATTTCCTCTATCATCCCGAGCGGTCCATTGAATCCGCGGTTAAGGCTCGAATGATCTTAATGTCTTCTATGATGCTGAATGAGTGAATCTAGATTTCCTCTATCATCCCGAGCTGTCCATTGCATTCGCGGTGAAGGCTCGAATGATCTTAATGTCTTCTATGATGCTGAATGAGTGAATCTAGATTTCCTCTCCCATCCCGAGCGGTCCATTGAATCCGCAGTGAAGGCTCGAATGATCTTAATGTCTTCTATGATGCTGAATGAGTGAATCTAGATTTCCTCTCCCATCCCGAGCTGTCCATTGCATCCGCAGTGAAGGCTCCAATGATCTTAATGTCTTCTATGATGCTGAATGAGTGAATCTAGATTTCCTCTCCCATCCCGAGCTGTCCATTGCATCCGCGGTGAAGGCTCCAATGATCTTAATGTCTTCTATGATGCTGAATGAGTGAATCTAGATTTCCTCTATCATCCCGAGCGGTCCATTGCATCCGCGGTGAAGGCTCGAATGATCTTAATGTCTTCTATGATGCTGAATGAGTGAATCTAGATTTCCTCTATCATCCCGAGCGGTCCATTGCATCCGCGGTGAAGGCTCCAATGATCTTAATGTCTTCTATGATGCTGAATGAGTGAATCTAGATTTCCTCTCCCATCCCGAGCTGTCCATTGAATCCGCGGTGAAGGCTCGAATGATCTTAATGTCTTCTATGATGCTGAATGAGTGAATCTAGATTTCCTCTCCCATCCCGAGCGGTCCATTGAATCCGCGGTGAAGGCTCCAATGATCTTAATGTCTTCTATGATGCTGAATGAGTGAATCTAGATTTCCTCTCCCATCCCGAGCTGTCCATTGAATCTGCGGTGAAGGCTCGAATGATCTTAATGTCTTCTATGATGCTGAATGAGTGAATCTAGATTTCCTCTATCATCCCGAGCTGTCCATTGCATCCGCGGTGAAGGCTCGAATGATCTTAATGTCTTCTATGATGCTGAATGAGTGAATCTAGATTTCCTCTATCATCCCGAGCTGTCCATTGCATCCGCGGTGAAGGCTCGAATGATCTTAATGTCTTCTATGATGCTGAATGAGTGAATCTAGATTTCCTCTATCATCCCGAGCGGTCCATTGAATCCGCGGTGAAGTTTCCAATGATCTTAATGTCTTCTATGATGCTGAATGAGTGAATCTAGATTTCCTCTCCCATCCCGATCGGTCCATTGCATCCGCAGTGAAGGCTCCAATGATCTTAATGTCTTCTATGATGCTGAATGAGTGAATCTAGATTTCCTCTCCCATCCCGAGCGGTCCATTGAATCCGCGGTGAAGGCTCCAATGATCTTAATGTCTTCTATGATGCTGAATGAGTGAATCTAGATTTCCTCTCCCATCCCGAGCGGTCCATTGCATCCGCGGTGAAGGCTCGAATGATCTTAATGTCTTCTATGATGCTGAATGAGTGAATCTAGATTTCCTCTATCATCCCGAGCGGTCCATTGCATCCGCGGTGAAGGCTCCAATGATCTTAATGTCTTCTATGATGCTGAATGAGTGAATCTAGATTTCCTCTATCATCCCGAGCGGTCCATTGAATCCGCGGTGAAGGCTCCAATGATCTTAATGTCTTCTATGATGCTGAATGAGTGAATCTAGATTTCCTCTCCCATCCCGAGCTGTCCATTGCATCCGCGGTGAAGGCTCCAATGATCTTAATGTCTTCTATGATGCTGAATGAGTGAATCTAGATTTCCTCTCCCATCCCGAGCGGTCCATTGAATCCGCGGTTAAGGCTCGAATGATCTTAATGTCTTCTATGATGCTGAATGAGTGAATCTAGATTTCCTCTATCATGCCGAGCGGTCCATTGCATCCGCGGTGAAGGCTCGAATGATCTTAATGTCTTCTATGATGCTGAATGAGTGAATCTAGATTTCCTCTCCCATCCCGAGCTGTCCATTGAATCCGCGGTGAAGGCTCGAATGATCTTAATGTCTTCTATGATGCTGAATGAGTGAATCTAGATTTCCTCTATCATCCCGAGCTGTCCATTGAATCCGCGGTGAAGGCTCGAATGATCTTAATGTCTTCTATGATGCTGAATGAGTGAATCTAGATAGATTTCTTCTCCCATCCCGAGCGGTCCATTGAATCCGCGGTGAAGGCTCCAATGATCTTAATGTCTTCTATGATGCTGAATGAGTGAATCTAGATTTCCTCTCCCATCCCGAGCGGTCCATAGCATCCGCGGTGAAGGCTCGAATGATCTTAATGTCTTCTATGATGCTGAATGAGTGAATCTAGATTTCCTCTCCCATCCCGAGCGGTCCATTGAATCCGCGGTGAAGGCTCCAATGATCTTAATGTCTTCTATGATGCTGAATGAGTGAATCTAGATTTCCTCTCCCATCACGAGCGGTCCATTGAATCCGCAGTGAAGGCTCCAATGATCTTAATGTCTTCTATGATGCTGAATGAGTGAATATAGATTTCCTCTCCCATCCCGAGCTGTCCATTGCATCCGCGGTGAAGGCTCGAATGATCTTAATGTCTTCTATGATGCTGAATGAGTGAATCTAGATTTCCTCTATCATTCCGAGCGGTCCATTGCATCCGCAGTGAAGGCTCGAATGATCTTAATGTCTTCTATGATGCTGAATGAGTGAATCTAGATTTCCTCTCCCATCCCGAGCGGTCCATTGAATCCGCGGTGAAGGCTCGAATGATCTTAATGTCTTCTATGATGCTGAATGAGTGAATCTAGATTTCCTCTCCCATCCCGAGCGGTCCATTGCATCCGCAGTGAAGGCTCGAATGATCTTAATGTCTTCTATGATGCTGAATGAGTGAATCTAGATTTCCTCTCCCATCCCGAGCTGTCCATTGAATCCGCGGTGAAGGCTCCAATGATCTTAATGTCTTCTATGATGCTGAATGAGTGAATCTAGATTTCCTCTATCATCCCGAGCTGTCCATTGCATCCGCGGTGAAGGCTCCAATGATCTTAATGTCTTCTATGATGCTGAATGAGTGAATCTAGATTTCCTCTATCATCCCGAGCGGTCCATTGAATCCGCGGTGAAGGCTCCAATGATCTTAATGTCTTCTATGATGCTGAATGAGTGAATCTAGATTTCCTCTATCATCCCGAGCGGTCCATTGCATCCGCGGTGAAGGCTCCAATGATCTTAATGTCTTCTATGATGCTGAATGAGTGAATCTAGATTTCCTCTCCCATCCCGAGCGGTCCATTGAATCCGCGGTGAAGGCTCCAATGATCTTAATGTCTTCTATGATGCTGAATGAGTGAATCTAGATTTCCTCTCCCATCCCGAGCGGTCCATTGCATCCGCGGTGAAGGCTCCAATGATCTTAATGTCTTCTATGATGATGAATGAGTGATTCTAGATTTCCTCTCCCATCCCGAGCGGTCCATTGAATCCGCGGTGAAGGCTCCAATGATCTTAATGTCTTCTATGATGCTGAATGAGTGAATCTAGATTTCCTCTATCATCCCGAGCTGTCCATTGCATCCGCGGTGAAGGCTCCAATGATCTTAATGTCTTCTATGATGCTGAATGAGTGAATCTAGATTTCCTCTCCCATCCCGAGCGGTCCATTGCATCCGCGGTGAAGGCTCCAATGATCTTAATGTCTTCTATGATGCTGAATGAGTGAATCTAGATTTCCTCTCCCATCCCGAGCGGTCCATTGAATCCGCGGTGAAGGCTCGAATGATCTTAATGTCTTCTATGATGCTGAATGAGTGAATCTAGATTTCCTCTCCCATCCCGAGCGGTCCATTGAATCCGCGGTGAAGGCTCCAATGATCTTAATGTCTTCTATGATGCTGAATGAGTGAATCTAGATTTCCTCTATCATCCCGAGCTGTCCATTGCATCCGCGGTGAAGGCTCCAATGATCTTAATGTCTTCTATGATGCTGAATGAGTGAATCTAGATTTCCTCTATCATCCCGAGCGGTCCATTGCATCCGCGGTGAAGGCTCAATGATCTTAATGTCTTCTATGATGCTGAATGAGTGAATCTAGATTTCCTCTATCATCCCGAGCGGTCCATTGAATCCGCAGTGAAGGCTCCAATGATCTTAATGTCTTCTATGATGCTGAATGAGTGAATCTAGATTTCCTCTATCATGCCGAGCGGTCCATTGAATCCGCAGTGAAGGCTCGAATGATCTTAATGTCTTCTATGATGCTGAATGAGTGAATCTAGATTTCCTCTATCATCCCGAGCGGTCCATTGCATCCGCGGTGAAGGCTCGAATGATCTTAATGTCTTCTATGATGCTGAATGAGTGAATCTAGATTTCCTCTCCCATCCCGAGCTGTCCATTGCATCCGCGGTGAAGGCTCGAATGATCTTAATGTCTTCTATGATGCTGAATGAGTGAATCTAGATTTCCTCTCCCATCCCGAGCTGTCCATTGAATCCGCGGTGAAGGCTCGAATGATCTTAATGTCTTCTATGATGCTGAATGAGTGAATCTAGATTTCCTCTCCCATCCCGAGCTGTCCATTGAATCCGCGGTGAAGGCTCGAATGATCTTAATGTCTTCTATGATGCTGAATGAGTGAATCTAGATTTCCTCTATCATCCCGAGCGGTCCATTGAATCCGCAGTGAAGGCTCCAATGATCTTAATGTCTTCTATGATGCTGAATGAGTGATCTAGATTTCCTCTATCATCCCGAGCTGTCCATTGCATCCGCGGTGAAGGCTCGAATGATCTTAATGTCTTCTATGATGCTAAATGAGTGAATCTAGATTTCCTCTATCATCCCGAGCGGTCCATTGCATCCGCGGTGAAGGCTCCAATGATCTTAATGTCTTCTATGATGCTGAATGAGTGAATCTAGATTTCCTCTCCCATCCCAGCTGTCCATTGAATCCGCGGTGAAGGATCGAATGATCTTAATGTCTTCTATGATGCTGAATGAGTGAATCTAGATTTCCTCTATCATCCCGAGCGGTCCATTGAATCCGCAGTGAAGGCTCCAATGATCTTAATGTCTTCTATGATGCTGAATGAGTGAATCTAGATTTCCTCTATCATCCCGAGCGGTCCATTGCATCCGCGGTGAAGGCTCCAATGATCTTAATGTCTTCTATGATGCTGAATGAGTGAATCTAGATTTCCTCTCCCATCCCGAGCTGTCCATTGAATCCGCGGTGAAGGATCGAATGATCT
Organism: Prostheceraeus crozeri; assembly: GCA_907163375.1. Lineage (NCBI taxonomy): Eukaryota > Metazoa > Platyhelminthes > Polycladida > Euryleptidae > Prostheceraeus > Prostheceraeus crozeri. The sequence continues at coordinate 336,868 of CAJQUW010012887.1, read as the reverse complement.
TAATGTCTTCTATGATGCTGAATGAGTGAATCTAGATTTCCTCTATCATCCCGAGCGGTCCATTGAATCCGCAGTGAAGGCTCCAATGATCTTAATGTCTTCTATGATGCTGAATGAGTGAATCTAGATTTCCTCTATCATCCCGAGCTGTCCATTGAATCCGCGGTGAAGTTTCCAATGATCTTAATGTCTTCTATGATGCTGAATGAGTGAATCTAGATTTCCTCTATCATCCCGAGCTGTCCATTGCATCCGCGGTGAAGGCTCGAATGATCTTAATGTCTTCTATGATGCTGAATGAGTGAATCTAGATTTCCTCTCCCATCCCGAGCTGTCCATTGAATCCGCGGTGAAGGCTCGAATGATCTTAATGTCTTCTATGATGCTGAATGAGTGAATCTAGATTTCCTCTATCATCCCGAGCGGTCCATTGAATCCGCAGTGAAGGCTCCAATGATCTTAATGTCTTCTATGATGCTGAATGAGTGAATCTAGATTTCCTCTATCATCCCGAGCTGTCCATTGCATCCGCGGTGAAGGCTCCAATGATCTTAATGTCTTCTATGATGCTGAATGAGTGAATCTAGATTTCCTCTATCATCCCGAGCGGTCCATTGCATCCGCGGTGAAGGTTCGAATGATCTTAATGTCTTCTATGATGCTGAATGAGTGAATCTAGATTTCCTCTCCCATCCCGAGCTGTCCATTGAATCCGCAGTGAAGGCTCCAATGATCTTAATGTCTTCTATGATGCTGAATGAGTGAATCTAGATTTCCTCTCCCATCCCGAGCTGTCCATTGCATCCGCGGTGAAGGCTCGAATGATCTTAATGTCTTCTATGATGCTGAATGAGTGAATCTAGATTTCCTCTATCATCCCGAGCGGTCCCTTGAATCCGCAGTGAAGGCTCCAATGATCTTAATGTCTTCTATGATGCTGAATGAGTGAATCTAGATTTCCTCTATCATCCCGAGCGGTCCATTGCATCCGCGGTGAAGGCTCCAATGATCTTAATGTCTTCTATGATGCTGAATGAGTGAATCTAGATTTCCTCTATCATTCCGAGCGGTCCATTGCATCCGCGGTGAAGGCTCGAATGATCTTAATGTCTTCTATGATGCTGAATGAGTGAATCTAGATTTCCTCTATCATCCCGAGCGGTCCATTGCATCCGCGGTGAAGGCTCGAATGATCTTAATGTCTTCTATGATGCTGAATGAGTGAATCTAGATTTCCTCTCCCATCCCGAGCTGTCCATTGAATCCGCAGTGAAGGCTCCAATGATCTTAATGTCTTCTATGATGCTGAATGAGTGAATCTAGATTTCCTCTATCATCCCGAGCTGTCCATTGCATCCGCGGTGAAGGCTCCAATGATCTTAATGTCTTCTATGATGCTGAATGAGTGAATCTAGATTTCCTCTATCATCCCGAGCGGTCCATTGCATCCGCGGTGAAGGTTCGAATGATCTTAATGTCTTCTATGATGCTGAATGAGTGAATCTAGATTTCCTCTCCCATCCCGAGCTGTCCATTGAATCCGCAGTGAAGGCTCCAATGATCTTAATGTCTTCTATGATGCTGAATGAGTGAATCTAGATTTCCTCTCCCATCCCGAGCTGTCCATTGCATCCGCGGTGAAGGCTCGAATGATCTTAATGTCTTCTATGATGCTGAATGAGTGAATCTAGATTTCCTCTCCCATCCCGAGCGGTCCATTGAATCCGCAGTGAAGGCTCGAATGATCTTAATGTCTTCAAGCACTTGGCGCTCCCATGTTTTCTTTGGTCGCCCTCTGTTTCATGGCCCTAGCACAGGCATTCCCTATAGTTGGGTCTGGTGTTTCCGAGGTCTCCGTACCACCTCAGTCTGTGCCACTGCATGATGAATTGCGAGTGCTCCGCGAATCTCTTCGTGTTACCCGGACGATGCTACGCATCTCTGTTGCGGCGATCTTTTGGCGATTCTTCTCATTGACTGCACAACACTCGCTGTCATACCTCCAAGCCACTTGGATCCATCTGTTGACTTCTTTGTCGATCATCTCATCTGCCTGATTTTGAGTCCTTATTTCCTCAGGTTTGGGAGTTGGACCATATGTCATGCAATTTCCGGTGTGGGCGGATTGCACGTGTCCATGCAGCACAGTCCTGCGTAGTGCGACAGTCGAGGTACAAATCTCGCAGATTCTTCTACACGTTATGCATTTGTCAATGTTGATGTCACAGATCTCAGGTACTTGAAATTATTTAATGATCGATTTTCTTCACCTCTCCTGATGGTAGGAACATTGTTTCGTCAGGGTCTTCGGTACTCCGTCTTACGAACATTTACTTTAAGTCCATATCGCTCGATGGTAAAATCTATGATATGAAAATTCCAAGATTTTGATTTGCAAAAGACTCAAATCTATGATGATTTTCTACATAGCTGATGCAACTCAGAACTTTAAAACTTGTCTATCTAGCTTGAGATATCTACGACACCATAGAAATCACCTCAATGTCATTTTCACTGGGAAAGCGAAGGTCCCCGAGTGCTCCTACCTCAATGAAGATGTATCACCTTCCAAATGACCTTTCAACAGCGCCAGACGATTTAGGCTGATCATTTGAAAGGCAATGTGTCATTATATAGATTTTGCATGTAACAATGCAGAAAAAAGCGTGAGTCATTTGAGTTTTAGATATTGAGTCATAGATATATTCATGTAAATAATATTCAATGAGAAAATATCGTGTTTTTTCAGCGCATTGATATGATAAGTTTTGGGGAAACTATCATGGAAAAGCTTAGGACAATACATGCATTGTTATTGAACCTAAAATCTATGACATCAAAATTCCAAGATTTTGATCTAAGATTTAAATCTATGATCATTTTCTACATAGCCCATGCATTGAAGTATGTAAAGCTTGAGATATCTACGATTCCAAATTGTGAAACATAGTTATCACCTCAAGGCCATTTTCACTGGGAATACGAAGATGGAAGGTGAGAGGCTCCTACCTCAATGGTATTACATAGCAAATTAGACGGCCTTAATCATGGCAATTATACATAATTAAGGCCGTTTAATCTGGCATAGGAGATAAATGAGCGACTTTCATGGAAAAATGACCGCTGAAATATTGGTAGAAAACTCTGCAATTTCACATGTTCAAATCTACTGTCATAAGTTTATTTGCCGAGCAACTACAGCTGAACGGAATCAGCATTCTGTTGATTCGTCTGATTTCTTGTCAGTCATGTTTTGAGACTGCTGCAAATCAGGACCCTTCTACTTTTAATGACAGCATAGAGAGCTACGTGTTCACATTACAAATTCTCAAATTTCTGAATGACAATGTCGAATAGCAAAAATTCTATCTATAATTGGATACTGTCTCTTTTGTATAATGACATTTCTTCTTTTTTTACTTTTTGTGCCCATTGATGCCACTAGCCTATATCTGGAAAACATTTCGCGTATTTGCCAGCTGACAAAATTTACTAAAATGATTGAATTCTGATATTCTCTTATTATGCAGCTGTCATCGTTATGTTACTAAAGGAAAACTATAAAATAGTCATTAAGAACTGCATCAAAAGTTAATCAACCTTTATCGTCGTAAGTGACATCAAATTGTTTTTGAAAAATAAGCAAAAATGCTTCTGAAACGCAACAATGTGTTTCAAAAATGCCGGCAATGTGCCGCGCACTTCTGAAGAATTGTGTTCCGTTCTTCAGATCTCTGTCTCTACATTTCCAGGTGATTGGTAACAACGTCATCGTAGATCGGATTCCGTATCGTTCAGATTTGAAGTACAATCTGTCCACGTTGAGAAGTGGAGATTGGGTTGGTCTCCTATTGGACGGTGATGGTATTGTAAGACTGTCAGTCAATGGTGATGATCTTGGGCCTCTCCTTGCCTCCGATTGTATCAATAGTTCGATTCCACTCTTCCCTTTCGTTGATGTCTATGGGCGCTGCAAGGAGGTAAGTCTATCATCAGTGACCCCGAATGTTCCCTTCTCAGCCACTCATCCAAACATAGGCCTGTAGATGATGTGCTAAACAGTTGTCACCCATTAATGTCACCCAAGCAACGAAATATCTAGAGAAATGGAGAAGCATGTATCACGTACTGCCTAATGTGCAACTGCTTCGACTAGCTTTTGTAACTGTCGTCTTCAACAGCTTCAACGTTGAAGTCGAGTCGAACGAGAAGAACCTCCAAACAAATGAAAATAATCGGAGCAGTTTTTGACCGGCCGAATCGCAAACCATTGCAAGTCTCTAATCTAACTACAGTCAAAAGGATAGCAAAGGAGAAATTAGAAAATCAGATTTCTGCCCAAGATAACTGCGTCCGGGAAAGACTCGAGATCGTCCTGCAGATCGACACTTGATAATGACGTTTGGTAGTTATCGAACCTATCTCGAGATTACCAACTCTATTTCTCACTGAAGTTTTCATTGCTTGCAGGTTAGTCTCAACACCATCCCGTCCGTCGCTTTGTCTCTCTCCCGGGATCGGATCGCGGAGAAGGCCGGGGCAGAACTGAACGAATTGAACAGTGAGAAACACAAGTCCAGCTCCTCTGCCTCCTCTCCGCCTCCCCTGGACCCACCATCGTCCGGGGCAGCTCCGTGTCCGTCACTCTGCCATCATCGGCAGCTGGTCAATATCCTGCGCCGTCTACTCTTCCTGCCCGACTCTGCATTCCGTCCGGCTGAAGTGCGCTGCTTCTGTTCATACTGCTGTCCACCTTCCTCCAACCTCGACCTCAACACGGACCTGCCCAAGGATCCCAACACACTGCCGCTGGGATGGGCACGGCTCGGCCTGCAGCGCTCCTCACAGCGAGGCCATCATCTGGCCTTCATCCCACGCCTGTCTCCCATCCATCTCAGACTCCTGCTGGACAACGCAGATGCCACGAGGATGACCTGGGAGGACGGAGAGGAGGAGAACTGGATGACCTTTCTCTGTGGAGGAGGCGAGGAAGGCGGAAGAGAGACGAGTGAGAGAGAAAAGGAATGTGGGCGAGCCGTGAAAATGGTCCCAGACATCGGCAGAGCCTGTGGAGTAGAGAGAGGACAAGAGAGGCTCGGCAGAGGCTTTGAGTAAGTTGATGAATTGCACAGTGGTCGGGCCAGCTGCGAAAATGTTGATAGAAAATTAGAATTGTGCCGGTTTGAAAACAATACGAAAACATATGCAATGACATCAACATCATCCTGAAATTTAGAACAAAAAGTCATGAATTAGACATTGCTACAGAATGTTATAATAATAGACTGAAGAATGATGAGCGTCTCTGTGAGCTATGTAATGTACAAATGGACAAAAGATAAAGAAGTAAACTATTGACTAATGATATCTAATTATTCTATTCATATAATTCATTATGTTATTAATTTGTCAAAACTTATCGCAGCGTCTTACATGTAGCAACAGGCTCAGCAGAGGAAAAAATCATAAGTAGTTCTCACTATTTAGTGAGTTCATGTGGCTGGTGTATACTGTCGAATAGCCAAATGAGAAGCTCTCAGAGCTATGCTGAGAGGTCGCCGTTAGTTCCAAAATGTCCCTAAAAGAATAAAATAAAGACTCACTTTTTTGTAATCCTCTATATTTCTGCACCTGCAAAAGAAATTCTCAGAAGACTTGTTTCCAAATAATTTTTCAATTCATGTAGACTACTAGACAAAACAAATTAAGTTTGGAATAATTTGAGCATCGTTGTCCGACTCAGATACATTCTGGACTGAATACTACATAACAGCTTCTTAGCAAATGATGTTATTATTGATGTTTCAGACTCAGAAAGCACGAGTCATAGATATGAAAAATATGCATCTTGTCGGGACTCTAAAATAAAAATTTCATGTACAATGTAGTTACTTATCAATGAAAGTAAATAGTAATACTGAATAATTTGAGAGAGAGGAGCCGTAAATTTTGAACAGAGTTTATTCGCAAACATGTTTCTGTGGCGTCGGTGGCCACCATCATCAGTGCATAGAGATAAAATACAATAAATAGTTGGTTTTTATACAAATTTACAATCACTGGAAAATCAATAAAGTAAAAGTGGCTCTGATTGGATGTTGTTGTTCATCAGTTGATTCTTGTTGGTGAAAGATTTGATGTATAGCGATTCAGCAATTTTAGTGTATGGCGTTTTCATCATTATTTTGAAATTTTCTTTCTTTGGTATATGCTCGTGCATTGAAATTTCGGATGGTGGTCGTCCTTTAAGGTGTTCGTTAATTCGTTTGTGCAAATGGCGACGAGTCTCTCCGAAGTAGCTTTTATTGCATAGCTCACAAGAGTATTTGTATACGAGGGAAGAGCATTCGTCAAAAGGAATTCCGTCTTTATTTTTTACAAAGTTTTGACTTTTCAAGGTGGTGATGGCAATTCAGATTCCAAATCCAGATTCCTACAAAAATAATGTCATACAAGCTCTATTCAATAGATCACAAAGATTGACTAGTGACCCCCTCGACCGTGAGAACAATAAAAATATCGTTCGTGAAATCTTCGTACAAAATGGATATCACCCGAAGCAAATTGAAAGAATATTTGAAAAAAGTCCTAAAAGAAAAAATGAAAATGAAGACAGTGAAAAAGTAGATATGTACTGGAAATTACCCTTCATCGGTAGTACTTTGAGCGAAATAAAATCCAAGGTCAAGCAAATAAATAAAAGTTTGGAAAAAATCACGCTGAAAGTTGCCATCACCACCTTGAAAAGTCAAAACTTTGTAAAAAATAAAGACGGAATTCCTTTTGACGAATGCTCTTCCCTCGTATACAAATACTCTTGTGAGCTATGCAATAAAAGCTACTTCGGAGAGACTCGTCGCCATTTGCACAAACGAATTAACGAACACCTTAAAGGACGACCACCATCCGAAATTTCAAAATAATGATGAAAACGCCATACACTAAAATTGCTGAATCGCTATACATCAAATCTTTCACCAACAAGAATCAACTGATGAACAACAACATCCAATCAGAGCCACTTTTACTTTATTGATTTTCCAGTGATTGTAAATTTGTATAAAAACCAACTCTTTATTGTATTTTATCTCTATGCACTGATGATGGTGGCCACCGACGCCACAGAAACATGTTTGCGAATAAACTCTTCAAAATACTGAATAACTTAAAATTGACAGTAAAAGAATAAATAATAGACAATCCTGTACATGTAATCCTAGAAACTCAACTAAGTCGGAGAAGGAATAAACGGTCCTTTTGGCAGCAAAGATCAGGTTTCATCTGACGTATTGTCACACTTTCGATGATGGAAAGTTGGAGGGGATCTTTAGCCTGCTTGTGGACTTGAAAGCCTTTGTCATTCGAGTTCAGGACATTCGGTTTGTGTTGACACTCAGTTAAATGGCGAGTTATGGCTGATTGTATCGCCTTTCTTGACTTGGGCCGCGAATTTGAGGTAAGTAACCAATTGGGACCAATCCAGCTTGGCTAGGTGGTGGTGGTGCCGAGTGCTTCTCTATAAACCAGCGAGGATAACCATTACTCTCCAACACTTGATAGAAAACATTGAGCTCTTGCTGTAAATGCTCGGGTGAGCAAAGCTGTCTCGCTCGGGAGAAAAGTGTCTTCACCAAGTTGACTTTGTATATTTTGAGACTGAATATATTATTGTGAGCAGCATTACAAACAGGTCTCAATGATAACAATAGAAGCGCTACATGTTTCCAGCTCGATCAGCTGCTGTATTGGTTACTATGTGACTATCAATTGCTAAAGTCTATGTTTCTTTATTTTCTTCCTCTGCTTTAATTTTCGATTTTCTGGTGCTGTTTTTAACTTTGATATTAGTATTTTAGACAGTCAGTACTTTATGCCATGTCGTGAATGCAATTAACAACAATGAAATTAAATACACGATAGATCAGATTGCCATGCAAAAGATGTGCGGCTGGTAGGATTCGAACCTACGACCAAGGTTAACTAGACCTGTGCTCTAACCAGCTGAGCTACGAGCCACTTATGCGACTGTGTCAATTGGCAGGATCAAACCCTCACCACCACACATCAGTTGTCAAGGCAATAATAATCAATGAATAAATAACACGTCACAATTGTGACCGCCGACATTAAGGCAAGTAGCGGGGATCGATTGTCCACCAAAGCATCTTAAACCATGTCGTGAATGCAATTAACAACAATGAGATTAAATACACGATAGATCAGATTGCCATGCAAAAGATGTGCGGCTGGTAGGATTCGAACCTACGACCAAGGTTAACTAGACCTGTGCTCTAACCAACTGAGCTACGAGCCACTTATGCGACTGTGTCAATTGGCAGGATCAAACCCTCACCACCACACATCAGTTGTCAAGGCAATAATAATCAATGAATAAATAACACGTCACAATTGTGACCGCCGACATCAAGGCAAGTAGCGGGGATCGATTGTCCACCAAAGCATCTTAAATCATGTCGAGAATGCAATTAACAACAATGAGATTAAATAAACAATAGATCAAATTGCCATGCAAAAGATGTGCGGCTGGTAGGATTCGAACCTACGACCAAGGTTAACTAGACCTGTGCTCTTACCAACTGAGCTACGCGCCACTTATGCGACTGTGTCAAATGGCAGGATCAAACCCTCACCACCACACATCAGTTGTCAAGGCAATAATAATCAATGAATAAATAACACGTCACAATTGTGACCGCCGACATTAAGTCAAGTAGCGGGGATCGATTGTCCACCAAAGCATCTTAAACCATGTCGTGAATGCAATTAACAATAATGAGATTAAATACACGATAGATCAAATTGCCATACAAAGGATGTGTGGAAATTATATGGTAATTATAGCGAATATTCCGAATTTAAATCATCCGTCATCCACTTGAATGAGGTCGAACTTCAAGTTACGATGTCCTAAATTAATTGCATAATTTTCTGTTGATTCATGATTGTTGCAAAGTTTTGTACATCTTTTCACGCTTTCAGTATCCATCGTCTATAGACTTCTGCTGTAGCTACACATTCAGATCAAAATGCTGATCCAGATAAGTTGTAAACAAGATCTTATTCGGCTCCAAATTCATCTTGTTTCGATTAGTCGAAGCTTGTGAAGGTCTTTTTGAAGGCCTAAGTTTCTACTTTTTTGTCAGAAGGACAGTCCAAGGGCAAGTCGAAGAGTGGTCGTCTCAAAGACGGAAAGCTAATGTTTCCTACCTTTCCATTTGACATCAGGGAATCAAGGAGGAGGAAGATCGCATATTTTGGCTGCGAGATGGATGAATGTCCGAATTGAATTCAATATTCACAGGAATAGCATGAATTCCGATGGATATGTCAGTGCTTTGCACAGGGACATTCTTGCATTGTCTTCCCAATACAAAGTAGGAATGCTGACTTCTGATTGGCTGTTTACGCAGCCACCTAGATGCACAGTAAACTGCAGCCTCAAGCACGCACGTGGGTTAGAAGCTCTGAATGTGTCCGTCTAAGGCCGCTGTCACAGAGAAATAAGCCGCATTTCATTTTCCATCTTCCATTTGGGATTTCCCTTTAATTGCATTTAGAAAAGAATACAACCTATCACACAGAAAAGGGCATCAACCGCCAGCCCTAGGCCTCTGCCACACAGAATATGGCGCAGAGTACAGGACCTGTGTGACTCATTAATTCAAAACTCAAGTCGGCATGCGAACTTTGAAATGGCCCGCTTGCTATCTGACTTCAATCCCATTGAAAATGTCTGGAGTTTACTGAAGCACAGTGTGAGGCGATCAGTTGTTCCTGGAGATGATCCTACTCGACTTGAAGCGCTTCTAAAGTTTAGGTCAAGAAGTAGTCAATCGCCTGATCAAAAACATGCCTTCCCGAACTCGACAAGTGATTGAACTTTCTGGTGAGGTTACGAAATGCTAGTGACCACCCGCGAATGCATCATGGGCGATTTCATCAAGGGCCAACTGAACAATAATGAAAGTTTTATTTCAACTTGTGTTTTCATTTCTCTGCAAAAATTTCCACCTTTAATTGACAAAATTTCATGAAAGTTACACAAAATTTAGGTGGTCCACTTTTTGTGATCATCACTGTATTTACGATTCTCGATGCGTGTATGCGTGACCAAGCGTGCACTCCGAAACGTCGTGCAAATTGAAGTTATTTCAGCATCGTAAAGAACTTGCCTTTTGATTTATTGACACAAATAAGTCCTCAACTTTCAGGTTTTCCCATAAGAATCGGTCATATGCGGCACATTTCGTCATGGAAGTTCGGGTAAGACCAGGCTCGTACACTGCAGTGCCTCAGGCTGTACAATCAAGAACGGGAGCGGAATCCACAGTTTGGACGACAAAGGAAATGGGGGCGGTTCTACCTACTGGTTTGTTAATCAAAGTCATTTCCTTGTAACAGAAATTCTCATTTTGTTTTCGACTCGGAAGATGTCAATCTTCTCCGCTGAGCATGGATTCTTGATGAGAACAGCAATGTTGCTCAAGAAACAAACTTTCAATAATATTGTTCACTTCAAGTGAACGTTTCAAGTCTTTCTTCTAAGGAATATCAATGAAGCATTTTATCTGAGCAACTTCTCTCTTTTTTGTAAACTCTACAATGTTCGAAGATATCGACAATTATGCTGTCCAAGTTTGTCCGATGATAAGTCAATTATGAACATGACATTCGACAGTTTGTTTTTATTTGAGAATGAATTGAATGGATGAATGTAATGAGAGTCGGATTGTTGTTTCAATTGAGTTCGCTTTGAATAATTGGCGATATCTTCAAAGACAATATCAATGGAAGGATATTTTGATAATGACAAAAGTCAATTTTGTAAAACTCCATTAACAATGCGACGTTTGGCCTATCCGTGAGATCAGTGGTTCTCGTCATCAGCGAGTCACACACTGCTTGACATCAAATAATCGCGTGTGCACTTCATGAAAGAGCCCTCTGGTGCACGTCATGCTCATGTGATGCGCATTATGGAAGAGACCCTTGATGTACGCCATCAGATGGTTGCAGTAAGCGTCCAAAGTCCATATCACCGACTGAGCGGCACTAAGAGCGACGAAAATGCTGTTGATTTCATTGTGCCCCACAAGACAAGATAACATTCTGGAGGCGACGAATGACGTCAGACATCGCATTGTTAATGATGAGGCTGGAATCTATAAGTTATTGTGAAGGAGGTTATGTATTTTGTGTGAATCCTTGTGTATTAAGAATTTTGTAAACAAATGATAACTCGAAAATGTACTTTTCTTTCAAATAATTCTCTTCGTGTTGTTTTCGGAATTATTGACCAGAATTGAGTATTGACTATTGAATTTCGATTCAAGCTTTGGTGAGGAAACTTCGTCTGTGATGTCCTCTAATCATTGAGTTCTTGTCCATTGTTTTCAGAGTCATTTACATTGTCATGCTATGGCAGATGCTGTCGAATTTTTATTACAGAGCTTCAAATGCGCCTTCGTTTTTGTCTGAGTTTAAATTCTGGGGGCGTTCAAGTGATCTGAAATCGACTAATTAGAGACGCAATTTTATGCAAATTCAGCAAATTGATGGAAACATCTCATTTGTTCTCACAAGTCGCTGAAAAGTGCAAAAGAGAGAGGTCTTCCATATTCCCGAATTCCATCGAAATAATGGTTTGACAGATAAAGCACATTGTTATAAAATCAAACCAATTTCAATCTGTCATAGCAGTCCACAGTACACACATGACATCCGTTATAATTCGTGTTATATTCAATGCTCATAAATTGAACATGAGATTGAAGTACAAATGTTCTTATTGGATATGATGAATAATTCTTTCAATGCGATCAATCCCGAGGCATGAGTCGTTGTAGGTAGACGAAATTGAATTTTGGAGAGCTTCAAAATGAAATATTAAAAAAAGCGTTCTACAGAGTGCGTTTTTTAACAGGATGCACTAGTGACATGCCACGCGTGGAACATCCGTGGTTAAGGACATTATATTCTTCTACCCGCGTACATACGCGCTGCACTAAGAGTCAGAAATCACTTGATCTGATGCTGTTAAAACATGGGGAATGTTTATGAATACGCGCGGGCGAGCGTTTATAGTTTGTGAGTCGTCTACGGTTGTCTGCGTTGCCGCTTGAACCACGGATGAACCGCTAAGCATGTTCTGTCCTCCCTGAGCATGAAATTGAGGTCCTATCACATTGCTTAGCCTCTGATACATGCAGACACATGAGACGCAAAGTTTATATAACAGGACTGCCGTCTATGACTTAAATTTTATCGGTTCGTTGGTGAATGGGATGCAAAATGCATTTTGTTTCCCAATATGCCAAAACATCTAATTCACTAATTTCGCCAAAAATCAATGACTCAATTGAGACCAAAAGAATGCAAATCATCGCTGTTTAGCCACTTTCATGGTTCCTATGACATACTGCTGATAATAAAAAAACGGACCACCTTGAGATTCAATCGATTATCATGCACACCAACGTGTCATACATCAAACTCTGCTTTTATGAGCTATCATAGACTTGTAGGGGAGAGTAGGGTAAGACGGACAACCTAAGCTTCTAGGATACTGTTGAATCTTATTACCACGTAAAAACAACCGTTCGGGACAGCGCGATGTGCGGTATATTTCAAAATCAAGCGCGCAGACACATATATATAACAGTGCGGGAGAACTGACCCAGTAACTTAGCAACACCGACAATTCACGACACGAACATGTATGAACAAAAACGCATACTACTTAATTGACTCACAAAAGAGTACCTGAAGCATAACACCTAGTTTATTTAAGGGAATAAATTTACATTTCAAATTCCACATTCACCCTTTTCTTAGAAAAATTACAAATTTACTCGTACCAGCAACAAAGCATTTTAACAAATTACAAGAAAACGATAAAAGCCAAGATGTAATGAGTCCGATAGTTCAAGGGAAAGAACTTACGCACAAAGAAGTAGAACACTCAATAAAATCATGCCATTAACACTCGATAAAACAGATTACTGTATTATTAGTACGGTACAACACCATAGCGATCAATAGGTTTACGAAGTCTACCTCTCTGAACACGTGCTGGTATATCATTAGACGCACTACGAGGGGAAGGAGAAAAAGTAGGTACTGAATCCTCAACCATAGGTGCTTCAACAGAATCGTAGGCCTCGTCCGCATCAAAATAAAGTAACCCATCATCAGTACTATCGTCATACATATGTTTTATATGGCGTTGGTTATAATTCCTAACGTAATTTCCAAAGTCAATTTCATAAGTATAATCCGATACTTTTCTTTTCACAGTACCCGTGAAATCGAATGGTTGCCCATCCCCCTTTCTCACACGAACTTTAGTACCTGGATCATATGGTCGACTAATTGACCAACGATTATCATACTCAACGTCAACTTTTCGTTTTCTGCAAGTGGGAGATTCATTTTTAACAAGAAGAGCACGTGAAAGCTTAGTAGGCATGGAACGACCGAAGAGTCGAAAGAACGGCGTCTCGCCATTTATATCATGCGGAGATGCCCGAAGATCATACAAAATCGCTTGAATAGCCTTCCACAGAGGGACTCGATGTTCATGAATAATACGCTTCAATCGACTCTTTAGCGTAGAATGGAATCTTTCAATAGTGCCATTACATCTCGGATTAAAGTTTGAAGCACGAACATGCTTAACTCCACAATTCAATAAGAATGAAGAAAATTCAGCAGAAACAAATGGAGTCCCATTATCTGACAATATTTTCTTTGGCATCCCGAATTTACTAAAAGTGTATGTAAGGGCTTGTGGGTAAATCCAATTTATTCCACAACATTTCTGTCTTTTCAACTTTGGGTTTCAGATTTCCGTGAAAGTTTGCATATATACTCATTTTTTTACGCTGAGCACGAAAATCCTAATGGCGACCACACCAAATAAAGACTTTCCATAGAAATCTAGCATTTTTAAAAAAGCTATATTTTCTGCATCTCGGTCAGAGGACACATGATCTCGGTCAGAGGACAAATTGATCTCGGTCAGAGGACACATGATCTCGGTCAGAGGACAAATTGATCTCGGTCAGAGGACTTGCTACCTAATAGACCTATACTTATATGATTTTTGTACAATTTGAGCGGTATAAGGCTACATTACATGTAGATTGTTGGTTTGTCAATGTGCTATCTGCTCCAATTATAATTTCAATGAAAACTGGTGATTTGAAAATAACCACTGTATTTCCAGAACTCATAGAATATCCAAAACGAAATTGCCAACGAAATTGGAATAGTGCCTACAGTGGGCGCGCATTCACTCATCGTTGATCAAAAAAGCTGACAGCATTTATCAGACTGCTCTTTTCAAACTCATAGCCTGAAGTAGCTCCAGGCATTGTGGAAACAGGCATAGGAAGAAGATGACAGTCTGTCTCCGGGACACCGGTGTCCAAATCGTCTACAGTGGGGAGAGTGTAGAAAGATCTTTTCGTGTCCAATGGTACACTGACATACCGAATCGCAAGAAGAGCACATGTAGGACCAGAATCAACAGACATAATTTGTCCGATGTAGATACGTCGATTGGACCGGCGACCAGATGCCGCGGCCAATGCTACGGCCACCCAATGGCCTGTGCTTGATTGAGTGATAGGCCTACATGGTGTGCTAGCTACATCGCTAGTAGGAATATCATAAGGAGCATCGTCTAAAGTCCATACTTTTGGATCAAAACACTGACATGTCATATCTAGGGTACGAATGCATGTGCCACATGGCATGCGTCTGTAGTACATTGGTCCATTACATGTACCGAAAACGTTATGCGTTTTCATAATTCCGGGAATCTTCGGCACCAAAGTTGGAATTTGGAGCCTCATGGAGTCAATTTCTTCCGTAGTCACCTGCAAGGAAACGATAAAATAGATTTTCTGTGAATTTTATTTAATTGTTTTTAGATCCGTATAGAAAAACTTTAAGCATAAGTTACAATTTGATGACCCATAGTATTCATTTTTCCAAATGTATAATACAACGCAGTCACAAACATAAGACGTAAGGATCAAAGTCTACATTAAAACATGTTAGAAAACTTCTCGCTGACTCGAAGCTGTTATCACAGTGTCTCTATACAAAACCCTTTACTTTACTTACTTCTTTCACCAAAATTTTTGAATCGTTTGATTCAAGCAGCTGCACGATATCTTTGCTGTTTTTTACATGATTCCCGGTCGAGACATGTTGATCAGCTGCACGCTTTATGGATGCCCCGATCCCATCTGGGGCTCCTTTCCCATGTCCCGCCTCCGAAAAAAATCCATTCAAAATCTTCTATCTGTTGCACTTGACAAATGTGACGAAGAAGGAACATTGTCGTTCTGTTTCGATACTGAGAAGTCGGGGAATCGGAAATAATGACAAGCTGAAACCGAAATTTGCCATCCTCATAATTAAATTAATTTTAATTTACAATATGGCAAGTTGTAATTGCACACAAGACTAATTGCAGAAAGTATTTCGAAGCTTATAATTATGTTCGTATAATAAAATATCTATAATGTTTAAGAGATTGTTTATGCATGCACATGTACGCCCCAACCTGGTGCAAATGGCCAATAATGTAATCTATTAATTACATGAATGCCTATACAATGAAATGAAATGCGAAACCAATTTAGGTCACAATTCACAATGGGCCTAACCTGTCAGTCATTATACACAATAATAGGCATGTGCCCAGAGGTCTACCAGGACTTCAGCATAGGTCTTCTCAAAATTTCGTGCCACGAAGCTCTGTTTATAGCCTACCTTCGAAAATTTGTAGATATTTTTCAATTCCTCAAGAATGCTGAGGAGATGAGCTGCCACACTTTCGCTTGTTTTTCGATAATCGTCCGAAATTGTGGAGAACGATTGTTTAAAGTGATCCCCATAAGCCATTCCTTGATGGATAACAATTTGAGATGAGTGCCCGAAGTGAGCAGATTGAACTTCTGTTCCATACTTTAAAGTATAATTTTCGGAAAAATCGATGTGCAAGACCATCAATCCTGTCTCAAGAGTATTCATCAAATGCGTGATGGCTTTATAAATTTGCTTTACCCGAAAAGTATGAGCTGAAAATTGCTCCGATTCATGTAAATAAATTCTCGTCAATTCCGCTACACTTTCAAGTTTCTAAAAGAAAGGAATACATGTTTATTAATATTCCAAAGCAACTTAATTTTAAAAAATGTACCTCAACCAATTTTGTTGTAATATGATCGCCATCATCCGATCGCTCCCAGCGACAGAATTTGACAATGTCGGCGGTTACATTGTTTGCATGAATACTGTTGCGACCGTTGCAGTTATTACACTTCCGATAGGCGCAGTTTTCGCTAGTGATATCACACACCATCTCTGACGCTAACGTTTCTTTCTCCCGACTGGCTAAAATACCTCTCATGTACAGTGTGTCCACCAAAAGCTATAAAATGTGTGACGTTCGTGTTATAGCAAGTGACAGAACAGACTCAAATTTTATTTTATTCTAAATATTGTTGTTCATGGCTCTATATACGTGATAGCGATTTTTTCTATAATTAAGACTACATAAATATATCGAAATTTATTATTATCGAAGTTTATTACTTCGAATTATTTGTATTCCACAATTTGCTCTCATGTATAAAAATGGAAGCCAAACTCCAAACATACTACAACACATATAGTTGCAAGTATGAAGCAGGTCTAATTTAAAAAGATAAATGACTTATGTGAAAGTCGAGTTTTGTTCACTGACCTGAAAGTTGGTACATTTTATACACAGACAGACTCCACGATCTTTCAGTTTTGGTCGCATTGCATAGAATGGCTTCAACGTATAGAATGTACTGCGTCCTACAAAAACATAATACTGTTACAGAAGTATTTTATAATATTGCATAGCATGATAATTTACCGATGGGTTCAGCATCCGGTCCACGCTCAGACAAAAATTTATGATAGAGCTGGTCCATTGTAAAGTTCAAGTACCGTATTTGTTGTTTTACTCCTTTAGAGGTACGTGTTTCCTTCTTTCCAGCAGTTGCTCGGCTGTTGTCGTCGCGTAAAAAGAAATCGACGACTTCATTTCTCTGAACTGTGGCTTTGCGCTCGATTGTCATTTTGTCACTCATTCTCGGATCGATTTTTGCCAGGGATTTGAAATGACACTGCATCCCGCGGTATTTTGATTTCAGCTATAGAAGAATTAAACTTCGTAATATTTAATTAAAAAAATCAAAACTTCAATTTTCCAGGATATTTACCTTTTTAATTAGGTCACACATCTTAATGCGTCTCGCGTTTCTTTTTTTAATAGCACTCATAATGCGATGATGCGTCAAAACTATCTTGGAAGTTTCAGTCTCAGACTGCAAGGTTTGCGTGGCTGCTTTTATTGGTGACGAATTGTTTGAGTTCACATCAAGATTGGAGCATTTCTATGGTGGCAATATAAAAATGATGTTATTGAATAATCGTGACACACTCGCATAAATAGAACTCTTACCTTGCGTCGTTGCAAGCGTTTTGTTAATCTCCAATTTTCCCTTTTCAATGATTTTACTTCTTTTCGCAGCTTTTTAATTTTATCTTTCTTTTTCCGTGTCTCTCGTTTTTGTGCCTTAAAACTTTTCTCATCTGACTCAATGGTTTGCACAGAACTAGCTGACACATCTATTAAAGAGTTGTCGCTTTTAGTTGTCCGCATGTTGCGCTTCTGAGCACTCCAATTTCTTCTTCGCAAGCGCTTAGCTCTATCATCTTCACTATCTCTCTTTTTCTTGTATGATTCTCTTGAAATTATCCTGCGCCTCTCAAGGAAGGCTTCACCCTCTCTTTTTTTCTTACGTTCCCGATAGTCTCTATCATACTGCCTTTTCCGTTCACGCTGTTCAGCCGTGAGCTTTTTCTTCTTTTTAATATCGGGCATCACTTGTGCTGGACAATGTGAAGAAGCTAGTTGCACTATATAGTGAGACTGAGATTTATTCATGCTTTCCATATAGCCTACATTTGTAAACTGTGATTATTTAAGTTTGCATAGGTGACACTGAAGCGATATCGCATGTAATTCAACACTTTACAGGTTTTGTTTCATTTGGGTTATAACTTTTCTTATTGCATTCATATATTAATTCAAATTTACTGAGGGGTGCGTTTAAAATACTTCAGAATCCGAGATCATGAAATGACATGCATGACAATTAGCCTACTACCGGCAATGTGTTGTTGGTTACATGTACGAAACTATAAATAACAAGCCCAATAATAAAACGCGAATTTTGGAAATTCATGATAACTTCACTGCGAGTAGTAGCCTTCAGCAGCTAGCAAATTGGAATAGTAATAACTGTATTAGCAATTGCCTACATACAGAGAAACATGAAGCATTTAAAAGAGAAATACATGCATGTATGAAGACATTTCAAACAAAGAGCGAAGTTATACGGTGGGCATGCATATTATTAGTTGAATTAAGTTTACAGGCCATAGGGTGTAGCTATTTGATGTTGCATTGTTATGCTATGTTAAACTACATGTATGTCATGTGGCCTAAGTAGGCCCATCTAACCTGCCTAGACTGTCTAAATACAATCACCTTTAATAAAATCTACAATTAAATACATTGATTATTATATGACAGGCCCTTAGCATGTACAAGATGACAGCATCATTTTCACACCGAAATTGTGCACGTAGTAAAACGGTACACTACGTGCATTTCATGTGTGGTAGGCCATTCATTCACTCAATATTATTCATGATCAATAGCTACAAATGTATACTAGATTATAATTGTCATAACAGCTATAAACATCCACCGATTGACCATATTCTGGCGCCGACAGAATGGATGTCAATCTCAAAAGAGCACAAAATATGCCTATAAAAGGAAATTAATGATACATGAATACCAGTGAAAACAATATGATACACATATTTGCATTTAATTGCATTATCAAGATACCAACAAAGTGAGATAGTTTGGATCACAACATTTTTTGATTTGGATAAGCAGCATACGAGTATCTATATGATGCGTCGAGTACCAGACATAAGCTATAATTCAGGATAAATGCACTTCAAAATGATTGTTTCTTTCTACACTGTAGTTTAAATTAGTGCAAATGACGCTTCTTTCCTCACCTTAATATGCGGTTTCCATATTGCAAATGTGTTATAAACACATACAGATGATCACCAAGTGGCATGATACACGGAAAAGCGATAAAATGATCAAAATATGAATTCAAAATCACTGAGACGAGTTGACCCAACCGACGGAAAGGCGATAAAATGATCAGAACCAGGAATTCAAAAACGTTGTGACGAGTTGAAGCAACCGAAGGAAAAGCGATAAACTGATCAGAACCAGGAATTCAAAAACATTGAGAGCGCTGATCACCTACGAGCAGCAACGCGAGATGATGAAACGATGAGAATGAGCTATTCACTGCCATTCGCTGACTGACGTCGAGAGAAATGCGTCTTACGCTTGGTGCGATCGAAACAATGTGCTATTGTGTCTGATGTGTGAGTCACTGATTACGAGAGTTTCTGGTTTATGCATTAGGGTTCATGAGCCTGGGAACTCGGAGTGAATATTTGCATGCGCAAAACGAAGTGACCTAAATGCAATGCATATGTAATGTCCTCTGACCGAGACCCTTGTCCTCTGACCGAGATCTTCAATTTCAACGCTGTCCTCTGACCGAGATTTTTTATGGTCTCGGTCAGAGGACATTTTCGTGGTTTTTGGAGATTTTGAAAAGGTTAATTACGATAAATGAAAAAATTCTTTTGCATAGATGTTAAGAGCATGGATCCCTCCTATGCTGTGAAATTTCATCGATTTCTGACAAAATTTCTGGTTTCAGCATTACTATGAACTTTTTAGGAATATTCAAATCCTCTGGTCGAAAAAACGGATAAAAATATTTTCAAATCAATATTGCTCACTTGTTGCGGCACCATGTTGAATTTTCTTTACGGATTTATAAACTAGCACACTAGAGGATTCGTTTGGTCCAAAAAGTTTGATGGAAAAATCAATATTCTTCGAGAAAAGGTACCTCGGTCAGAGGACAGAAAACGTCTCGGTCAGAGGACATTTTTTTCATTGGACAATGGAAACCCACTGAGAAATCAATGATCAATATGAAATACGATACTCAAAATTAGACTGTCTTAAAGAGCTGATCTTCTTCTTTCAGATGATATAAATATTAGTGGGTGCATTTCAATGCAACTAATCGAAAATTTGTGTTGAAGTTAGAGTACTGCAATTTTGGACATGCTTTTTTGAGTATTTTTTGGCAAAAAACGGGAACTTCTGAAGAAGCTTTTGGCTATGTGACTTTTTAAAAACCACGGCATAATTGATGAGATCCTGACGGTTCGATTAAAAAAAAAACTATTGAAATCGGTTCAGAAATATGGATTTTACAATTCGAAGACACATTTTCGTCAAATGTTGTGGAATAAATTGGATTTACCCTTGTATTATACTTTGTGAGTTGCCCTGTTTCAGAATATGAACCTCAGGATAGCGAGAATGAAGGTCAATGAGGGTTAAAAGTACATTTCCCTCTAAAAGTTCAGAAGGACCGGTCAAATCAACAGCAACAACCTCCCAAGGAATTGATACTGACTCTGATACAACTGTCAGAGGTGGATTATCTCCGCGGTTTGAATATGTAGTACAAGAAATACACTTACGACAAAAATCTTCAATATCACCAGACATACCTGGCCAATATACGAGCGTACGCAAGACAGCTTTGATTTTGTTTACGCCAGCATGCTCTTCGTGAGCTAGTTCAATAAAAGCAGTCTGCAAAGACTTCGGCAATATCACGACATTCCCTTTACAAAGGATAAATTCATCAGGATTTCTACCGTGTTTCAAGGAGATTTCCTGACGGAAAGAGTAGAACGGTTTCAAACTTTTGCAACTAACGGGCCAATTAGAATTAACTGCCGTGGCAACAGCTGATAACAATGAATCTTTAACCGATTCAGCAGCAATTCGACTCAAATCAAGCGAGAGAGATTTCAACATGAAGCAAACAGAATACTCAGCAGTTTCTTCTGGAGTTGCTTGAGAAACTATAGGATTTCTGGACAACCCGTCAGCAATAACGTTATCAAGACCCCGAATGTGTTTGATATCAAACTGGTACTGTTGAATAGCTACTATCCATCTTTGCATTCGGCAAGAAATTTTATCAATAGGTTTGCGCAAAAGACTCAATAACGGCGCATGATCAGTTTTTAACTCAAATCGAACAGGCAATAATATCATTGAAAACCGTTTCAGTGCAAAAACAATAGAAAGAAATTCCCTCTCTATTTGAGAGTATCTTTTTTCGACATCGGTGAGAGCACGTGAGGCAAAGGAAATGACAGAATCGCCCTGCATAACAGCCGCCCCTAGACCGACTCCACTAGCATCAACTTGAACAGAAATCTTATTAGTTGGATCGAGGAATGAACACAAAGTAGAATTAGCAATTGCACTTTTAACAGAGAGAAAAGCGGTCTTCGAATTATCATCCCATGTTATGGAGGAATTACCACTCACTTTCAAGAGATTCCACAGCGGATTAACAAGAGAACTGAAGTGAGGGACATGACGCTGGCCAACATAAGTAGCCAATCCTAAGAATGAACGTAAAGAGGCCGCACAATCAGGAAATGACATCTTAGAAATAGCCGCCACCTTAGTAGGGCACGGAGATATGCCATCAACGGACCAAACATGTCCTAAAAATGAAATTGACTGAACAGCAAACTTGCATTTAGAACGGTTCAGCGCTAAGCCGGCAGAATCTATGCACTGTAAAACTGTATTCAAAGTACGATCATGTTCCTCCCGAGACGAACCCCAGACAATAATGTCATCAACATAAATTAGGACATTAGGAATGCCTTCTAGAACTGTATACATGCATTGCGAAAATACCTCAGGAGCAACACTGATACCTACCGAACGGCAACTTCGTATACGTATACCGGCCAAACGGTGTAGAGAAAGATAAGAAATGCTGTGAATCCTCTTGTACTGGAATTTGATAAAACCCACTTTTACAATCCAACTGAGAGAAGTACTTTGGTTTAACAACTTTCATAGCTAGCTCCTCAAACGTAGGAATTTGGAACTGCTCACGCAAAATGTTTTCGTTCAGTTTACGAAAATCAGTACAGATTCGAATTTCACCCGACTTTTTATGGGCAATAACCATAGGCGCACAAAACTGAGTGGGCTCTATGATACGGCGGATAATACCGTATCTACTAACCTCTCTAGTTCTGCCTTAACTTTAGCGTGTAACGCGGGAGCCAACCTTCTGGCAGGTGGACTGAAAGGAACAGCATTAGACTTGAGTGAAACTGAATACTTGTAGCCTGTAGTCAAAATACCTTGCCTATCAAAAACATGAGAAAACTTAGCCACAATATTTTCGGAAAACTCGTCCATACTCAGCTGAGCAAGCTCAGCAATCAAACCTAGTTGTTTACAAAGAGTATAACTTAATAGAGGGTAAACAGTAGGAGGCAAATCAACGACATAAAATAATGCATTCACTGATACTGACTTATAACAAACATTAATTTCAGTAGTACCCAAAACAGTAACGGGAAAAGTTCCCCAGGCGTTTATACCTGTTGAAGTAGGAGAAATCGAATTCAAACTTATACAATCACGTGGAATGGCATTCACTTGCGCACCTGTATCTATCAAAACGTTTTACAATTTGATGATTCAAAAAAACTTGACGTTCACAATCAGACATGCCATTCGTGCTATTATCAGTTGCAAAAATGGAAAACTCGTTAGTATTAATGTAAGAATGCAACGTGGTATTTGAATTGGAAGCACTAGAAGAAGCACTGGGATCATTAGAAGCACACACCGCAGCAGTCGTTCGTTTACACTGATCAGCAGGGTTGGGTTGAACGGATAGCATTGTAGATTTGCACGCAGCTTTGAAATGTCCCTTACGATTACATGCACTGCACAACACGTTCCTCGCAGGACAGGATGAGTCGTTCGCCCAATGATTAGTAGAATTGCATCGATAGCACCTTCCTCGTTCCGTAGGCATATTCTTGGTTGAATTTTGAAAACGAGCAGGATTAGACTTCTGGACACGGGAAGCTGGACTTGTACCATTAGGAAGACGCAAATTTGAAACAGATTGCGGCACCACTGTTTTTCGGTCTTGCCGGGCACGTTCGTAGGCTTCGGCCTTGGACAACGCGGTTTCAAATGTAAGCACGGTGGCGTCCTCAGCGAGAAGACGTTCACCTAGAAAGTTATTGTAAATACCACAAACGAAAATGTCACGTAGAAGAACCGCTTGAGTAGCACCGAAATCACATTCCTTAATTATCCGCCGTAGTCGACACGCGTAGTCTGTAGAAGTTTCACTCTGCCCTTGTTTGGCTTCGAAGAATTGTTTTCGTCGTAGAAGAATTGACGTCCGGCACTTGAAGTGAGCTTTAAATCCAGCAACTGCTTCGTCGTAGTCTGATTTGGGCTCAGGTAACCCGTCGAATATGTCCAGTCCGTCTCGTCCGATGGAATTCAGTAGTAACGGAAGTTTCTGCGCTTTCGTAGCAGCGACGATTTCGAGGTAGTTCTCGAAAGTACGTAAGAAATAGTTCCAATCTTCAGACTTGGGATTCGAACACAGCACCGGTACGATAATTCGCTCCATGGCTCAGCAGTTCACTTTATCCTCGTCGCCATTAAATGTTGAATCTTATTACCACGTAAAAACAACCGTTCGGGACAGCGCGATGTGCGGTATATTTCAAAATCAAGCGCGCAGACACATATATATATAACAGTGCGGGAGAACTGACCCAGTAACTTAGCAACACCGACAATTCACGACACGAACATGTATGAACAAAAACGCATACTACTTCATTGACTCACAAAAGAGTACCTGAAGCATAACACCTAGTTTATTTAAGGGAATAAATTTACATCTCAAATTCCACAGATACCTAACAGAATGATAACTATGTTTTAATTATTGCAATAAATGTATTCCATTGCTATTGGGTATCTACAAGATCGTAGCAAAATTTTGATTCTCTAACTTTACGTCTTCAAGGTTACTTTTTCATTTTGAAATAGGATGACGAATTGTTCATCTTACCCCACCCTGTGGGTAAGTTGGACAATTATAGTGGGGCAAGATGAACAATTATTAAATTGTGGCTTTGAAGCAATATCTCAACTGACAGTCTGAATAATTCAATATAAATGATCCCAGAGTGGAATAGGGTCCTTTGCCGCGATTTTTTTTGTGTCTAATCTATCAGATTATTTCTAAAGCAGACATTTTTAATGAAACAAATGATTCCTAAAAGCATGCTGAGAAAGCTACAGAGTTTGCATGTGAGAAACTTAGGCCTAATTCCATTAGATAATTTGAGTCATAAAAAACTTATGAAGGCCTAGGTCTACATCTAAAAATATCTTAATCAAACTATTTCCTAAATTTTTTCCTCCACATAAGGTAGGCCTAATACCCAACTAATATATGTGAATTTCTGTGTTTATAACTGATAAAATCTATTACGAAATCAATTAATAACAAGTTCAACAACAAAAACTAAGCTTAAAAACGAAGTCTATGAAAGTCTTACTTGAGTTCATTAGTATCTCGACCCAAGTAAAAAATGACGTTTTTTCAACGGTTGAAATCATCGTTGAAAACTAACCAAAAATCAACTTGGTGTGACGAACGTTGAAAAAACGTTGAATAAACGTTGCTGATAAACGTACGGTTGAAATCATCGTTGAAAACTAACCAAAAATCAACTTGGTGTCAAAAACTTTGAAAAAACGTCGAATAAACGTTGATTAAACATTTTAATTGTTTCTTCGGATATAAGCCCTAGATGACCGTTTTTGGATAAAACATGGATAATGCATGCACCATGGATAAACCTATCAAGAAGTATCGTTACATATTAAGTAAAATGGTCTTTCTTTGGAATAAGAATGGCTATACGCTACTAATAATTATATTATATTATAATATTTAACACTGTGAAGAGTGGGTAATGTATATAAAATTTGCTCTAAATAATAATTTGGAATTGTACATGGTTAAAACATCGATCATCCATGTACGTGGATAAAATATAACTAAAAGAGCGTTTCATTGTCCATTTGAATTAGATACCGACTTTAACTAATAATATTGATGCTGTAAGAAGTGACATAAATGCATTTAAATAACTCAAAGAATCGCTCATGGATATAACATTGGCATATGAAACATGCGTATTTCGAGTATTTTATATATATGTGCTCTTTTTATTTGATGAAATTTTGTAGACCTACAGAAAAAAATGATGAAGTCACCCGAATATCTACTTTATGCCTGTATAAAATAGATATTCGGGTGACTTCATCATCTCCCTCTCTCTTTCTCACTCACTCTGTCCCCTTTTCTTCTTCCTCTCATTTTTCATCATCGTTCACACTCACTACATACTGTATAGCTATTATAGCAACAACATCAATCAACACTGACGAACGAATCAGGTCAACAATTACACATGACATATATTCTCAAAGGGAGCCTAAGCAATTCTACTGGCACACATTTTGCTTCTCAAATCGAAATATCTGTCAATTGAAATCTATAAGCTCCACGTATACCGTACCCATCAGCATGTCGATTTTGATCGATTTGCTCGTGTGTTCGCCAAATTGCTTGGCTAATAATTTGCAAAAATTTTGATATTAAATCAGTGTGTAACTGGACTAAACAATTGCATAAGCATCCAGCTCCATCTGCGTAATCGTATTTCGCTTCTATAACTTTCCGTCACTTAAGGAAATTCGATCGCCACGCGCACGCAGCTGAGGGAGTTCAGTCACATTGTTGGCAGCCTTTGATGGCCGTGGCCGCATCTGCGTGCAGACTGAGAAGTAGTGGTCGATAATATTCTCCCGCTGCAAATTGTTGATGCCTGTGACTCATAGTCCCTGCTTATAATTATTGTCCGCCCAGACGTGAAACAGAAAGCTGCGCAAGTCAGGCGCAGTAGCTTGTGCACTCTTCGCGCTCGTGGTTTATCGGACCCGTGTTTACGTGTGCTGCTTGCTATTACAAAAGTCAGCGCATCAAGAGGATATTTCTACTTATACACCGTACCTTCTTCTACTCAATGAAGCCATCAAGTTCCTTTGATTCAAGTGTCAGAATTATTGAATTAAAAAAGCATCTATTGGATCAGACTACAAAAAAAGTTTCTAAATGTTTTCAGATTTAGCTTATCAATTTTGTTTCAGCATTTAACTGCAAGTCTAGGTACATGTATTTGGAAATCCCAAAAACAAAATCGAGGGAGAGATTTGGGCATGGATTTGGGTTCATTGATCATGAACGTATAGACCTTTCTATTAGTGATGACTGTTATATCTGCTCTTACTTTTACAAATGCTAAAGTTATAAGCGTCATACTTCATATAATTTACTGGTAACAACAAAATATCTCAATTACTCTTAGCTGTGTAGCAGACTTATCACAATACTTTGAATTCATTTGTGTGATGGAAAAAATGATGTCACATGCTCAAGGCTTATTTACTTCGAATTCAGTATGAGAAATTGAGTTGTGCCTGTTTATCAGTTTTCAAGTCGACGTTTCTCGTTGAAAAATCGATAAAAAGTTGATTGTGTCGTGAAAAGAATTATAATTAAATGGAATTATGTTGAAATGATATTATATTATTTTTAAATCCGTAATTTCTGATTGCTTGTATTTAAAATAGCACAAACATCTGGGCATGTTGAGACAGAGTAGTTGCATGCTAAAAATTTGAGAAACTATGAGCATGGAAGAATTTGATTAGCGCAATAAAACCCTTTGTAATTTAGCACTTCAATAATTAGATGTGTATCAGGCTATAGGCCTACTTATGCTATAGCATTAATATTTGGATGACAAATAATTGAAAAATTTTTTGAAACAGTTTAACATGCGGCAAGACCTAAAAATTATATTTCAGGACCGCAAAAAGTTTAGGGGGATAATGTTTTTATCAATTTCGACAATTATTATTGCTATTCGATTTCTGCTTAAGTGTATAATTTTTCTATCGTTTCTTAAAGATGCATCCATCAAGGAAACATGTTTAAATAGGTAATTATTTCCATTGAATTGAAAACTTGTAGCTATCGCCTGTGGTAATTACTTATTTCAGAATTGCCACATTTAAAAAAATACCATCAATTTGATATTTCGAGTCGTTTAAGAAAAATAATCAAGCACACTAAAGGTATAAATGCTACACCACGAACTACACGTTGTATACGGCTACATGCACACCGTATAATTATGCGCACAAGACTAGTTTTGTGTTAAAGCCCTACAATGGGTTTAGTTGTGCAATTTAATCAATAATTCTTCATGCTTTACGACAAGTATAAAACAATCAAAATGCAAACTCATTGCTACTCTTTCATCTGAATTTGTGTTGACTTACTACACATTATGCTTCGCACTTTTCAATATTATTGTAGGCCTAGGTATTGTGGTCACATGTTTGCTGTATGCCCATATGTCACCATGAATTACTTGAAGAGATGTCATATAAATAGTATAGAGACAAGAGGATATTATGTGTGTATGTGTTCGTAGATTGTGTTTTTAAACAAACTGTTTGGATATCAAAATGAATTTACATGTATCAATTTTATAATAAAAATTCAAGCGCTCCTGAATATTTTCATCGCATGAATTTTTGAAAAAGCGGTCGGCAATAGGCTACATACTCCGTTTTTATTTGCAGATCACTTTTTTCTAAAAAAAGTTACTTGAATATCAGAATGAAATTGATAAATACTACGAGTATTGATTAGAAAATTATTAATAAATTGATAATAATCACAATTTGTCCACTCCTGAATTTCTTCATTTGCTATCAAAATTCCAGTGAATATCGCATGCCACATTGTCGAAGATTAAATGATCCAAAAGCAATTTTCTTAATTATCTTTACTATAACGCCTAATATTACTATAAATGAATTCTCTTTTAAACTTTGAGTAGGCCTACCCATGGAATGTTAATTGACGGTAGTTAAGTTTGATAATTCTGCTCTGCACATCAGCACAAAAGTTGTCTTCATTTTACAGGTGTTGATTGCTGAGGCTGTGCAAACTCGTCTTATCTGTGCATCGATGACTCAAGACCTGACCTACGTTCGGCTGCTTTTCTGTCTTGTTATTTGAGCTAATAAGCCCCGAAAGCTACTAGAATTTTATTTACCCATAAGTCTCTCATACTCGCAACGTCCAAGTGATCATCAGATTCGGACAACCGCCTTGTGATCCAACCAAAGATGCTTTTGAGTTACCTCGCATCATCGCCTCAAATTTCATTTGAGTAGTGAATGTTTCTCTGTTGAATTGTAACAGAGAAAGTGGTATCACCTCTATTCTTTAAAATGTGATTGATAACGGCGCGACGGTGTTCGACTCGAAATGACAGTGTTCCAGATGACGTGAAATACGCATTCGGGCTGTGGGCATGTTTTCTGTTTGGAAGGATTTTCAAATGAAGGATGATCAAATCCGGATAGAGAAATTTCCCGTATATGTTGATAAAAGTGATTTTCATCATTTGTATCTGATCGTTCGATGTGTGCTACTATATAAACGTCATCTTGTATGATGGTAAAGCTTTCTTCATTTGCTAAATTCTTAAGCGGATGAAAAATTGTGTTTTTGAAAGATGTCCATCCCTTCTGCTGTTTACTTGGAAGAGAAGGGCTCAGTTTTTGTGATCTCGATGTTATCCTACAAAGTAAAATTTTAGTGGGAATATTTTACCAAATGTATAGGCCTAACTACTGTTTTACTGCGAGGTTACTATTGTACGGAAAGACGATCATGTTTGAAATTTGAATAAAGAACACTTACTTCAGTTTAAAGCGCTATATTCTGTAGGCCCTATAGCTTAAAAAGAAGCGCATCGTGCCATAATGTATTTGTTTTAATCAGAAGAAAACTCCATAAGCTGAATAATTGTTCAATCGTTTTTTATTCAAATTTCAAATATCTTTTAACTATATTACTCAATAAACTATGATGGCACCCTTGCGGTCGACAAAGCTCCATCAAGAAAAATCTAAAGAATATTTCAGAGTAGCATTTTCCGAATAATCGTTTGCGCTGCCATTTTATATAGGTTTGTTATCAGGGATCGCAATTTTCCGTTTTTTACGAAATTAAACTAATGTAGGCTAAATATTTCAAATTTACGCATTCGAAGCCCGGTTTTTCCCGATTTTCCGTTTTATGTAGCTCACCTTGTTTCATTTTCGTTTTAAGTCATATAATCGTCATATAAGCAATGATCAGCAAAATTTTGAGCATGTAAGAGTTTATGAACCTCAAATATGAAACATTTTCTTCTACAACTATTCTACCAATTCCCGGTCAAAACATTGCAAGATTAATTCAAAATTCTGCTGCAAATTACTTAATTGCATTTTTATATTCAATCACCATAATAGGTACGGATATAGGATGATTTTATGTGTTTAATGCATGACTCCATATTGCATGAAGCCCGATATTTTCAGCGGATGTTCCAAGTGAGCTAGCAGTTTGTGATTCCAGTTTTATGTCATTTTGCTCATGTCAAATTACGTCATTGAAATGTAAGTAAATATGCCTATCAACAATTGTGATATTTTCCTTACTTATATCGTTGAACGGGTAAAGAGGATGTAAGGTTGAAAATCAGTTTTAAAGAAGGTTTTATATTAACAGAAAGTAGTTGATAAAACGTTGATCACCCCACTTTCTTCAACGTTTTTAAGTAACGTTGAATCAACGTTATATCAGCGGCCAAAGCGTCACGATATCAACCATCCATCAACGTTGAATCAACCGTTTATCAACCAAAATCTCGTTGAACATCAACGTTTTTTCACCGTTGATTCAACGTCATCTTTTTAATTGGGGAGTAAAGAAAAATTAAGAGCAATATTCACACTTATAATTCTTGTCATTCGGATCCACGCAACACTCTGTGTGGGCCCAATCTTTGCAATGAATGCACTGAACCCACTTCTCACCAGCATTTGAATGAAGATAAGTGTCGCCACAATATAGACAGAATGTATCAGATTCCGATGGTGTCTTCGAGGCTTTCGCTTTGATTTTCATTTTCTTTGGCTTTTTCTCAACAGACTGAAGACTCTTTGACTCTTTGAGTGCCGCTCGATAATCTGGAGAAGTGATTAATGCTGTCGAACCACGCTTAATATTTCTTCTGCAGGCGATCTTTTGCTTCAGCTTTGGTATCGGGATAATATCTGCGGGTTCAATAGGCCTACATGGCATTCGTGATGTGCACGGTTGATTGGCAGGCCAATTTTCTTCTTCATTGGTTTCATCTAGGTCAACACGACTTCTTGTGGAGACATTGTCTGCATCGGTATTTGATTGCTGATTTTGATTTTCCTTGTTCAAATCCATGCTTTCTGACAGAACTTCAACATTTGTGGTTTCTACAGCTATAGAGTCGGACTCGGAAAATACGTCGCGATTGACAGGAGAAATTCCGGTCTTCAGAAATCCAGATATGGCAGTGGTTGGAAGAGCTGCCTACAAATACGCTTCGCCAAAAAGTCGAGATATTTGGTACAGAGTAACAACTTTGCATGCGTTAGTTCTGAGATACTTTTCGATGCTTCGATTGTAGAAGGTGCTCAAGGGCTTCATAAATGCTATGTCGAGGGGCTGCAGCCGGTGACTGCAGTGTGGAGGCAAAACCAGCATATGAACATTATTCTTCCGGGCAAGGTCAATGCAAGTAATGTTCTTGGCATGTGGGTGGCGACCATCTAAGATAAGCAATACAGGGTCGTCTGCAGAGGGTTTCACAAATTGTATGAAGTGCTCCATCCATCGTGTAAATGTATCCGTTTGCATCCAACCACTTTTATGACATTGGAAAGGGGTTCCGGGTGATGCTCCTTCAGTCAAACATGGATTCAATTTCATCCTCGGAAAAATCGGCATTGGAGGTACGTATACTCCTCCTGCCGACATACAGATAACAGCTGTTGTAAGAGCTCCTCGTTCTGCAGAGCTTAGTGAACCCACCTGTTTCTTGCCTTTCTTTGCTAAAATCTTGCTGGGTTTTGTCTGAACAGTAGTGATACCTGTCTCATCAACGTTGAAAATTCTGTGAGGTGGAAGTCAAGGAACTTTCCAACATTGTGAGGGTTGAAAGCTTTAGCACGGGCTGCAGAAGTAGGTTCAGGGCATCGTAGAGTGATAGAGGGATTACGCCTAAGGAAGCCTCGAAGCCAATCCCTTCCCGCTAGACCAGTTTCCACATTGAAGCTGTGGATTAGGTTGTTGCGCTCTGCCAACTTAAATGCTATGGATCTGACATCCCGAGTAGTTAATCCAAATAGTCGAGATTCCATGTCCAACAAATAGTCTGCCAGCTTCTTCTCCATGTGCTCGTCGAACACGCACTTTCGTGGACCCAGCATCTGAAACAATATAAGAAATAATGCTTAGGGCCTATAATCTAAGTGCTGGTATGTGATGAGGTCTCGCTATAGGCACCTGCATGCATATGATGATGCCTTAGAATGAACGCACGTGTACACGAGGAGCAATATTGATAAATCGTAGGAAAATAAATAGCACATAATACTTCGTACAAGTACAATTGTATTAGATATAGGCTAATGGACACAGTCTAAGTATAAAAATCTATGTCTATTTCTGAGCAGCAGTTCACAACCTTACCGCACTTTGCAGTAATATGGCAGAGACTAAATATGGTCTCCATTCATTATCTTTTTCTTTATAATTTTCATGTGTTATGTCTCCAATTTCATAATTTAATTTACACACATTGGTAGGAATTTTAAAATTCTCACACCATTTAGAAAGACCTGTTTTTACATGTTGATAACTACATTCCATTATAATAATTTGAAGTGCTAATTTACCTGGAGGTGAATTATTTTTCATATTATTATTATTATTATTGTTTTTAAATCTAAAAGATTTTTGAATATATCTACTAACAAATTCAGTTGTATAAGGATTTTGTAATGAAGCAGTAAAATTCCTCTTGAAGTTTTAAGAGGCGGAATAAATAATTTAGAATTAGCTTTTATCGGAAAATAAGAATCAAAACCTGATGAATTGCGAGCTATTAAAGTTACTTTCGAATAATTAAATTTTCCAAGAGTTTTA
Organism: Prostheceraeus crozeri; assembly: GCA_907163375.1. Classification (NCBI taxonomy): domain Eukaryota; kingdom Metazoa; phylum Platyhelminthes; order Polycladida; family Euryleptidae; genus Prostheceraeus; species Prostheceraeus crozeri. The sequence continues at coordinate 304,568 of CAJQUW010012887.1, read as the reverse complement.
AGAAATTGATGGATCGGACATGCGTCCTCTGGGTTTCCCCCGATTGGACATTCATCATCCTCAGTTTTCGTAAATATTTTCACACAATTTTGAAGTTTATTAAATTCTAATTCAGTTGAATTATTATACTCATTAATTTGTTTATAAGTTTTTTAATTTCATCTTCATCTTTTGATCGTTTAATTTGAATCATATCACTTAACAAACGTGTTTCTAATTCTTTCAATCTTTTTTTTCGGTAAGCAACATATAAATTTATTAAAATTAATAGCTCCTACAGCATAAGGAATAGGATGTGCTGTTGAACAGTTAGGATCAAGAAAAGTTTCGAGATCCCAAATATATGTTGAACTATAGCCAATTTTTTTTCTTTGTTATGATTTTATATGGACGCGTTGTTAGATTTTCATCAGTAACTGTTTTATATATTGGTTTGAAATTATTTTCAATTTCTCTAATATCTTTTAATTTATGAGATTTATTAATTAAACAATAATGTCCAATTGTTGTACCTTCGTGAAAACAATTGTAATAAACATAATTATGAAACGTTTCAATTCCTCTAGGATTTAAATGACGATTCGAAGGACTGTAATACTGAGCACTTTCTCCAAAAAAATTATTGAACTGAGAAAATTTGCAGTTTGATATTACTCCTGTTCTCGATGTGGCTTTCTCTTTATATAAAAAAAATATTAAACATTTCTTTCATCATTTCTCCTTGTTCTTCATTAAAACCTCGTAAAACATTATAACATTTAATAAAACAAAAATCTTCAGAAGGAATATAACAATATTTGCCGAAATATTCTTTGATTCTATATTTCATTTTAATACCTGCACCTCTATGTGATCTTTGTACTAGCTTCAGTAATGGGTAAAAGACCGTTCCAGGACACCATAAAATTCAAAAATTGGTATCTTTAAAAACGACATAAATTCATGAATTTAGACCGTTCCAGGACACCATAAAATCAAAAAAATTGTACTTTTAAAAACGACATAAATTTATGAATTTAGTCCCTTTTTCAGGTTTTTAAGACCTAAATTCATGAATTTAGTCCATTCAAAAAGTACCATTTTTTCAAAAAATGGTACTTTTAAAAACAACATAAATTCATGAATTTGAACCCTTTTTCAGGTTATGAAGACCTAAATTCATAAATCGGCTAAAGCCAGAGGAGCTTCGCTCCGATTTGGGCGTTTTTAAAAATACCCAATTTTTCAAATTTTTCAAAATCTCAAATTTGAGAATTACAATTTTCACCCCCGCCAAAATCATGACCGTTCCAGGACACCGAAAATCATAAAAGTTAAGAATCTCAAATTTGTGATTATGACATTTTTCATTGCTTAAATAATGACCGTTCTAGGACACCGAAAATTAGTATTTTTAAAAACGTCTTTTAAATCCATTTTTCAGGTTTTTAAAATATATCATGTGACTAGCGAACCGAAGGTTCAGGGCTTCGCCGTTAAAAATATTTCTTTAAAAATGGAAGAAACAAAAGTGGAAGGAACTTCAGAAATGGATGAAACAAAAGTGGAAGGAACTTCAGAAATGGAAGGAACCTCAAGAATATATCCTTCGTTATCTCAATTAAACTTTTACGGAGCAGCGTGTCTTCTTTCTTTCTCTCTCTCTCTCTCGTTCCTGTCTGTTACAGGAATATTGTATTCACAATGACATGCATTCTTTAAAACAATTGCTTGTCTTCAATGAGAATAATTCCCATATGCTTTTAATAGAATGACCTTGAACGCTAATGGAAAAATACACCAACTGTCGCACCATGTCGACACCTTTATCGACAAACTTTCTGACATCGGCGCGACAGTTGGTGTATTTTTCCATTCAAGCAATGTCGCATGAATGATTGTTATTGAAACCAAAATGAAGAGAAATGCTCATTCATTTCTCTTCTCTCTCATATGTCTATTGTGTTTAGATTGTATTTGTTCTTTTGTTTTCATAGTGTGAATGAGATTTCACAACTCGCATTATGCGCTATTGTCTGTGATTTCCTTCACCCCTATCAGCTGAAACAATTTTAGCAGCTGCTACACGCTAATTCTTTTGAGAAAGTTCTGAAATAGATTTTATTCCATTTAAAATGAGAAACATTAGAGACATTCTAAAAATATACGGCAAACAAAACCACATTAAATTTCGATTTAAATGAGATTGCTAAGCAATTGGGAATAAAGAATTGACACATATTGATGAGTAATGACTTACTATTGATAAAAGATGTACGAAACACCAACTTTACTAATACAATGCAACAATGTAACGTTTAAATTTAGATTAAATTAAATCATTTCAAAATTGAATAAGTAGTATAGAAAGACATCATTAGAGACCAGTTTTAAATCAATACCCCCCTCCCCCAAGTAGTAAGGAAAGTCATCATTATAAAAATGCTTTAAATCAATACCCCTTCTGACTAAGTAGTAAGGAAAGACATCATTAGAGAACAGTTTTAAATCAATAGCCCCCCCTCTGACTTCTAGGGGCTCCCTTAAGAAATTTTTTTATTATAAAATGAGCAACATAAATGAGTTTTTTAAATTATATGGAACACAGACAACAACGAATTTCGATTTAAATAAGATTGCTAATCAATTAGGAATAAAGAATTTTCATGTTCTAATGAGAAACGAATTACAATTCCTAAAAAATAGGCCAACAGGAACCTTCAGTTCCCGGAACAAAGTTCCATCAATAATTGTAAATTTCATAACGAATCTTCACACTTCAGACCAAAACGGCGTACATTGGTCAGCAGGTATCTTTAGTAAAAACAGAGATAATTATTATTTTGACTCATACGGGCTTCCACCTACAAATGAAGTAAAAGAATTACTTGGAACGGGAACATACAATACGTTTCAAATTCAAAAACCGGGAACAACTTATTGTGGACAATTATGTCTTTATGTTTTATTTAAATTACAAAAAGGAGTACCATTTCTAGATATTATGTTAGAGTTAAACAATCTATAACTCAAGCGAAGCTAGCTAAAGCGCCACCTAAAGGTTAAAGCTCTGTTTTCTGTAATTCATTTTGATAAAAACGGCCTCTGATATCCTCATTATCTAAATCTTTAATTTCATAAGTAATCGGATAACTTTGATTTATTTTGCAAACTTCAAATATTTCTGTAGTCCAATAGCCAACAAAGCCTTTTTCAAATTTGTTCTTATATTTAAATATTCTAACTCTATCTCCAATTTTAAATTTCGGCTTAAGTTTCTGCAAATTCGGATTACTCTCATTCGAATAATTATTCTCGAATATTTTCTTTCGTATTAAATCAGGGTCGTCAGAAGCATTCTTTGGGGTTTCTTCAATACCTGAATGAACTTTATTATTGTACTGCTCTACAATTCCTGGTAATATTTTTAACCATTTCTGATTTCCTTGCTGAGTAAATTTTTTGAAAATTATATTTTTCAACGTCCGATTGAATCTTTCTATCACTATAGCTTTTCCTGCGTTTTCAGTTGAATAAACAGTTTCAAATAGTGGCTGAACATTTCTGTTATAAAATTCCGACCCTTTATCAACAAACAATTTTTTTGGCTTTCTATTACTTTCTTTAAAGATTTCTTCAAACGCATATTTAACTGATAGACCACTTTTATTTTTTAAAGGTTTTACCCAAGCATATCGCGTATATAAATCTATAACGGTCAATGCGTATTTGTAGTCAGACTTTGTCTTAGAACCTTCGGTTCGGTCCCTTTCATTCGGCATATGAATAAGATCAGCACTCCAAATATCATCTTTATTAAATACTTTTACTTTTAATAAATATTTCGGCTTTCTGTATTCCTTATGAATTTCAAATGCATAAACGTCTGAATTATGATTTTCATTTAAACCCTGACCGAATAATATTTTAGCTTGTAAAGCTTTCTTAACAAACATTCTTTCAATTTTTTCTCTAAATGTAGGATTCTGAATACTATCTAATTCTTGAATCATCTTCTTATCAGCTGCATGACGAGAACTTAGATCATGATTTCGATAAGCTAAATCATGCCTGTAAGCGGCGGCATCTACTCTATTTATTGGTTCTTCACCTGGTTTCGGATTATTATTCTCATCTAGTCTTATATCTAATCGAGTTCCTGGACCAGTATATGAATGACCAGGAAGATGTTTTTCTTTCGAATATTTACTCCAAATAAATCCAGGAAAGTTTTCTAATGTTTTTTGTATATCACCACCGAAGTGGTATGGAACTTTGTTCTTGTCACCTCCAATATGCTGACAGTTTGAGTTTTTATTTTTGTTTAATAGATAATTCAATAAATCTAAATTAGAAATTTTTAATTTAGTTAAATTTTCGGAATTTGTAGAATTCATTTTAAAAGATAAAAAAAATTTAAAAGATAAAATAAAAGTTTTACCTTATGGACCAAAGGTCCTGAGGTTATTACCGAATCATACTAGGACTTAGATATATTCCAGAACCATCTTTAGTTTCTTTAATTTCAATTAAATCATCAACATTGTGGAGAATATTTTTAAGAACTCGTTTTCCTTCATCAACTAATTTTAATTTACTAATAAAATTATCTACTACTCCTTTTCCTTCGGGCGAAGCCCTGGAAGACATCTCCGTTGACCCATGAACCGATGTCCCTTCACCCCTAGCAACTTTCTCTAACTCTCTGTTATGACGTTTTTGTTCTTCTAATGCTGCCTTCTCTGATTTATTTTTATTTACTGCTTGGACAATACCAGCTGTCCCACCTGCAACACTTCCTGCTGCAGCTATGCCACCTATTATTAGTGGAATTAATGGAAGAATCCCACCATTCTTTTCTTCTTGTAATTGAATATTCTCTATCATTGGTTTACTTATGTAATACTTTTTTTTGTTAATCGTAATAGTTTTAGGGGTATTTTTGTCAACAATATTACGTAATTTTAATTCAACAGTTTTATTATTAATATTACTTTTCGCTTGCGACATTTTTAATAAAAAATTTTAAGTTATCAAAAATTTAAATCTATTCTAGTTATGAAAAAATTTTAAGTTAAGAATTTTTTTAATCTATTCTAGTTATGAAAAAATTTTTAAGTTAAGAATTTTTAAGTTAACAAAAAATTTAATCTATTCTAGTTATGAAAAAAATTTTAATTAACCTATCGGAGCAAAGCTCCTCTGGCTTTAGCGCTTTAGCCGATCCTAACCATCTTTCCATTAAGAATTTCAATAGAATATTTTGCATCTTCTAGCAATAAACCATAAGCCATCAATGAAGTTGTGGAATCTTTTTTTTCAATATTAATTGTTACATCACAACCATTTTTAATAATATCTTCTGATTGTGCACTTAAATCGAAACAGAAAATTGGATATAAATGTCTCCAATCTCCAGGAGTTAATTGTGGTTCAACTCCAAATTCTATACAAAGATTTCTATAAGAATCATATCCTTCCATAAATTGATTATTGGTATCATCGAATCTTAATGGATCAATTGGATATCGAGTTTGATTTAATGAAACTTGTAAACTTCGAATTGTATTAATATGGAAGATATTATTGTTCTTATCAAAACTTGGAGAATTATTTCTTTGAATTGTTAGTAATAAATATCTTGGAGTATTCGCAGTTCTAGTAAAATGCCAGTTAAATCTTTGTTCGGAAAAAGTTACTGAACTAGCAGTTCTCTTTAGAAAATTAACTGGAATTGGTTTGTTAGTATTTAATCTTTTTGCAATAGCTGTTTCAACCTCTAAACTAGGAGTAATATGCTTAATCCACCATTCAAGTCTATCAATTTTTAAATATGCTTTTTTCCCAGTCTTACCAAAAAAGATTAATTCATTATTTGCTGTACGATGAATTATTAATTTAAATTTTAATTGATATGATATTTTATCATAATCTAAATAACCGAATAATGGAGACAATGACCAATTTACTGTCTGTTTACTTTTTTTGTTAAATTCACGTCTTTCTTTATATGCTTCATTATTTGTTTTATTTAAATGTTTTGCAATATTTTCTACATCTTTCGCAATTCCTGCTGCATCTGTTCCAGCGTGAGTTAAATCATCAATAATTATACCATCATTAGTATCAGGAAACCAACCTTCGACTTTATACTTTTTATTATTTTCACCAATTATTACAAATCTAAGCATTGTATCAATTACACCTGGGGAATCACTTATTGTTTCTATATTTTGAGTTGCAACATCTAAACGCATTTGTGTAAATAAACTTAGGAAAAAATTATTCTCTAGTGTAATATTATCGGTATCTGGTAATGGTGTTGTAAAATTAGCATCACTATATAAAGAATATTCACAGTGTAAAAATGAATCAGGTAAATATAAATAACTCTGCTGATTATCAACTTCAAAGATTAAATCTCCTCCAGTGTTTACTCTACTGGAAGATCCGGATTCATAGCAATTCTTATATAGTCATTCTTTTTTTGATTGTAACTGGTGAACGGGGGATCATCTAATCTAAATTTATTTTCGATAAGCGAAGACATTTTTATAAGAAATAATTTGACTTTTTGTTTTTCTCACAGATAGAAAAAAATTTTTATTAAATATAATTTTAGAATTTTACTAAATATAATTTTAGAATTTTACTAAATATAATTTTAGAATTTTGCTAGACCAGCTCCGCTACAGCTTTGCTGGTTAGACAGAAGGTTGCTGCTCACGCCATTACCTCTTATTTCTTCAATTGTTTTTTCATTATGTTTACTATCAGACGGAGCTCCGCTCCTCAAGGTTTCACCCCCCACAGCTATGTTAGCAATTTTGTTTTTTGTTTCATCTGAAAGTTTTTTTAATTTTTTTAGTTCTTCAGAATCATTCTTGAGTTTACGAATAGCTTCTAGTTGTTTTAATTCGTTTTGTGATTTAACAGCATTTGATATTGCACTAGCTGTACTACCTATAGCAGCTGCTCCTTTTGCAGCAGATGTAATCAAATCTTTATTATTTTTAATTAAGTTAACGATACTACCAATACCAGAAAAGATGCCATCCCCTTCTTTTTGGACGGTTTCTCTATTATCATAATGATAAACAGGATTCATACGTGGTTCATGAGAAATTTTTTGATTTGAAGCAAAATGTTTAAGATTGTGTTTATAAATTATAGGCATTTTTTAGGAATAAATTTGACTTTTTGGAAAAAATATAAATACGGGCGAAGCGCGAAGCCCTGGAAGACATCTCCGTTGACCCATGAACCGATGTCCATTATAAAAAAAAATGTTTATTTTTTGTTCTTAACTTTTGCAGATTGCGTTTTTGGTTTAACTTTATCAGGAACCAAACCTGCATCAATCATTCTTTTTATTCTATGATTTTCTTTCATAATATTTCTTTCTTTTATTAGCTCTTCTAATTGTTTAATTCTTTTAAAATTATTAGCTCTAATTTTATCCATTTTTAAAATTATATACTTTTATATACTTTTATATATTTATACTTTTTTTATTTTTAAAATTATATTTATATTTTAGTATTTTTTAAATTATATTTATATTTTTTTATGATTTTTATTTTTTGTAGGTAAAAAATATTTAAGTTAATATTTACAATACTCGTTTAAGATTTACGTTTGTGAATGGATAACAACTTCGAGATAACTTTATTAATTGCCTGTTGCACTTTATCTATTGCGTCAAGCAGCGTGTGATGTACTTTAATTTCTCTTCTATTAACTTGCATTTTCTGCTGATTAATCTTCAACGCCGTTTTAAGAGCATTTAACTTAATTTTAAGAACATCTAATTGTCTTTTAACAGCATCTAACTGTTCTTTATTTTCTTTAGAGTTTTCTTGTAAATTTTTCTTTAATTCATTTTCTAAATTGATTTTAAGATTTTTCATTTTATCAACTTTTTCATTAAGTGAGTTTACTTCATTTATTATTCTATTCATCTTTTTCATTTGTTGAGTAATTTTAGAACTCAATTCATCAACACTTTTTTGGAATGTAGTTTGTAACTGTTTTAAATTTTTTTTAATTCTTTCAGGTAGTTTTTCTATTTCATCTTCTAATTGTTCTTTTAACATTTTTAACTGATGTTTATTTTTAATGACTGCAGATTTTAAATTTAAAGAAAGTAATATTAAAATTTTTGATTGTTCTGAAATCTTTTTAAAAAGTTTTGCTATATCTGCTTCTAGCTCTCTATCCTTTTTATCAAGTTTTAATAATTTTTCGTTTAATGATTTGTCATTAAGTTTAAGCAACTTTAATTCGTTCATCAGCGGAACCAAAACATCGTTTATATATTTTTCTTTTAATTCATTGATTTGCGTATCAACATATTGTTTATTTGTTAACTCTGTATTTTGTTGTGGAAGAATAGAAAGATGCAATGGACCAGATAAAACGTCTCCAGTTTTCACAATATAATTGTCTATCTCTATTTCTAATTCACGATTATTCGGGATATATGCACCTCCACCAACATTTGGTAACATCATTTTTAAACAATAAAAATAAAATTTTTTCTGATTATAAAAAATACATAAATTATAAAAAATAAAATTTTTCCTAATAAAAATAAAAAAAAATGGAAATGACTCAAATTTGTCAAGTTTGCAATATGCGTTTTTTAAATCAAACACTATTATATTCTCATATGAAAAACACACCATGTGGTATGCATATGAATCAATTACAACCTAATAATATACAACCTAATAATAGTATTCAGAATAATATTCAACCTAATAATAGTATTCAGTATAATAATATTCAATCAGAGCAACCATTACAAAGATTAAAGCATTTATTTATTTCAGATAAAGAACAAAATCTTTATACTGCTAGAATAAATACACCTAGGCAAAATACTGCTAGAATAAATACACCTAAGCAAAATACACCTAGGCAAAATAATAATAATTATTTAGCACAAAATAATAATGTAGCACAAAATAATCCTTTTGTTCAAAATAATCCTTTTGTTCAAAATAATAATGTAGCACAAAATAATTATATTGATAAAAATCAATTTGTTGAAAGTAATAACAAAAAAATATGTTCCGGATGTAATAAAAATATAACATCAAAAAATTTTGCACGTCATTTAAAATTATGTGAACAAACAGAAGAGGTTAAAAAAGAAAAAAAAGATAAATTAAAAGATCAGTTATGTCGTAATTGTAATAATTATTTTACAAATCAAGGAATTACTAATCATTATAATTCTTGTATAAGTTCTACAAGACAATGTACAAGTTGTCAAATTACTAAACCTAAGACAGAGTTTTATGATAGTAAATATCAGTGTAAGGATTGTTTAAAAGAAAAAGTTAAATGTAGAGGTTGTCAAAAAATTATATTAAAGAAAAATTTTCAGCGACATGTAACACTATGTCCAAAACTTAATCAACATAATAATCAACATAATAATAATTTATGTCAAAATAATAATTTATGTCAAAATAATAATTTATGACAAAATAATAATTTATGTCAAAATAATAATTTATATTAGTATTTCAACTAAAATAGTTGTATTTCAACTAAAATAGTTGTATTTCAACTAAAATAGTTGTATTTCAACTAAAATAGTTGTATTTCAACTAAAATAATCTTATATATATTAAAATATTATTTTTTATAAAGAATAAAATATTATTTTATTAAAATATTCTTAAGCATTCCGGAAGAGAGGAGAGGTTCGGAACATACTTCTTTTGAGTATAGGAACAAAAAGTCCGACACATTCCGGAGGTTCTACAGAGGTTAAAAACACTCATAAGAGTGTAAGAATGCGAGTCCGGAATTAAAAAAATAATAATTCCTAAATTTTTATTTTAAAAATAATAAATGAATAAAAGCGAAAATTTGGAAGATTTATATTCACCGGTTTTAATTAAAAGTGATAAAAGTAATAAAAGTAATAAAAGTAATCTAAGTCGTCATAAATCTCTTAATGCAATAAACGAAATAATAAATAATTATATGAATAACACTGAGTTTCAAGATACACTAACCCCTCAAGATCCGAATCTAAAAGATATTAATAATATTGTAGATAATCCTATATATAATACTAGATATAATAATAATATAGATAAAAATACATATAATAATATAGATAAAAATATATATAATAATATAGATAAAAATACATATAATAAAAGATATTTAGAGACACTACCCCCTAATTCATCTCTTAATAAAAAAATACCACAATCAGATCTTACACGTCTTTGGAATTTTTTAAAATTTCATTGTATAAAAATATTGTTAGCATGTATTTTAATATTTTTTATTTATCATCTTGTTATATGTATTGGAAATCAATGGGGTTACTTTCTAACAGAGGAACAAAAGAGAATAATTTTTTATAATCAAGAAAAAAAAACTTTTGAAGGATGGAAGACTGAGGAAGATAAGATTAAGGATAAAACTAATAATAAAAATATTAAACAAGGTAAAATGTATCAAGAAAATTTACATTTCATTGTTTACGGTAAAACTGGAAGTGGTAAGACTACGTTTATTAAAAAATATATAAACCAATATTATAAGGATGAAACAAAAGTACATATTTTTTGTATGCATACTTCTGAATGGCCAACTTTTACAAACGTCTATAATAATAAACAATTAGATGAGTTACAAGATATGGAAAGTTTTGCTGGTACACCTGAAAATAAATCTTTATTAATTTTAGATGATGTTGCAAGTTTATCAAAACAAAAAAATATGTCAGAAATATTTACAAAAGGAAGACATCAAAATATTCAAATAGTTGTATTAGCTCATAAAGCTTGTGATGTAGATAATAAGATTAGAGAAAACATTCAAACATTTTTTACAACTACACAAAATAATGCAGCATTCTTTAATGATATTAATAAAAATTATAAAATGAATATGCCTTTATCATATTATACACATCATAAATATGGAATAATACGTGTTGACACCATAAGTGGACATATGCAAGTATATGATAAAGATTTAAATATATTAGTAGATACCGAACATGAAATCTATAATAACTCTCAAGATTTTGATATTAGAATGTATGCAAATACAAAACATTTATCAAATCAAGTTATAGAACAAATAATTATCTTTTTAGAGTCTGAAGCAAAAGTACCACTAAAAATTATTCCTGATACATTTTATTTTTATTTTGATCATTATTTAAATGCAAAATTTGGTATACCAATACCAAAAAGATTACAAGATAATGAAACATTAAACTATTTAAAAATTGCAATAAATGATGTTAGAAACCTTTTAAGAAAAGCAACACCAATAATATCTGATGTTAAATCTACATTTTCTGATGCCAAATCTACATTTGTTGAAGCCAAAAAAACTTTTAATGATATAAAACCATTAATAAATGGTGTTAGTGAAATACTTAATAATTAAACAAATTTATCATAATCAAACCGAAGGTCCTAGGGCTTCGCACGATTTTGCAGATATATTAGTATTTTTTTTCTCTAAAAATTAAAACAAAAATTTTTTCTTTAAAAAAAACTAAAACACAAATTTTTTCTTTAAAAAATAAAAAATGAAAACATTTTATTGTGTCTTATGTAAAAAAAAGTTACAAACAAAAAGAAGTTATCAATCTCATCTACAAAGTAAAATGCATTTACAAAATGTAGAACGAGTTGATGAAGGAAATATATTAAAATTAAATAGTTATAAAAACTATCTAGAAACATTGCCTACTGATATAAAAGTTAAAAAAATGTTTGATGATTATTCACATTCGGAATATAAAAAATTTTTTAATAGTGAAGATGAAGCCGTAACAGATATAAAATATTTATTTAGCGATACTGATGAATTTAACGAAATAGATGAATTTGATGAAGCCGTAACAGATATAAAATATTTATTTAATGAATCGGTTGAATCGGTTGAATATAATGAAACCGATAAAACTTTTTCTGATATTCTAACCAACTTTTATAATATATTTAAGAAATCTTTCAAATGTTATATGAATGTAGAAGTACTTTATACAAAAAATGGACCTGATGGAATTCCTGAAGAAATAATACAAGGACATTTTACAAATTCGCAAGAAATTCATAATGTAAATGATATACAACCCATATTTGAATCGATGATACTTAAATTAGAAAATTGTATAATTGAAGCCCAGTTACGTGAATCTGGTTGGAGATTTGTTAAAATAATATCTAAGAAAATAGTAATTGATAAATATAAAAATAATACTGGTGGTAGTTATGTTCCTTTACCTTTCAGTTCACCTCAATTAATCAACATAAAAAATGAAGATGATTATTGTTTTCTGTGGAGTATTATAGCACATTTACATCCTGCAAAATATCATAAAGAAAGACTAAGTCATTACAATAAAGAAGAATACATAAGTGAATTTGATCTTTCTGATGGCTTAGATGAATTTCCATATGATTATAATAGGTTACTAAAGTTTCATAAAAAGAATAAAAATTTAATTGAAGTAAATGTTTTTGAATTAAATGTGAATTATGTTTCTATTGGTAAAATTACTCCACTTTACTCAGATTCAAAAAAATTTTATTTGAATAATAAAAATTTATGCCAATCAGAAATAGTATATAATGATAGAGGAAATTACATGCATCATAATATTTTTTACCAAGGAAATATAATATGTACTGAAAAATTTGAACTTGTTAAAACACTATCACCAATAATGATTAATCATAATAATTATAAAGGACGTACTGATGATTATAATTACAAATATTCATCTTTATCTTCAGAATACCAACAAAAATTAGAAAATTTAAATAAAAGTTTACAAAAATGTAAAATAGATTATCAACAACAAACAAAAATGTTACTACAAGAATATCACCATAAATATCAAAATAAGATAGAAACAATTCAAAAATTAAATGAAGAAAATAATAAAGAATTAAATAATGAAGAAAATGAAACCAAACAAAAAATAAATGAATCTTTAAAAAAATGTCTACAACAATATAAAGAACAATATGATAAAGAATATATTTATCAGCTGCAAATATTAAATCAAAATTATTATCAAAATACATTTAATCTTACAAAAGAAATTAATGAAACACATGAAATATATAAAGATGAATTTGAAAAACTAGAACAGTCAAAACAACCAGCACAAGCGAATATATTATATTATCAGGGTCATTTTATATTGTGTAAAGATGTTTCTATATTTACAAAAACTTCAGATAATAAAAATTTTCCTTGTCTTCAATGTATGACAAGTTTTAGAACTTTAGAAGAAATGAATAGACATTTGGAGAATTGTCAACAAAACGAAGCAGTTCAAAATACTTTTCCAAAAGATGATTATTTAGAATATAATAAATGGTATTTTAAAAATAAAGTACCCTTTACTATTTATTGTGATTTTGAAGCATATAATGTTAATATGACACAAAATCAAACGGAAAGTTCCAGGGCTTCACCCGATTCTGAAAATTATAATTCTGAAAAAAGTGCGCCTGGAAAAAGTGCGCCTGGAAAAAGTTCAACTGAACAAAGTAAAGAAAAATATTTATTTGAACAAAAACCATTATGTTGGGGAATGTACATTCATTCGAATTATCCTGAATTATTTAAATCAGAATATTTACAATACTATGGTGAAGACAGTTCAGAAATGTTTACAAAGAAAGTAGAAGAATTACAAGGACGTTTTTCACAATTGCTTGAAACAAATAAACCAATGATACCATTAACGGATGAAGAAAGAAAAGAATTTTATGATGAAATAAATTGTTATTACTGTGGAAAAGGTTTTACAAATAAATATAAAACTGGCAGAGGTAGATATATTGATAAAGTAAAAGATCATGATCATCTAAATGGATTATATAGAGGTGCAGCACATAATTCTTGTAATCTTAATGCTAACAAATTTAAATATAACTTTGTTCCTTTATATTTCTATAATGGTTCTAAATATGATTTCCATCTAGTAATGAAAGATTTATTTTCATCTGAAAAATTACAACAACAAAAAATAAATGTACTATGTAAACAAGAAGAAGAATATTTTTCAATGCAATTAGGTTGTATTAGAATTTTAGATGCATTTAGATTTTTTACTCCTTATTCATTAGATGTTATGGGAAAAACTTTGAAACCTGAACAATGTAAAATATTAAATAAATATAATTTAAAACCTTTAAAAGGAATATTTCCGTATGAGTACATAACTGGAGATTTTAATTCTGTGAATAAAATTATGGAAGAAGAACAACTTCCTCCAATAAATAAATTTAAATCAACATTAAAACAATCACAATTATTTGACGAAGACTATGCAGAAGCTGAAAAAAATTGGAGAGAGTTAAATTGTAAAACAATGTATGATTATACAATAAAATATCTACAGATAGATGTATTAATACTAGCTGATCTTTTTGAAAACTTTCGTGATATGTGTTTAGAATATTACGGAATAGATCCATGTTATTGTTATTCTACACCAGGTTTAACATGGCTAGCAGGATTAAAACATACTGGTGTTAAACTTAAACATTATAAAGAAAATACATATGATAAATTATTATTTTTTGAATCTGGAATTAGAGGTGGAGTTTCATCAGTTTTAGGTAATAGATATGTTAAATGTTATAATAAGAAAGTAAATCCACAAGAATATGGAATAATGAAACCTTTATCTCCAGAAGAAAAAGAAAAAATATTAGAAATTTTTCGAACGAAACGAGAAGGAGTAGAACGTGAAAATGCAATTGATGAATTCATGAGAGAAAACTATTTATTATATTATGATTTTAATAGCTTATATTCTTCTTGCATGATACAAGAATTACCAACAGGTGAAATGACATGGTGTAATAATCTTGTTTATCAAAGAACATATGATGGTGAAAATAATTTTGGTTATGTATATGAAGTTGATTTAGTATATCCTGATTATATAAAAGAAGCAACAAAATATTATCCTTTCTGTCCAGAAAACAAAATTCCCAATATAGAAGATTTTTCAGATTATCAAAAATCTATAATTCCGAAAAAATACAGACCAACAAAAAAACTTATGTTAACACAAGGTAATAAAGGAAAGTATGTTGTTGAAGGAAGAATGCTAGATTGGTATTTAGATCATGGAATGATTCTCACAAAAATACATCGAAAACTAGAGTATAGAAAATCTAAATGGTTAAAAAATTATATAGAGTTCAATATTGAAAAACGTAAAATAGCTAAAAGAAATAAAGATGATTTTGGAAACGTTTTCTTCAAATTAATGAATAATGCATTTTATGGTAAGACTTTAGAAAATGTACGTAATAGACAAAATATTGAAATAGTTTATGATAGAGATAGATTTCAAAATTTAACAAGGAAACCTACATATAAAAGAACTACTAGATTCAGTGATGAACTTTGTGCTGTTCATCTAAGAAGAAGCATTGTAAAACATGATAAGTTTAATTTCATTGGTTTCACTATATTAGAATTAGCTAAACTATTTTTGTATGAATTTATATATGATTATTTAGCACCTGCTTATGGAAAAAACTATAAATTACACTTTACAGATACCGATTCTATTTTCTTAGAATTAACAGTACCATATGGTTCTTCACTAGATAAAGAAATTAATAAAATAAAAGATATTATTCATCCTTCTGATTTATGTAAAGTAAAAGATGAATTAGAAGGAAATGAAGATTTCATAACAGAAGCTATATTTTTAAAATCTAAATGTTACTGTTATGATACAACTAAAAATATTAAAACACATAAAACATTAAAAGGAATTTCAAAGGCATCAGTGGCTAATCAAATAACATTTCAAGATTATAAAAATGCATTATTTAATAATGAAATAAAAACGGCATGTAATTATAGACTTAATTCAAAGAAAGATAAAATGTATTTAAAAGAAGAACATAAATTAGCATTAGATCCATTTGATGATAAAAGAAAAATTTTACCTGATGGAATAACTACTGAACCTTTTTAATTTTCTAATTTCTATTTTCTAAATTTAACAATATAACAATATAAAATATTATAAAAATAAAATATTATAAAAATAAAATATTATAAAATAAAATATTATAAAATAAAATATTGTAAAATAAAATAATAATAAAAAATTATCATATAAAAATGGATAAAGTTAGAGCTGATAATTTTAAAAGAATAAAACAATTAGACGAATTAATAAAACAAAGAAATATTATGAAAGAAAATCATCTTCAACATAGAATGACAAAAGCTGGTATTCAATCTGATATGTTTGATAAATTAAAAATAACTGAGGAAGTAAAAACTGATTATGAAAAAACTGTCGAACCATTTAAAATTCTTGAAAAGGAACTTAATGAAAAACGTGTTGATATAGCGGATCCTGTACTTAAAACACTATTAGATGACTATGGTTTATTAGAGGCAAACATAGATAAAAAATTACCAAAATCTATGTTATTCGAACATTCTACTTTCTTTTTAGATAAAAAATTATTTGCAAGATTTTATCTTGGTGGTAAAGAAATATTTCCACAACCTTTACGAGGATTAATTTTTACTCCAGATAAAAAACCTATTAGTTTAGATAGAAATTTTGTTGATCTTTTAAGAGGAGCAGATTTAAAAAATTATGCTGTAGAAGATCTAATAAAATAAAAAACTATATTAGATAGAGTTGGCACAGTAAAAACTCTTAGACGTTATAAACAATTAGAAAATTTATTATCAACGGGAGTTAAAGTAGGGAAAGGTTTATCTGAAAAACAGAAAACAAAAAAACAGAAAACAGAAACAACCATATTTTTACCAGATGATCCACAAGAATTACTAAATAGATTAAATATTTTAATATCTGCAATAAAAGAAGGACATAATTCTAGTTTCAATGAAATTCATGCTATATTGAAAAGACTGTTAGAAAAAAAGATTCTAAATGAAGAGGATTATAAAAGTGTAGCTGAAATATGTTGTTTCTAATTTTTTATAAAAAATATTTATTTAATTTTTTTGTTTAAAAATGTGTTCAGCAGATTTAGACAAAATTAATAATCATTTACAAAATTTAACAGAGATTTTGGGTTCATCAAAATTTAGTACGACGTTAAAAATTATAACAACTACTTCATCACACACTTGTAATTTAGAACCCATTCTACATTTAGAACAAAATAGAAATTATCAAATTGCATTGACTAGTTTCTCCACATTTAACACTATTCAAAACGTTATCAAAGATGTGAATGATCAATTTAGATATTCTACTGATAAAGGCAAAACATGGAAAATATTAACTTTTCTTCCTGGTTCTTACGAAGTTGAATCAATATCAAATGAAATTAAGAGACATTTAGGTATACCATTTAAAGATAAGAAACAATTACATTTTGCAGTTGAACCGGCAGTTAATAAATTTTCTCTTACTTTAGACGAAAATCATCAAGTTGATTTTAATCATGATAGATCATTGTCAAAGCTATTAGGATTTAATAAACAAACCTATAGTCAAGGTTATCATTTAGGTGAGAAGATTCCAAAAATAACTGAAATAAATTCAATTGTTGTACATTGTGACATTATTGAAGGAGGATATATAAATGGTAAATTATCAAATTTAATTTTCAGTTTTCCAGCTTTTACTGTACCCATTGGTTATAGATTAAATGTATTTCCACAAACATTAATATATTTTCCTATTACAAGAAAAACTATTAACAACATTAACATTAGAATCACTGATGAGAAAGGACAAGAAATAAATTTTGGAGGTGAAGAGATTATGATAGATCTTTTGGTTCGGGAGGTATAAACTCCCGTTCGAGAGGTATAAACTTTTACGCTACAATAGAGAAGTTTAATTTTTTTTATCATTTTCATTATTAATCTTATTAATCTTATTAATCTTATTAATCTTATTAATCTTATTATTAGAAACAAAAAGTAAAAAAAATAAACTTAAATTAAAATTTTATTTTTATTTTTTTGTTTCTAAAAACACTAATTCAATAATGGATGAATTTATTACTTTAAAAATGAATGAAATGTCTTTAAATAAAAAAAACTTAAATTTAATCATCATCCAAATTTATCTAATAAAGTTTTAGCAGTTATTTGCGGAAGATCAGGATGTGGAAAAACATATCTATTATTTAAAATTTTAACGTCTCCAAATTTTTTGGATTATAACAATCTTATAATTTATACAACAACAGCAGAACAACCCGTCTATCAATTTTTAAAATATGGATTTGAAAATAATCTTACAAAAACAGCAATTGCTTCTCTATTCGAAGAATACGAAAAATCTGAATATGAAGAAGAAATAAATTTGTGGTGTGAAGAAGCAGCAAAAAATAAACAATTAGTTGAATCCAATAAAAATAAACATATAAAAATACAATTAATAGATGATAGTGGTAATATGCAAGATCCTAGTAAACTAGATAAAACAATGAAACATTGTGTAATTTTTGATGATTGTGTTAATGACAGAAATCAGTCAGTTCAAAGAAATTATTTCACAAGAGGTAGACATAATAACTGTAGTGTATTTTATTTAACACAAAGTATGTATTCATTAGATGGAAGTGTTATTAGCAAGAATGCAAATATATTTATACTATTTGAAATAAATGCAAGAAACTTAAGTGATTTGTTAAGAGATTTATGTATAAGAGATAAAGATGAATTTAAACAATCGTGTAATAATGCTTGGTCAAAAGATTATGGATTTATCACAATTAATATTGATAAAAAAATTCATGAAAGAGTTATCGAACAATTGTTTACCGAGTAATAAAAATATACAAATATAATGTTTTAATATTTTATTTTTTATTATCAGCTTTAATTTTGTCTATTTTTTTAAAATATAATATTTGAATTTTGTGGTAACATTGGTATACAGCAAAAACATTTTACTGAACAAATTATTTTTTTATTGCTTTGTTGTTTGTAATCTTTTCGTTTAAAGTTTTCACGTTTAAAGTTTTCACGTTTAAAGTTTTCACGTTTAAAATTTTCTCGTTTGAAATTTTCTCGTTTAAAATTTTCTCGTATTAAGTTTTGTTTAATAAAGTTTTGTCTAATAAAGTTTTTAGCTCTTCTAAAAAAATTTTATCATCACTAAAAGTTTTACCATCACTAGAAATTTTACCATCCTTTTTATTTTTATCATCAACTTTTTCTGTCTGTGATTGAAATGATATTTGATTTACTTCATTAGCTATTTGATCAAATTTTTCAATCTCATCTAACGTAATAACATTATCATCACATACTCTTTGAAAGTAGTAATGTAGTTTATCATAGACTTCTTTAATATGTAAATGCTTAGTTTTTAATGATTTTCGTTTCTTAGTTATTAAAGATTTTTCTAACATTGTAGCAAGTGAAGTTGCAAAAACACCCGTACCTGTTAAAGCTGTAGCAACTACTGGAATTACTAAAACACCTGAAGATATAACAATTGTTAAAGCACCTAAACTTATTGTTAAGAATATGCCAATTCCTTGTGTTTCATTCTTAACTTTAGTCCATCTCTTTCTTAATTTTTTATAATGCTCTAATCTCAATAATAATTGAGATTCCTTATCTTTCATATACCTAACTCTATCTTTGTGTTTTTCAATATTTGATTCACTTATTTTTAATTGAGATAACGAAGGATATATTCTTGAGGTTCCTTCCATTTCTGAAGTTCCTTCCACTTTTGTTTCATCCATTTCTGAAGTTCCTTCCACTTTTGTTTCTTCCATTTTTAAAGAAATATTTTTAACGGCGAAGCCCTGAACCTTCGGTTCGCTAGTCACATGATATATTTTAAAAACCTGAAAAATGGATTTAAAAGACGTTTTTAAAAATACTAATTTTCGGTGTCCTAGAACGGTCATGATTTAAGCAATGAAAAATGTCATAATCACAAATTTGAGATTCTTAACTTTTATGATTTTCGGTGTCCTGGAACGGTCATGATTTTGGCGGGGGTGAAAATTGTAATTCTCAAATTTGAGATTTTGAAAAATGTGAAAAATTGGGTATTTTTAAAAACGCCCAAATCGGAGCGAAGCTCCTCTGGCTTTAGCCGATTTATGAATTTAGGTCTTCATAACCTGAAAAAGGGTTCAAATTCATGAATTTATGTTGTTTTTAAAAGTACCATTTTTTGAAAAAATGGTACTTTTTGAATGGACTAAATTCATGAATTTAGGTCTTAAAAACCTGAAAAAGGGACTAAATTCATAAATTTATGTCGTTTTTAAAAGTACAATTTTTTTGATTTTATGGTGTCCTGGAACGGTCTAAATTCATGAATTTATGTCGTTTTTAAAGATACCAATTTTTGAATTTTATGGTGTCCTGGAACGGTCTTTTACCCATTACTAGCTTCATTCCAAAATCTTCATATTTAATATTACCTGTAAAAATCAATTCCTGACTATCTGATTTCTCATCCAGATTGGAAAACCATGTTTCAAATGATTTTTTATTATAGAAGGTTACGCAAAAATTTTGAATTATATTTTCCTGATCTTTAATAACTTTTCCAAGTAAATGAATAATTTTACCATTTGCTAAAAGTTTCCGCATATCATTTACTACATTAATAAAAGATACATTTTCATATTTAATTTCATTTGGATTAAATAAATTACATAAATCATCACCAAGTTCATCCTTAATTCTATCATAAAAAAGAAATATCAGTAATAGGAGTTTCTAATACTTCTTTTGTTCCACGTTTCTGTTTTTTAATACGTTTACTACGTTTAATTTGTGCATGAAACTCAGCAATTTGTTTCTTGTTTAATTCATCAATCCTAGACGTTAGTCCGAGAGACATTTCACCATTCATATTTTTTAAAAGAAAAAATGTATTTTTACATATACACAGGAATATTTAATTGATGTAATGTTTCTAATTCATGTGTTGTTAAATTTTCTTTCTTAAGCAACCACCATAAATTATTGTATGCCAAAAATACTCGGAAACCTCTTAAACAAAGTGGAAAATCATTTGTTTTAACACACGGTTTAATACCATGTTTTGTTTTATAATCTGTAACGAGCGCTACGTATTTATGATGATAATAAAATCTAACTTCTTTCTTTGAATTGACAGGGTTTGTAGGATGACGATAATCTTTTAAAACTGGTACATGTTCTATCTTGTACGCGTTCAACATATTTTTTTTATTAATAAAAAATTTATAGGAAAAAATTATTCGATCACTCCGCGAAAATATTTTCTATCGACTTTCAGTCAGAGAACAATTGTTCGATAACTCTATCATGAATTTTTTTATCAATATTAATTGTAATGAAGCCATAATCTTTTGACCAAGCATTGTTACACGATTGTTTAAACTCATCTTTATTTTTTACGCATAAATCTCTTAACAAATCACTTATGTTTCTTGCATTTATTTCAAATAGTATAAATATATTTGCATTCTTTCTAATAACACTTCCGTCTAATGAATACATACTTTGTGTTAAATAAAAAACACTACAGTTATTATGTCTACCACTTGTGAAATGATTTCTCTGAACTGACTGATTTCTATCATTAACACAATCATCAAAAATTACACAATGTTTCATTGTTTTATCTAGTTTACTTGCATATTACCACTATCATCTATTAATTGTATCTTTATATGGTTATTTTTATTGGATTCAACTAATTGTTTATTTTTTGCTGCTTCTTCACACCACAAATTTATTTCTTCTTCATATTCAGATTTTTCGTATTCTTCGAATAGAGAAGCAATTGCTGTTTTTGTAAGATTATTTTCAAATCCATATTTTAAAAATTGATAGACGGGTTGTTCTGCTGTTGTTGTATAAATTATAAGATCGTTATCATCCAAAAAATTTGGAGTCGTTAAAATTTTAAATAATAAATATGTTTTTTCCACATCCTGATCTTCCGCAAATAACTGACAAAACTTTATTAGATAAATTTGGATGATGATTAAATTAAAATTTTTTTTTCATTTATTTATTTAATGGGGGCATTTCACTCATTATTAATAAAAAATTTTTATTTTTATTTTTTAAGAAGAAGAAAATTAAACTTCTCTAACCAAATGATCCATCATAATCTCTTCCCCTCCTAAATTTATTTCTTGTCCTTTCTCATCAGTAATTCTAATGTCAATACTGTTAATAGTTTTTCTTGTAATACGGAAATATATTTATGTTTGTGGAAATACATTTAATCTATAACCAATGGGTACAGTAAAAGCTGGAAAACTGAAAATTAAATTTGACAGTTTACCATTTATATATCCTCCTTCAATAATATCACAATGTACAACAATTGAATTTATTTCAGTCATTTTTGGAATCTTCTCACCTAAATGATAACCTTGACTATAGGTTTGTTTATTGAATCCTAATAGTTTTGACAATGATCTATCATGATTAAAATCAACTTGATGATTTTCGTCTAAAGTAAGAGAAAATTTATTAACTGCCGGTTCAACTGCAAAATGTAATTGTTTCTTATCTTTAAATGGTATACCTAAATGTCTCTTAATTTCATTTGATATTGATTCAACTTCGTAAGAACCAGGAAGAAAAGTTAGTATTTTCCACGTTTTACCTTTATCAGTAGAATATCTAAATTGGTCATTTACATCTTTGATAACGTTTTGAATAGTGTTAAATGTGGAAAAACTAGTTAATGCAATTTGATAATTTCTATTTTGTTCCAAATGTAGAATGGGTTCTAAATTACAAGTGTGTGATGAAGTAGTTGTTATAATTTTTAACGTCGTACTAAATTTTGATGAACCCAAAATCTCTGTTAGATTTTCTAAATGATTATTAATTTTTTCTAGTTCTGCTGATGATAATTCTCTCGAAGACATTTTTTAGTTAAAAATTTGAATAAATATTTTTTTATTAATTTTTTTTTATAAAAATTAAAAACAACATATTTCAGCTATATTTATTAATAACATATTTTTTTAACATATTTTATTGCAGATATTAAAATATTTAATCTATTTAGTAATTCTTGTGGATCATCTGGTAAGAATACAGTTGTTTCAGTTTTAAAACCTTTTCCTACTTTAACTCCCGTTGATAATAAATTTTCTAATTTTCTATAACGTTTCAGTGTTTTTACTGCTTTAACTCTATCTAACATAGCTTTATATTTTATGAGATCTTCTACAGTATAATTATTTAAATCTGCTCCTCTTAAAAGATCAACAAAATTTCTATCTAAACTAAAAGGATATTTATCCGGCGTAAAAATTAACCCCCTTAAAGGTTGTGGAAATATTTCTTTTCCACCAAGATAAAATCTTGCAAATAATATTTTTATCTAAAAAGAAAGTTGAATGTTCAAATAACATAGATTTTGGTAATTTTTTATTTATGTTTGCCTCCAACAATCCATAATCATCTAATAATGTTTTAAGTACTGGATCCGCTATATCAACCCGGTTATCATTATTTGTACTTTCTTTTTCAAGAGTTTTAAATGGTTCAATAGTTTTTTCATAATCAGTTTTTACTTCTTCAGTTAATTTTACATTTTCAAACATGTTAGATTGAACACCAGCTTTTTTCATTCTATGTTGAAGATGATTTTCTTTCATAATATTTCTTTGTTTTATTAACTCTTCTAATTGTTCAATTCTTTTAAAATTTTCAGCTCTAATTTCATCCATTTTTTATATTTTATTTTTATATATATTTTTTATTTTTATATTATATTTTTTATTATATTTTTCATATTATATTTTTATATTATATTATATATTTTTTTGAAAATATACTATTTGAATTTTGTGGTAACATTGGAATACAACAAAAACATTTTACTGAACAAATTATTTTTTTATTGCTTTGGCGTCTGACATCCTTTCGTTTTAAGTTTTGTTTAATGAAGTTTTGCTTAAATTTTCGCTTAAAGTTTTTAGTTCTTCTAAAAAAAACTTTATCATTTTGTTCATTAGAAATTTTACCATCACTAGAAATTTTGCCATGCTGTTTATTCTTGTCATCAACTTTTTCTGACTGTAATTGAAATGATATTTGATTTACTTCATTAGCTATTTGATCAAATTTTTCAATCTCATCTAAAGTAATAACATTATCATCACATACTCTTTGAAAGTAGTAATGCAGTTTATCATAGACTTCTTTAATATGTAAATGCTTAGTTTTTAATGATTATCGTTTCTTAGTAATTAAAGATTTATCTAACATTGTAACAAGCGAAGTTGTAAAAACACCCGTACCTGTTAAAGCAGTAGCAACTACTGGAATTACTAAAACACCTGAAGATATAACAATTGTTAAAGCACCTAAACTTACTGTTAAAAATATTCCAATACCTTGTGTTACATTCTTAACTTTAGACCATCTCTTTCTTAATTTTTTGTAATGCTCTAATCTTAATGATAATTGAGATTCCTTATCTTTCATATAACGTATCCTATCTTTTTGTTTTTCTTTATTCAATTCAGTTATTTTTAATTGTGATAACGAAGGATATATTCTTGAGGTTTCTTCCATTTTCGTCCCCGTTGAGGTTTCTTCCACTTTTGTTTCATCCATTTTTTTTAAATAAATGTTTTGAATACAATCTTCTGGTATATTGAGACTACGTGAAATTCTTAGAGTACCTAAAATGTTCGACTACGTGAAATTTTCGACCACGTGATATTTTTTTAGATTACGTGATATTTTTTGGACTACCTAAATTTTCGATATTTGGGGACTACCTAAATTTTTGAAATTTTGATTTTTTGAAAACTTGTCACTACCTAAATTTTTGGTCACGTGAAATTTGGAGTCTACCTAAATTTTTGAAAATTTGATTTTTCGAAAATTTGTCACTACCTAAATTTTTGAAATTTGGAGACTACCTAAATTTTTGAAAATCTCGCAAGGTGTGACGTCCGGTGCGAGCGAAGCGAAGCGATGCGCCGGATGTCATACCCTATACTACTTAAGTGGCCGTGATGACTGGATGGTTGTGGCGCAGAATCGAGTCGAATGGAACTGCAGTGGCAAATGGTCTGCATGGCCTGATACCTCCGGACGGAGTGAGTACATTTGCAGAAAAGCGACAACTCAAAGACGTGTTTAATTTGATATAGAGTAAATAATTCTAAAATAAGAAATACAAAGTAGATATAAGCAAGGAAATGAAAACTATCTTATCTTAAGCACTTGCGACAACTCTAGTCATAATAAGATGACGTCATTAAGCGAAGGATGCTAAATAGTCTTGCTTCAAAAGCTAAAAACATTCAATTCATATAGGGGGTTAGCTATGAAAGGAGATTAAGTGAAAATACATACTGAAATCGAGACATGTACAACTGGAAATTAGCATAGATAAGATAAATGAGTTGATTTTTGTTTTCTTTTATTCAATTCAGTAGAAAGATAATTTTTGTTTTCTTTTATTCAATTCAATAGAAGGAATGTCTCTTTTAAATTCACAAAGAAAGTACTCGTGTGGTGTGTCATGTACTTCTTGATTGATTCAAAATGAAATGACTTAAGTATCAAAGATTACATACTACACCTGACTTTCACTACCAGCATTTCAGATTTGCATTAAGCAAGTTAGTGAAGTTTCGACGGGCATTCATTAAATACGGCTCGTATCACTTTAAACACACTCGCCTAAGTTAGTGCGCCTGCAATAATTAAAATTTGACGCTTTTTGCAAACACATTGGAAATAGAATAATTGAATATTGAGTTGCATTCTCAGTTGAAAAATGGAAACAGACTTAAATAGCTGCCATTTCATTCAATGTCAGGAATTATCAGAAGGCGTAATTTACATCTCAGGTCTGTTTCCATTTTTCAACTGAGGATGCAATTCAATATTTAATTATTCTATTTATACCAGCATTTCAGTCTACGAATTTATAGCAATCTCCTTTTCATAATTTGCATTTTGCAATTAAAGAACTCACAGTCTTACACACAACCCAAATGAAGATAATGACTGGAACAGTCCTATAGTATTAGATTAATTAATATTTTTGGGTAGGCTATATTGGAATGTCAATTAAATCTAATTAAATGATATGTGAGCGAAGTGTTCGACTACTCATCGCTTCATCGGTTTCTCTGTTCTTGTTCATTTATGCATATGTACGTGGGAAATACCAGAACGCATCGGTATATATTATGATGTTAAATTGCTTATTATCCAATGAGGATTGCTGTCATGGTCTTATGACAGATAAAGGGAATGCGTGTGTACTTGTTGTCAAGGGCGTTAGTCTTATGAATGAAAACGTGTAGTTCTTGAGAAATGAGGGATCATTCATTGAATTAGAGAGACACGTGTCAGAGTAAACTATTTAGAAAAAGAACTTGTAGTATTAAGACTTAATTTTATTTTGGTATCGAATCTGATGTGGGTCGTATAATTGACATCTGATCTGTTAGCGAAAGATAAAAACAGGATTGAAAGACATCTTAATGGTGGGCAGCCAGTAACAGAGGTGTTGCTGCTCAAGTAACTAAGTGATCTGCCTATAAGCTCCAAGGATGCGGGTTCAAATCCTCGGCTTTTACATTAGAAATTTTAATTATTCAAAACATGCTTATTCTGATTAGTGATGTGAGCAGTTGTATGATGAATCGAAACTGAAAGTATGAGTCATCACATTGTATGATGAATCGAAACTGAAAGTATGACTCATGGTTGAATCGAAACTGTGCGCAGTTTATCACATTCCTTCTACTTAAAGCAGTCTGAATGATTACCTTTGTTCATTTCGTCATATTCAAATGGCATTTATATATGTTTAAATGTTATGTAGATCATACATTTACTTTATGTTGCACACTGATGTCAATATGCGAACTTCACAAGACGATCAATGACTTACAACCTTTGGATGTAACTTAATCCTTTAACTGTAATGTTTTAGAAACTCAATTAAGACTGGTTGAGGGGCGCAAATTCTCAAATTTCAGCGCCAACTTTTAGGCTACCTTCTATAGACTAGGTCTAGAGATTTCGTCTTATCGGCATTGAGGTGCACTTCTACGCGTAGAAGTAGTGAAGAAAGAAATTGTTGCGATATGATGCTTTCCCCATCATATTTTGTCACAGTGGTGGAAGAGAGTGAGATCGGCTGACACCAATCTTTTCTGGATTGGTGATATGAAAAGCAGAGGGTTCCTTAAAACGCAGAGTGAAAGAGAATCGAAATGCCGCCCACCGGTCAATCATATTCTCGCTAAGTAGCTCTCAAAGTGTAAAATCCGCTTTTCTAGTAAAATATTAAGTGGCCGAATATCTCTCTTCTAAAAGGTATCAAAATGCCCCCATTCTTTATTTTAGGAGTTTGGGAAATTGTTGTTGAAATTTAAAGTTGATATTCTTGATTTATCATTAAAAGTAGGTCTAATCGCCATCCACTGTGCTGAGAAAATTCGCTGAAATGCTAGGTCTACTCAACAAAAGTTATGTCTCCTATCAGTATTATTAGGTCGAATGACGAAATTCTGCATTAGTATAAAAGTTACGCCATTTTATGGATAGCTCTACCTTGATTCTCGAAATTATAGTTTGGTCGAAGTTATAGTTATTTTGTCGAAATTTAAATAACTTTTTAATTGAAAATCTCGAATTTACCCGGGTATGACTGCGACTTTAAATAGGGAGTTGTGTCGATGTTGACATATGTGAACTAGGGATTCTGATGATTCCTGATATTGGATGAAATGCCAGCTATTCAGGTCTATTCTATTTTTCAACTGAATTTGGAACTCAATATTTAATCATTCTATTTACATTGTGCATATTTTCATTTTCGTGGCTTGCTTCAAGACATCCCATTTACGTATACATTTTTTCTGACACAAATGTTCTGCCACTGTGTGATGAACATGCACTATTACTTCATCGCAGTTACTTATGCATATTTTTAAGGATTGATCCATATTGCCGACATTAAACACAGTAAATCTCGGCTCAAAACAAAATTATTTCAAGTTCTCCAAATTCTCAAACTCCGTGGACGACAGTGGATAAATCATCGCGGTTGGTCATAACATCAACTCATCACTGATTTGGCCAAGTGTTCAAAAATTTTGTTGACTGTTACCGAAAATGGAATTACTATTGAATCTCTCATTTCGACTTGAAACCCTTTCGAACCTTGAGAGAGGTGAGCATGAAATAAGTAAGTAGTACTAGATTTCGTTGCACTGGTATGTAATAATTGAAATGAAATCTGGTCGATATGAAATAATAGCTTGAATTTGATGAAATCGACTTCGAGCAGTCCGAGAATTTGAAGCTGGTAACTTGTAATGGTGTCTATTATTGCGGTAAATCAAGAGTGCCCAGATTCATCAAAATAAAAAGCATTTCCATTCTTTATTTAGATTATATTGCTGTCGGCTTCCAGACGCACATCGATTTTAATCAATCTACTCATTCATTAATTCTTTTACTCTTGTGAAATTTACTATTGAATGTACGATATACACAGTTATGACTTGCTTGATTTTAAAATCTTCATACTGATATGCCAAATTGTATACTTGCCAGCTGGAAAATCAAAAGTAGGCCTACTTATTCTGGCTATCTTACATTCAACTTTCCCTGTATTGCCCTCGCAGATATGGAATTTCTGCAATGAAATCTCTCATTAAGAGAACTGTAAATTCGGAGGGGCCGGCCTATAAGACATAGAAATTTTCTTTGAACATTCATTGAAAATGCATGGAATTATAAAGCAACTACTATATACTATGTCGTTGAATCGAAATCGCGGTCTAGGCGATCCTAGGCATCTTGGGAGATGTAGCAAAAGTAGACTACCCGTGTTCTATTTAATTTCAACTGCCCAGGGCTCATCTATAAGAATCATTTTTCAATTTGCTTTACAAAGCTCGTGCTAATCAGTGTCAATGACATCTGCTAGAACATTGGTTTTAGGCTCTAAAATTGCACTATGATAAAGATTCTTAACTATAATGCTTATTAGATTGAAGAGCTTTGCCGTTTCCATAAAATATGGCCAGTGCGGGAACTTAATAGACACATAAATATTTTAATTAACGGTAACAAGGAAATATTCGGTCGCTGAAGCTATCTAATTAAGCCTAATTTATTCTAGGTCCGTCGTCTCTCCGTTATCGGTGGAAGGAATGAATCTGAATTGGCGAAAAGAATATTCGACACGCTGTTATCGCACAACGTACAGTTGCAGTGCAACTTAGATGGGAGGAGCGGATCCAAAGGATTTAAGTTTGGGTTGAAAGGCCCATTCTTACAGCTAGTTTTCGGTAAGTTAAGATGTCAAGACTAAAAAACAATCCCTGAATTAATGTCTGCTTTGTTGCATGTTAACATGATTAGATGCACATTACTAGTGGTTATTTGATTTCTGAAGTCTTCAGTTATAATGTTTTGTGATGTTCCATCCCAGAATTTTAATTTTCGTTTATCTAGTTCATTCAGTTTTCATTATTGTATTCGGTTTTGCGTATTTTTAATATTTCATTATTGTTTGATAATTGGAAAAGACTGTGGAAGCATTATTGGAAAATTACCGTCATTTATTTGATTAGCATTTAGCAATTTTAATTGTGCAAATAATGCTTCTCAGTTACTTGCATAATATTTTCAATAAGTTTGTAGCTAGAGTAGAAATGATTGTATATGTATAAATAGTAAACAAAGAATGATTATTGTACCGTTCTACGAAATTTATCAGCTTCTCAAAAGCAGTTTCACTCGGTCAAAAGAAATTAATATAAAATGAATTGAAGTAATTTTTCAGCCAAATTCATTGAAGCTGTCAAAGCATATTTGCAAGAAATCCCTGTCACAAAAAGGTTTTGTTGCGCCGGAATTGAGCCTCCCTTTCGAGGTGCTGTCCCGCAAGTATGTTTCTTTTGTCCCAGTAATGGATGCAATCTCTCACATCTTAAGATACATAAATTCGTCTAGTCTAAACGTGGAATTTCTTTGAAAATGAGGGTCTTTCAATATTCAATTGTTGGAGGGACTCCATTATCATGATGGTAGACCTAATAGCAAAAAAGCAATTTGTATCTAGACGGGCGCTTTTCCACGAGGCATGATTATGGTGGTCGATGACCATCTGAAAGCTATCAGGCTCATGGGGTCACTCCAACAACTAAACGTGGAAGTTGTAATCACATTGAAATTCTATCTATGTATACAGTGCTTTCATTCTTTACATATGCGCAATAGTTTACCTGCATAAATTTACTCGGCCTGCGTAAAAAATGCAAATTTGCCGCGTATGACCATTGAGAGGCAGTTTTTGAGATATATTGTACAATTATTTAATCGCGTTGTTCTTATAACAATAGGGACTGTAGGAGTGGTTGTGAGTATGCAATAATGTATTTGTTTCTTTTATACAATTGGTTTCAAATTTGCCATTTTTATGAAAATTATCATATCTAGAAAATTAATTGAGTTATTTATCGGTTCTTTTTTATGGTAAGATGAAGTGATGAATCAACAGCATTAAACCGTTTTAAAAAAGTGTGGGTTTCGGTTGCAGACCGAAAAGACAGTTAAAATGTCATCAATGTACTTTATGTAAAAACCGACATTGCTTCCTATAATGTCTAATAAGAATTCAACTACAGGAGGTTCAATGGATGATCCCATGCTCATTCCTTCTTTTTGCGGGTAGTTTTCATAGTGAAACAGGTCTATTATTATCTGCTTGGATAAACAAATACGTGAAAGGTTGACTCCCTTCTAAAATCGTTTCATATTGATATCCCGACAAAGGCAATTTTAAAGTACTCATTTATTGAAAATTTTGTTTATGAAAATACGGTATTCATATAGCGCACAATACAAAAGTTTCAAGGTGCTCAATGTACGCTCTCATGCGCACTCCTTACTTACTTCCCCGTTTTTCGTCCTTGTCCACGCTGAACGGGGTCAGTTAGCGCAGTCCATACACAAAAATTGTTCAACCATTCTACATGAAGTCATTTCTTCATTCGCATTATTTTATGACTAATTGTAACAAATCACAACCACCTTCCTTGCATTGATTTTTCTTTCCTTTAAGTCCTGCATATATTGCATCATTGTTATTGATCGTTGTCACGGTCACTGATGATGGCATCTTGTCTACTGAAACATGTCTGCGAATACATTATCTCCGATGAATTTTAATCAACTGGGATCGTCATATCCACCGGATGTTGTAAACTTTTATCTTGAAATATAAAGACGACACCATTCTAGTGACATAGCAGCTATGTGGGTGTAAAATGGTGCCATTTCCGTTACAGATTCTGTGAAGAAACAGCAGTTTCCAACGATAACTTCCAAGAATTTTGAGGGGATCTCCAGCAGGTATCTGCGTGGTACAAGGGACCGCAAAGGTGGGCGGCGACAACGAGAGTTTAGATGGAGGAGGCGGAGGCCCAAGCGCAGTTAAGTCACAGTGATTTATGTGACTCGGACTAAGTGGACTCGGACTATTGAGTGGTCTTCTCTGACTTTCACTTTCATAGATGCGCTACGCGCGCCAGTAGCTTTTTTTATAGTTTCATTGATCACATCGCCTGATGGACCGTTGAATTTCAAGTTTTATTCAACTTATTTTTATGAAAATGTTCATTGAGGCTATGAAGCTTTATGACAAATTTCATCGGAGATTAGTTCTTTATGCTTCCTGTTTAGATTATATTCCGGGTATTATCACCTCTGTACCCATGACTCAGAAAATGAAGAAATTCATCTTCATTAATCATTTTCTTTTTAGTTGAAATTAATGAATTTTTAAATCTTTCTGGGCACAAAAATTAATAAATTATGTCAAGATATATTTCGCCGATCTGACTTTATCAATTGAAATAGAAAGAAATCATATGAAAAAATTCAGGAAGTCAAATCCCAAATCATTCGAAATCTCTACAAAATTACAAACTGTCAATATCGATATCTAACAAATATACACATATACCACAGCTCATTGATTGTCGTAGTTCTGTCAGTACAACAAGAATCAATGAACATTGGTATATGTGTATATTTGGTAGATGTCGACATTGACATTGATGGTTTGTAATTTTGTACAGAGATTTCAAATGATTTAGAATTTGACTTCAAAAATTTTTACTTAGGACTTCTTTCTATTTCAATTGATGAGACCAGATCGACGAAATATATTTTGTCATAATTTATTGATTTTTGTGCGTAGAAAGACTGAAGAATAATAATATTTCATTGATTTCAACTATAAAGGAAAATGATATCAGAATCTTTCTTTACCAGATCAATAAAAATTGCCAAGAATTACTAATATTATAATTATCATCTGCCTTTCAGATTTTTCCAGGTTGCTTGATAATCATGATTCGTATCCAGATTAATTATCTTTCCTGTAATTGCAGGTGAGACATATTCGTGAATTTACTATCATTACCGCGTAGCTGTTATTATTTTGCAATCTTAAACTGCAGCTTCTGTAAAAAAAGTCACGTCAATTTCATTTTGTCTTGTAATAAGTGGGAAATGTATTACTTAAAACTGTTGCTAAGACATTGCTTAAATGGCATTGATAATATGCTCGAACTTAATTTCAATTTCATATCAAGTCTCTAGCTCATTCAAAATTCAACGATTCATCTGTAATTTTTTTACTCCCTACCACGCTTCAGTATTCTTTACCGGACAGTAATTCTAAGACTTGTTAAAATGAAATTTCTTAAATAGATGGCTTTCAGTAGATGACGCCACTTCGAGAGGAGATTGAACACTCTTCACAACATTTGTGCTATTGTAAAGGTTTTTTATTCAAGTCTAATCAATCCTTTTCTGTTAGACATCATACGATATAGTTAGACGCAGTACTTAATGGAAATATTGAATAGCTCTCTTCTAACTACTTAATAACAAATAAAAATATTAACCGTAGCTGAGCAAGACTGTAGTAGCTAAACATTAAAATACTTACTAGTTGTCCGTCATATCCTATAGAAATGAATCGCTGTTTTTGGGTAGTTAGTTAGTTCTTAGTAGCATTTTGAAATTTTCTGTCTGCTAGAGGTTGGATTTTTCAGATGGAGGATTGCTTTTGAATCGATCCTTTTCTGCAAAAGCCTCCGAGTTTCTCCGATGCAGCACTGATGGCAGTGTCAATTTATTTATGCTAATGCAAGAAAGGATGGCCAACTGCAGTCATGCTCATAGCTATTTAGCTATTTCTTTCATTTTTAAGTGATTATGTTGGTTGTTGGAAAACTAGGTCATCAGAGATATTTCTAATAAGTGCTGTATATTCACATAAATAATTTATTCTAGAATCTCTGTGTTTGATGTCTAAATAAAATTCAGCGTGTTCATTTTGACAAGTCTCATATCATGTAATTCTGTATCAGATTTTAATACTTGTGTGATCATGCGATTGTTTCAGTCCCCTTTTTATGATGAGAACATACACATTTGAACTTCAGAATTGTATTTTATCTCCTAAACAGCACAGCTATCCGCTTCGTAAGTTTAACCGATTAAATCAGGAAGGGAGTTTTGAATTGCAGTCAGCTTGATTATCCCATGAAGTGCGACACAGGTGCGTCAATCTTGCGATTTTCTTTTCTGCAGTACCGCATTAGTTCCATTCCCGATTATCTATCTTGGCCACAGCAACAATGCCGTAACACTAGTTATGGCGATACATATAATAGCTACGCTATTGATGTACACATCTCCCGCCATATTTTGAGTTAGAGAAACGGGAATGTGTACGTTAGTAGCGCAGCTATTAATGTATCGCCATAACTAGTGTCACGGCATTGTTGCTGTGGCCCAGATAGATAATCGGGAATGGAACAAATGCGGTATTGCAGAAAAGCAAATCGCAAGATTGACGCACCCGCGTCGGCACTTCATGGGTAGCACCTCATTTCGGCGTCGGCTCGGTGTGGAGCCGCTGCGTGCACGTTAAATGCATGCGCGCTGACGATGGGTATTTTGTGGCAACATTGGGCAACTTTTGCTGGGCCAACGTCGTTTACACGCCGGTGCATATGAGCTTACGTGAGATTAACTAGTCTAAAACGGCCATTTCCTGATGTTGGCCGGCACCTGCTACCATTCGGGTAGCCCACGGGGCCATTGGGCAAAACCGTATCTTCCCATGTTGGGGCCGACTGGGCTGTGCTACTTGGGTAGCGGTCTATCACTCGCCGCCCAAGCTCGTCCCAGACTTGCTCAATGGGTGACAAGTCAGGTGAGCGTGTAGGCCAGTTAAGGGTTTGAATGTTCAATCTCCTAACAGTGGCAATGACAGCCGAGGAGTGATGTGGTCTTGCGTTGTCGTTTTGGAAGACGAGATCCTCCACCCTGGCCACTGGGGCAACAACAGGAAGCACAATTTCATTGAGATACCTCTCTCCAGTCAACGTGCCTTTGATGATGACTGCTGTCGTTCGTCCGCCACCCCACAGCATAACACTTCCACCACCATATCTGTCCTGTTCTTTAATACAGCATGGGGCAAAGTGTTCACCTGGAAGACGATGCACTCTGACACGACCGTCATTGAAATCCAGAGTGAATCTCGATTCATCGGTCCACAAGACTTTCTGCCAGTGATGGTCATTCCATGAGCGATGGGCATCACACCAGGCAACTCGTCTTCTGCGGTGCTCAAAACTCAATGGAATTAGGACAGCTGGTCGTCGCGATTGAATTCCAGCTTCTCGCAATCTTCGGTAAGCCGTTCGAACACTACAGTCTATATTTGAGGCACTCTTCCAGTGTACGACTAGCTTTAGGACTGACACAAATCTATTCCTCTTTGCAGCTAAAACTAGACGTGCGTCTGTCCTTCCTGCAGACTTTCTTGGTCGACCAGATCCCTTCTTCTTTTTAACATCTCCTTCTGCTTTCCATCGACACCACCACCTCCAAACAACGACTCTCGATAATTGCAGCTCTTCGGCAACACTCGCACAACTTCTACCATAACGAATCATTCCAATAGCCATACCTCTGGTAAACTGATCGTGTGCCATTTTATTTTACAAAAGCTGGATTTCAGTTCACGTTTATGTTCAATTTGTAAAAGCAATTGTGACAGTTGTATCGACATCAAAATTTGAAATTTGACCACCATAGATCTTTCTCCATTCTCTAATGTGTTGAATGGTAATACATAGAAAGCGAGATATTGCATCATACCTGAGAAAAAATGAAACAAACTTCACTTCAAGCCAATGATAGTTTGTTTCATTAATTATGTCAATGAGTAGATATTCAAGAAATTGTAAAAGCCAGCAAGCGGCCTTGGTGGAATACAATCTCATCATTTTCATTGTGCTGTTCAACTTTGTGAAGACTTGCATTTTGGATCGTTTCTGTGAGTTTCCGGCGGTTTTGTGCTAAGTACATAAGATAATCACCGTTTCTTGTTTTTGTTGCGTTGGCTTACAAAACAGTAGTAAGATTAGCTTTATCGACAAAAGGCCTTAAATCAACATACTTAAGACATGATTGTTTCATCCTTTGTTTCACAAAAAAGAAATATTCGATACAAAATTATTTGTTCTTCATCAAAAATAGACAACATTTCAAAATTCAGTTTCAAAACGTTTTCCAATCTACATGAAAAGTATCGCTGATGTTGTTCTAATGAAGTGTTATTCACATTAGTTCGTTTGACCTTCCAATCGTGAGTGCAGCTGTTGTAGATTCCTTGCACAAAATCGAAATACTCTGAAACAGAATAGTTTTCATTAAGTTAAATAAAACATTGGTTCACAGTCAGATGATGAAAATAAAGTTCAACCATGGACCTTTAATCATCATAACCTATCATAGACCGCATATTGCCGCCTCTTTTGGTGGCCGCAATCATTCATCGACAACGGCTGCTTTAATTGCACTACATGACGCTGCTACATCAGCTCTTGAGGAAGCAGATACGTCTGGTGTCGCCTTACTGGCCTACGATTTTAGCAAGGCTTTCGACCAACTAAGGCACAGTGTAATTATCCAGAGTCTTCATGCAAATGGGTTTCTTCTCGGCTTCATCAATTGGATCTTTGACTACCTTCGCGACAGAAAACAAGCAGTCAAAATTCACAGCATTATCAGTGCTTCACTTCCTGTGGTTAGCGGTATTCCTCAGGGGTCAATAGTAGGTCCTTTCCTTTTCAACGTCGTAATTGGTTCTCTAACATCTTTGCATCCCTCCAGTACCGTCATAAAGTACGTTGATGACTGTACATACATCATTCCGATTAAACTAGTTCGGCCCTCTATCCCAAACCAAGAGCATGAGCAAATGGAATTTTGGTCGAATACTGTAGGACTGTCACTCAATCTCCAGAAATGCAAACTCCTGTGGATGCTCAAATCCCCGAGCTCCCTTCCACCTGCTATGCCTGCGCTTCAAGTTGTTGAGCATTTAAAGATTCTCGGTGTCGTATTTACTCCAGATCTTAAGTGGGATGCTCATTTTGACGTTGTAAACAAAAGGGCTTCTCAAAGACTGTATGCGTTGCGCATATTGCGGCCTCTTTTAGATCCCTCTGACCTGCGCCGCGTATATTTTGGATTGATTGTATCCTTGATCGAATATTGTTCCCCTTTGTTCGCATCACTGTCGTACAACAATGCATGTCTACTCGACAAGATACAACGCCGTGTTCACAAAATTATTTGCCATAATGACTGTGATTGTTCAGCCCTTGCACTCTCGCCGAATAGATGCAGCTGTCCGTTTTCTTCGTGCGGTTCAGGGAAACGAAAGCCACCCTCTTCATCCTCTATGTCCTCCTACGTCAACCCGTTCTGGTAGATTTCTCGTGCCTACTTTCCGGACAACTCGTCGACGGAATTCTTTTTTTCTTGCGTTAATGACATCATTATTGATTAAGCATCCTGTGCTCCTTGCATTTCTCACCATCCTATCGCCTGTCGCATCCTTGTAACTTTATGTATGTACTACTCATTATTTCATACGCTTGCCTAATGACTTGAACTTTTACGATTCTCATTGTAAATCGAAAATATACTTTTACTTTACTTTACCTTTGCATCATATTTAAAGTTGACATTACTTTTCATCACACTAATTTTGCTATGGTGCAAGGATTCATTTGGAAGCCTACAAGAACTCCACAGGAATATGATAAAGTATGATTAGAACTACATGCCATTTGGTATCAACAAACACTCGTAGGTATAGTATGCCTCATTCAAATTTCATGAGTCCTATAGGTACTAAAAGGTACCTCAATCATTGAATCATTGCTACATCTACTATGTGAAGTCAGTATTAAGGCTGGTAGGGCCTACTGTATCATTACGAGGAAAATCACAAACGAAAGATTGATGATATTTATGCGTCTGCATCATAGCATTCTATCAAGGTTGCCGATCATAAATCGGAAGTTTCCAATTTATGCCCGCCAATTTCAATGTATTTTCAATGGAGGTATAATGTAGCATTATATCATGGGTTTTTAGGGCAGTAATGTATAGTTATTAGGTATGAATTTGCGGGCAGCAATGATAGAATTCCAAGAGCGCGTAGCGCACGCGGAATTCTATCATTGCTGCCCTGCAAATTCATACCTAATAACGGTATTGTTACATCTCTGTGTTCAAGATCTATGTTGTTCAAGATCTATGTTCAAGATCGATATTCAAGATGCATCAATATCATACCGTATTTCTATGCATATGGTTGAAGACATTGTTTGATCAAAACATTTCCTTCATTTCATAGTAATTGCTCCTGTGAAGTGGACGTCTACCATAGTTTCATATCCAGGTGTTTTGAGAGTTCCATGGTCAAATAAAATTTGCGGGCAGCAATGCAGTTTTTCCTTCGTATGTAAAGCCATTGAAATTTAGCGGGCAGCAATGATAATTTGACATTGCTGCCCGGAAATTCATGTAGATATCTTGAACATAGGATGTTAACAATATCAGACATAGACGAGACTGCGTTAGCAGACGACTGTCTGATATTTCTGCCCGCAAAATCCATGAGATATTGCTATTGTATGTAAGTCTTGAGAAGTCTATGAATATTGCAATTCTTGATCACTGTTAGTTACAGATAATGGAGAGATGAAGAAATCTTTGATTGACTTTTATTGAAATCTATGTAAGTTTGCTCTCTCAATAGATTTTGATTCATGAAAAGTTTGAAAGTCTATGAATGTTTGCAAATGTGAGATTTGAAATTCAGATTTCTATCTAAAAATGATTTGAAATATCCATTTACCAATTCATTCATTAATGGATTCTCAAGCTGGAGTGATGGACGACGGTTCATGGCTATCTGGTGCAGTGAGAATTCTATGTAACATTGGCGGGCATATAATGTATTTCAAACTTATTTCAATCATTTCTATGACCTCCAAAGCCATCGAGAGTGAAATGCAATTTCCTATTTATGCCCTCCGTTTTCACATATCTATCTTAAACACAATCATTTCAAGTCTAATACTCGTTGATCGACATCTATGGACCACGTCATAATAGTTATTTACGTAACTAGTGCATGACTGCTTCTTTGTAGCATTCTACGAGTCAGATATCTTAAATACCCAAGCCCGTAGGGTGAGGACTATTTAAATCTAACGAGCTCGAATGCTATGATGAAGCAATCTCATGCACGAGCAGCGTAGAGAATGTTATTTGACGACGTGCTATGATGATCAAGGACAGATTGTGATTGACATGTCTATGATGATCAAGGACAGATTGTGATTGACATGTCTATGATTATCAAGAGTATTTGAATAGAAATTTAGCTTCATCAATGTTGCAGATATCTATTCACAGAGCTAGTCTATACTAAAGCAGGACAAGAGCACTCATCATTGGCATAGATTGCGCTCCTTCCAATGCATTGGAGTAAATATTATCTCCCGCGCGGGCAATAATCTGCTTTACAGGTCAAATAAAGCGATAGGACATCTACAATATATGCACGGAGACAAATAAATGTTTTTAATCCATGATAGTTCAGGCATGAATAGAAATTATAGCTATTTGTCGTCGTGCATAAATTCGAAGACATCCTCGTGTGCTACACGCCCATTGATATCTTCCAATTAATGCCCTCGACAGATAGCTATAATTCCTATATTATCTTCGAGAACTTCTGGTCTAATTTAAAAACCGAATTAGTTAGTTGTACCTGTTAATTATTCTACAATTCCCTTCGTCGCAGCGATTGGTGATGGAGAAGCGTTTTGTTTTTTCGTTCAACCCAATTCTTTTCGGCTACTATTTAGAACTTCTTAAAACCGCTCAAACTACTTAGGCTTTCAAAACTACTTAAAAGTTGTGTCAAAAACAAAAATTAACCCTAGATCTTCACAATTACAAAGTCCTTGATCTCTTCATTCAGTGACTAAAACTAGGATTGAAAACGATTTTCATGGAAATACCGAGTTTTACGTGTGATGTCAGAGGATTGATTCTCCGATCGCCGAGAAGTCGGTCATTCTCATTTGATCTGACTGCATGGAAGTTGCTTTAACTGTATCTGGGCTAGGTGGGCCTATTGCTTGAAATCGGTGCCTACAATTCGAATAATTAAATTTCTGGTTTACTTGATGTCTTCGATTTCAAAATGACTTGAAAATATCGCGTGATCGCTCAACGTTTCCAGAAATAATCTTTCCTGTTGGTGCGTGCCATGTAAACTTACGTCATCAACATCATTGCAAAGAGTATTAGACCTGACGATAAGTAAAATATAAATCCTCTGGAGAATGTTAAAGAACCGCTGTAGATCGATAGCAGAATTGATGCTCCAAAAGATGAAGAGATAACATCGCTGACTGATAGTATGCCATAAATCGCACCTGAAATTTCAATTTGAATTTTATTGAAGTGACAGGAATGCGGCATAACAAGAATACAAGCATAAAGAGGCTGCGAGAAATGAAAAACAGAAAAGACAATATATATATAATTTTCAAAATAAGAATCGAAAATTTCATTTAAAAGTCAAAAAAAAAATAAAAATAAATGATCAGATATTTGATATTTCTGAAAATACTTTTTATTAATCAAAGGACGCCGGCGATGCAAAGGAGAAACGTTAATGTCACAACTACAGGAATGCGCATTGATTTGTTTGGCACATTTGCATGTACATATAGATAAAGAACAACACCCAGAAATTATTCATGGACCGATATATTTCGCCGGCTTCTTATCAAGGCACACACCGGAATGAAAATGTACACAGTGGAATCAGCATGAACTATGTTTATGACAAGTTAGAGATGCGAGGACGGCCAAGTAAACATATGATACAGGTACATAAGAAGAAAAGGTTGTAAAGTCATAATACTGAATAAGGTGAAGAAGTAGCATTAGTACAATGTAAAATCATGTCAGAAGAAAAAGAACGCAGATCGTCCCAGAGGATATCGGAGCATGTTCCCACCGAGTGGTTGTTTGATGGTAAGCGAGGAAAGGCAACGAGCAGCATCACCAGACATTTGTGTCACTGTAAGCCACTCAGTCCGGCCAAATAGTGTTTCCGCGTCCTCCGTAGATGTCGAGGCAAACTCTATCTCAGTGTTACCGAAGCCCTCTTTATCCTCATGGTCAAGCCTGATCTATGTGTGCTAAAGGAGATTGTTATTTCTTTATTTCTACTATGGTAACTTTTTCTTCTGACATGATTTTGCTTTGTAGATCACAGGAGGTGGAAACAGACATGCTTGGAATGTTTTATACTGTTCGGCAGTACTTGAAATGAGAAAATATTCTTGTCGATATGCAAATATAATATTTGACTACATTTTAGCCAATCTTACACGCTCTGATCGCCAAGATAAACCGCATTTTTTAGCTCTTGTTTATTAGGTAAATAGAAAAGAGCCATCTTTGTTTCTCTACGCTACTTGCGCGTAGGCAAAGTACATACGAACAGATGATGGATATGCGGACGTATATGACCTCCAAAAACCGTACACGCTGAAAATAGAGACATACAAAGGAGAATTTTACCTCTTTCATGTTCGTTAACCAAACGAGCGCTCATAGCTCTCATAATGATTGAAGCCAACGTGGAAAATAAGCAACAAACTGCTCCTGAAATGAAGCATATTTGCCACTGTCATATTTGAATACACATGATACAAAAATACATTTACATTCATTGACATCAGGATTTTCAAAAATAAGTTGCAATTATTTGTCATCTCTGTTTGAATAGGCGAGTTCTTCATTGTAAACTGTTCTCTCTGTTATTTTACCGGAACGTAAGCCATATGGGCCTACAAAGTTTACAAGTCGCATAACAGCTTATTATCAAATTGAATAGGGACTTGAAATCCATATAACTGTATTCTTCTAAAAATTCAATGCCTCCGGCTTTCATCAGGTCGAAATGATATTTCAATACGCTTTGCTCTTGGCACCACCATGAAAAATGGCTTGCCGGCTGGGAATCGAACCCAGTCTGGCTGGGAATTGCTAACGCGGCATGAAGATCACCAAGATCAGCGAAGCACACCCTCCATGATCGTGTCAAGAGCAAGTAAAGCTTTCAGCGCGCATTATGACGTTACCTTCCTGGTTTGTTTATATAACAATAGCAACCGCTTCCAGGCGACCTCGGATAATTTATCCCAGGTCGTCTGGAAGCGGTTGCTATTGTTAACTATTTTCTTAATTGGATGTGAGTATTGATAAATTTTATCACAGACGTTAGTTGATGTATCATAGTTAAAGTAAGTAAACAAGCGTTTATTTGAATCAAACAAACCCAAACAGGAATCGTAGGGATGAAAGTTACAGGCAAGATAATGGGTGTTCTGAAGAAACCGATGAGACTTTATAGACACGATTCACAGACTGTCATTGAACTTAATAAAGCATGAAAATATGACGACATTTGTTCTGCGTGAAGTTAAGTAATTCTAGTGATAATCGAATATTGAAACAAACGAATGAACATTCACAGGTGCCTATAAAAGAGCATAAAATGGAGTTTAGAAGCTATATTAAAATGCTAAATACGATTTGTTTAATCGTATGCTTTGATATGCTTAGTAAGCTGAAGGTGAGATGCTTTTCCTAAAAATGGTGAGTAGTGACGGCATTTCAAGTAAATCTGTCAAAATGCCTTCCCCATTAAAACACAAATCAATCGATTTACTGCAGCCGACAAGTTTTTGATAATTCCCCAGTAACATTTCTAGGTATCCAAAAAGATTAATGCACTGGCTGAGATGCCTCGCGAAGACCTTGCGAGAAATGAATATCAAAATGCAATCCGACATAACGTTTCCCTATGTTTTCATCTCTCTAGGCAAATAGGTAACTGTGGTAGGCAACTAATAGCAATTCTTTGACTCAAGGTGAAGGTCCAGAGGAGACGAAAATTCGAAAGTATTGCCGTTAAAACATTGAGGTCCAACTGACCCAATATCCTACTGAAAAGTTCTTAGGAAGAAAAGTGACATCATCAATGTTTATGTTTGTGTCTTTCCCGATTATTTCTCTATAGCGTCTTTTACGTGTATGATATAGGCCTATCATTGATGATGTCACGATTTACACGTTGTAGAAAGTCCGAGTAATAGAATTAATGTGCGAGTCTAGAGGATAGAGGATAGCTATACGATTCTCTGACATAGCTCGTGAAATTATTTGATATATCGCAGAGAATCGCATAGCCATCCTCTAAGAATACATTATCGTTTAATGCACTGTTTTTAGGACTTTCAATTGAAACATAGTTTTTCTTGGTTCATTGATCGTTGCGAGAGACTATCAATGTTACATGGAATAGAGCCATAGATAGCCATTTAACCCATTTGGCGCCAGTGTAACGTTTTCGCTACAGCACTTTTCGGATGTCTTCTCCAGCTTGCGACATATGTTGCCATATTTTGATTACCATACATGATTTATCACATATCTTAAAGTAAATTATCGCCAATTCAAAGATAACCTCTTTTTAGTTCTTATATCACAAAATTAGACAAAAACTGGGCATAGACCTTCTGATATACTGGAAGACACAGTGTATGAACGTACGCATTTAATTTACTATTCATGTAATTTGTGTGATCTCATTCTTCATAAAATATCGAAAATAGCAATTAGCAATTTGTATGATGTTCATTCATGACATGGCATGTCATTATTTTAAACCGTTGCGTTTTAGTTACACTGGCGTAATTTGATATACAAATGTCAAAAATACAACAACAATGTAGATGAAGTAAACTGTGGTGAGTACTGTCAATTTTCTTCAGAAGTTATGTTTATTGATTACTGAAATTGGAACAATTTCATTGAAATATTGTATTCTTAGTGTATTCTAAGTGTGTATCAAGTCTCAAACATATCCACTTATGGCCTAATCATTAAGGCTTCGGAGTGCCATGTCGCCAGGGCATATAATACAAAGATGTCCTCCGACTTCAACAATTTCAACACAAAGCTTCCTTGGCAGCCGTTGACGCTACTCGCCTTGCAAGGGTTCGCCAGCCGCAGATGGCCCAAACTGCAGTAGTCTGAATATCTATGACGGCCAAACTTGTGCCAACCGCTGTCGATATAGCTACTTCTTGAC
This sequence comes from Prostheceraeus crozeri, assembly GCA_907163375.1. Taxonomy (NCBI): domain Eukaryota; kingdom Metazoa; phylum Platyhelminthes; order Polycladida; family Euryleptidae; genus Prostheceraeus; species Prostheceraeus crozeri. The sequence continues at coordinate 260,980 of CAJQUW010012887.1, read as the reverse complement.
TATCTGAAGACAATGCCCAGGCACTTGCTAACTATAAATCAGGCAGTTATTGAAAAATGCAATAATGCCAACGATGACTGTACATGACAGTTGCCACAAAACTTGCAGAAGCAAATGATTTATCAGAATGAGTTGACTAGACTGATCATTTCAGTAAATAGAAGAAGCAGTCAATAAAATGGCAAATATCAGTGATTCTCATCTTCGCAAATAGGGCAAGGCAAGAATCCTTAAGAGATACTTGATACGTTGCTGATGGTCTTATCGATCTTTTAAGCAGAATCTAATGACTACCCGCGACACAAGAACTGTGTAGGCCTACATAATGCTGAACAATGTCAAATGAGTTCATTTCTTGGTATTCTTTATTTGAGTGGACATTACGAATTACCGAAGCGTCTCCAACTGTATCGTGACTTTGTAGTTAGCGATTGAAAGGATTTAATTGATACAAAATGAAACATTTGAGAACAGAAATTCTTGTTTCAGCATCTGTACAACCGGGAATGTACTGTAAATCAATGAAAGTCATCATCAGAGGACTCATAGAGTAGGTATATTAGGTAGAATGGTAACTCCGCATTTATTAAATGCCCAATGTGTATGCACTTTCGATTTTATTAAATGAACTCAAGGGAGATACAGGTGTAATTGTCACCAAATGTGAGATATGCAAATTTTTGCAGTTTTGCAGAAATTACAACGGAATTGAGTGATCATGATTGTAATGCAGAAAGAATGATGGCATTTGGCAGATTCTCATGACAGCCTTAGAGATTTAATGTTTGCTAAACTAGCAATTCGATGACCTGCTATTGCCGTCATGCAGAACCTCAAGAGTATTTTCTTAAGCGTGATCATATCACAGGCAACCTGCCACTGGCACAGCAAAATCACATAATCAAAGACAATGACTTCATTTTACTTTGAAAGATGTAAATGGTTCACATCACTATTCAGATTCAAGAAATGAAACATGAATTTAGAGATCGAATCATAAAATCATGCCGGTGAAAATTGAATTAAAAACTTCAAATTTCAGCCAAGAGAGCATGAAGACTTCCATTATAATACGGTTCATGAAATTCCCTTGATCGTCAGCTTGATTTCCGCTTAGTTAGGATGCTTACTGGCAAATATTCATTCTTTTTGATATCCGACTTGTTTCATTCTACTTACATAGGAGAGTCATGTCGGTCGGTAGTATATAAATTGTCAAATTCTGACTTTTTTCAAAAGTGCTCAAATAATTTTTTGGACCACGGGAACGTAATCTCCGCAAAAAACTGAATATTTTGATATAAAAATTTTCACTGTATACAGATACTTTTTTGAGTCGACACTCTACCTATATATCACTACTCTATGAGTGGACTTACCTATTATTATCACCACACTGCTACCTGGCTTTCCAAATTGTGATGACAGACCTTGGAAGAAGCTATTCAGACATATTGAAGTTAAACTAAGTAGAACATAGCCATCCAGTGACAGTCTATCCTTGATTGTAAAAATGGACCCAAACCCTCCAACAATTGAGACGATGACATTTAATGTATTGAAATTGCCGATATCAACCGAGTTCCAACAGAAAGGCCTGTCTTTGAGATACAATGTCGTAACACCACCAGATCCATTCACTGTAACATTCACAATTATCAAGGAAACGAGGATGATGAAAATACAAAGTGTTCTTCTCCCATTGTAGAGAAACAACATTTTCACTTCATTCATCATGTTTGCAAAATTCCTGTTCACCTTTGAGTGTTGGTCCTCTTCAAATTTGTCCTGTTTTATAAAGGGGATGAAGACGTAGCTGACAACTCCAATGACAGCGAAAATTATCATTGTGACTCCATAATCACTGGACTTTATCAACCATCCGGATAAGAGATTGGCAACGGAAGAGCCAACTCCAACGAAACTGTCAACAATTGCTATGGAAATAGGTCTTTTATTTCGAGGAGAAATATCAATTAATAGGGCCAGCATTGCAGCAATGTTCGCCGCACCTGATCCACACAAACCATTAATGAATGAGGAAATGTAAAGTAAGTAATAAGGCAAATCCAAAACAACAAATAACAAAGTTCCAATATTTGATACAAGAAGTCCACAACATGTGATAGTTAAGATCAATTTCCTTCCGTAAAGATCAGATAATGCACCAAGAAAGAATGCTGTCACTAAATTGGGAAGTCCACCAGAAAGAGACGAAATGGAAAGGAGAGACGAACTTTTCTCTTGTGCTTCTTCTGCTTGGATGTACAGGGGATCAGATCTGTAACATAGAAATATACTGTTTATTGTCTCAGTGTATGTATTGTAGACATCCTATCGCTTTATTTGACCTGTAAAGCAGATTATTGCCCGCGAGGGAGATAATATTTACTCCTATGCACTGGAAGGAGCGCAATCTATGCCAATTATGAGTGCTCTTGTCCTGCTTTAGTATAGACTAGTGTTTAAAAATTACCGGTAATTTATTTTAAGTTACCTTACCGGTAATTTTCTAGTAATTTTCCGGTAATTTATATTCATGTCCTCATAAGTAGTAAGAAAACGGCGAACACCAGATAGCGCAAGATGGCCGCCATCGCTGACTCCCCCCCCCCCCTCTGGAACGGCAGAGTGTCGTCGTCGGCCGCCGTGGTGCTTCGGGTCTGAGTCCCCCCCCCTCTGGAACGATAGAGTGTCGTGGTGGACTTGGGCGACCGCCAGGATTAGTGTTGAGGCTATAGTGTGTGATGTTTTTGGTGCAATCTGCTGAATGTTGGGTTGTAAAATGGGTTGTTTCGAGTGGAAGGAGTGGTCGGATGAGAAAACGGAGGTCGGATTCGTGTTCAGCGTGAAATTCTGCATCGGTAGGGTGAGTTTCAAGTCAATCGGTGAGAAAAAATTTTTCTTCAAAATTTTAACAGAGTTAGAATTTGGGACGTTTTGGTGTGTAGCGCCCAAACGAAGCATCGGATGAGAAAACGGAGGCCAGATTCGGAATCTACGTGAAATTTTGGGTTAGGAAGGATGTTTCCAGCGAAATCGGAGAGAAAAAATTTTCGGCTGACGTCCCCCCCCCCACCCTCTGGACAGCTCGCTTCGATTTTGGCTTCTAGTGGACGGATTTTGTCGTGCGATAGCTCGTTTGAAAGCTAAGAGTGAGACAAATTCAGTGAAAGAATCGGCTTGTTCCTATCTGTCTTCGTTCAAAAGTTAGAGCGGTTACAAGATTTTAGGTCGGAGCTCGCTTACCTGAAAAAATCCTAAGTGTCAGAGTGACTTTGTATGGGTAAAATTTTGAAAATTTTCCAAAGTGTGGAATTTCGACCTGGGACCGTCACCAAAACATTTTTCATCAAATTCTGAAATTTCGCTGACGTCCCCCCCCCTCTGGACAGCTTGCTTCGATTTTGGCTTCCAGTGGACGGATTTTGTCGTGCCATAGCTCGTTTGAAAGCTAAGAGTGAGACAAATTCACTGAAAGAATCGGCTTGTTCCTATCTGTCTTCGTTTAGATGTGAGACGCCATTTAAGATTTTGGGACATTGGCGAAAAACGACAGAGTTAGAATTTGGGACGTTTTGGGCTGTAGCTTCAAAACGAAGCATCGGATTGGAAAACGGAGGCCAGATTTGGAATCAGCTTGATGTTATTGTCCAATGAGGATCATCATCCAATGAGAATCAAGCATTTCTTTATAAATAGCGAGCCTTCCACAGTGAGAATCATTCCATCGTTGAATCACACGAGTGACGGACGCACATTTTCTCTCTCTCTAGTTCCCTGTTCTATTACCCAACTAAAATGGTAAGTCGCTACTTCCCTCCCTCTCCTCCCTTGAACGTAAACTTAATACAATCTTTTTTCATTTTCAGGCATCTACTCCATCTGCTGCACTAGTAGGACAAAATGGCGGTCAAACGTTACAAGGTTCGCTACGGTCAGATCATCTACAACTGAGGCCAGTGGAAGAAACATCCAAGGTACATAATCCTACACCGCTACAGCGTAAATTTAAACAAGCCTTGCGTTATGATGATCATAGCGTAGTACTCCAAACGGGAATGCTCCCTTCCACGGATGTCAAGATAATGCACAATCAGTATGGGGACTACATACTGATCCCCGTGAGTCCGTACATTCGCCATCAACTTGATATTATTGAGGAGTACGTGACATTAAATATGGACATTCCTACTCCTCTTGCTCAAGAGTGGAAGGCGAGAGATGACAAGGATACTCCCTATAGAAAGATTTGGGATGGTAATCACATTTGCCTACCGGTATCACATTGGTGTACTTACTATAAGAAGGATGGAGATCATTCAATACCCATCAGATGTGATGAGCTCGGAGAAGGTACTTGGGATATCCTTTTCAAAGTGAATGGGCTATATTATGGTCGACACAAGGATAATAAAATAGCCTCTCTCTCCATGCATATGGAATCCATCCTATATATTCCGAAACCACCCAACGTGGACGACATAATTGATCAAATCCTTAACAGCAGTGGTACGAAGCGCAAGTCGGAGAAGAATGCTACATCAAAACGCAAATCAAAGAAGGAGAATTACTAGTCCTTTCCTAACTCTACCCTATGACAATTCGCTTATGTGCTTTGAGTGTCGTAGACGTGGTCTTATTAGATACATTTTACTTCTTCGTTGCCATCATATCATTTGTGTATTTTGTCGTGAAAAGCATCGATGTAATTCTTCATTTTGTAATATGTTATAGAACGCTTCCTTAGATGTGTAAATTTCCGTTTTAGGCTTCTATCATCATTTTTATGGATTGTGAGGGTGAACCTGTACAGGAGCTCAGTGCTATTGCTATGAACAATTGGACATATCAGATTGTTAGTGTCTATCATCAACATGCCAACTGTGATCCCAATGTTGATCAATGGGCGAGAAAACACATTCATTGACTTAATCTGAAATATTTGCAAGACTATGGCTTTTCTTGTGAGAGTGCTCTTCTTATTGACTTTAAACGATGGTTAGCTGCTTTCAATGTTATACGCATCTTTTGTAATAATCCTGGTAAGGAGAGGAAAGTATTTCCCAATCTAATCATTGATGATATTTTGCTCCCGCCTTGGGATAGTAGAGTGAATCAACATTATCATGAAGTCACGAAACGTTTTAAGGATTTGTGTGTTCCTATTTTGTCTATTCGTTGTAGTAGCTACGTTCATAACCAATGCTTCTTTCCTCCTTACCTCAACACTGCCAAAGTCCTGTATGGTTATCATTGCTCGCTGTATGATAGTTATCAGCTGTATCTATTTTATCTCTTTCAAACCATTGATTTATAATGCATGCTTGTTACCGTTATTCAATAAATGTTACTATGAGAAGAGTTGTTGTTTTCATGCAATGGATGGGTTAGTTAAAGGGCGATTATGTCTTTCTCAAACGACTGCGGAACATTACGTTTTCATAGGCAAAGTTTAAAAGGAGCTGTTCAAGATTATGTGATAAATTTTCATAAAGATGAGACCGACATCGAAGCAGTGGTCGATGATGCTAGCACTCTATTTCTAGAGTTAATGAATACATTCTCTGATAGCATTGTCATGGCGCGATTAGTTGCGAAAATTAAGTTTAGTCATTTTGGAAAGGAAGAGGTGGAAAGTCGCTCTTTCCATTTTGCTTCTTATTCAATGGAAGTGGTAGATCACCCCGAAGAATTTTTTAAAAGACATATGATAAAAATTGCTGAACGTCTTAACGCATTTAACCATCATGGTAGCAGTCTAGTGATTGAAGCGATTTCAGATATTCACATTCAACTTTCCATAAAGAAAAATTGAAAATGCAGTGGTACTTGATTGTAGCACAACTGGTTTTCGAGCTATGTCTGCTCACTCTCGAAGTATATTCTTTCTGTACATGCGTCTATTATTTAGAAAAGGCTAGCAAATTCATATCTTCAAAAAGACTTGCTATAGACATCAGTAACGGTGAAACTATGTGTTGCGATGTATGTAAGCGAAAGGATGGAAATGAAAAGCGCATCTTCAAGAGATGTAAGCATGCTTTTTGTCAACGCTGTTTCATACGTAATTGCATTCAACTTTGTCAATGTAACCACTGTGACATTGCTCATTTCGAGTGTCACTTATGTCGCAATAGTTAGTACCTATGCAAATGTGGTAAAGATAGGTTTTAGCAAAGACTAACACGGAAAATGGCGAAACGTAAAATGACGAAACGTAAAAGTCAAAAGTTTTCTTCAGCCATTCAAGCTCTCCGACGAATGAAAGCAAATCAGCGATACAATGCTATACGACATGCTAACGATAAATTCATTTGTGAAATTATTTCTCATGTGAGGAAGTTGAGGACGAAGAAATTAGCGCCAAAACAACGAAAGTTACTTAAGCGATATGCTACGAAATTGCGTTTCATCTCCAATCCTAAAGTCGCCCTTTAAAGAAAGAGGAAAACTCTAACACAAAAGGGCGGTTTCCTTTCAGCAATACTTCCAATGATAGCTCCTGCCGTGGGCAACCTATTGGGAAATATCTTTGGCTCTAAGCGTTAATTATGCAAATGTTGAGTCTCAAAGTAATAAAATGGATTTCAGACTTCAATGTGATAAAGTTCTGACTGTATCAGGTCCATCTCATGCAGGTAAAACTGTTTTCACGCTGAATTTATTGGATAAAAGAAGGGAGTTGTTTAAGGAACCTATCAATCGAGTGATTTGGTGTTATGGTATTTATCAACCGTCGCTGTTTCAGGAATTGCAAAGTCGCAACTTTATTCGACATGAAGGAATTATTCCAGTGGATAAACTTCAGTCTAATGATGTTGTTATATTGGATGATTTATTAAAAGAAAGTAAGAATTCAAAAGATGTTACAGATATGTTCACTCGCGCAGCACACCATAAAAGGTGTTTTATCATCTATATTACACAAAATTTGTTTCCTGATGGAAAAGAAGCTCGTACACGAAACATGAATACACACTATTATGCTATTTTCAAGAATCCGCGAGATAAAAGTCAATTTGAAATTTTAGCGCGACAAGTTGCACCCAGAGGATCAAAAGCCTTAATTGAAATTTTTCAAGCAGCTACTGAAAAACCATACGGTTACTTATTCATTGACTTTACGCAAGAGTGTCCGGAAGAATTTAGATTTCGAAGTGATATTTTGAAAACTCCCATGATTATCTACAAACTATGAGTTCTTATTCTCGCATGATTGTTATTCCTCAGGATGAATATGTACAATTGACTGCCATGCAGCAAGTAAAGCAACCTCTTGCAAATCAAATGTATAGGAAAGAAATAGATTATCAGCAAAATGTTCACATCAAAGATCCACATCGTGCTGTATTATTACAATCGGAAACTGTTGAGCAATTGAAAAACTTGAAGAATAAGATGCGTGACTCTGTATCGACTGCTACACCTTTAGCATCTCGCGCACATGCCATATCTCTTTTCAACAGTATTGAACCCCATCTCAATGTAAATGATAGAGGAGAAATCATTACAGATGAAAATAAAGTGATTGATGCTTCACGTTATGAAGACTTGATTCAGTATGCGACACGTAGAAAGCGCCGTCAGGGCTATGTTCCACCTGGTTGGTCATACTTTCTTAAACTATTGAAAAAGCATAATGTACCAAAATTTGCTTTAAATAATGAGACATTGAAAGAACTTGATTCAACAGTGGCTACTACTCCAATGCTTCAGGCGATGAAAATGCCAACAAATTGGTTTAAGACGTCACCTGCTACATCCCCTCCCACACTCACTAAGCAAACAAGAGGAAGAACTCGACGTAGATCTACATCGCCACTAAAACTGGTAAAAGGAAAACGTAAAACAGCTCCTCCTAGGAAATACATGTTCTCAGACTATTAATATGAAGCAGATGTGTGGCTTGCCATGTAATGAGCCGCCAGAGGTGAATGTCGTTGTCACTTGCACTTGCTGCGCCAGCTCTCATAATGAAACCCCTAAGCAATGTGAACACGATCGCAAAACCGCTAAAGCTAAATGCTGCAGTTGTTGTAAATGTAGAAAGGCAAGAAAACAAAAAGATGAGAAGGAGGAAAAAGAGTCAGCCGTCATCGACTGAACGTTTGAAGTCAATCTATTATGATGTAAAACATCCGGCAGGATTTGCATCTATCAAGAAATTATCAAAAGCGAGTGGTCTTCCACAATCACAAGTGAAACGATGGTTAAAGGGTCAGGCTACCTATACACTCCACAAACAAGCGAAAAAGAAGTACCGCACCCGCCATTATATTGTTCATGACATCGATGAACAGTGGCAAGCAGATTTGTGCGATGTTGCCTCCATTTCAAAACATAACTCGGGCAATAATTTTATTTTAACCGTCATTGATATTTTCTCGCGTTATGCGTGGGCTCAACCTTTAAAAACTAAAGAAGGGAAAGGAGTAGCAAAAGCATTCCAAACAATTTTTCGAGAAGGTCGCATTCCAAAAAGAATTCAGAGTGATCAAGGAAAAGAGTTTGAAAATCAGCATGTGACAAGATTATTTGAGAGGCATGACATTGAGTTGTTTAGTGTAAAGAGCGCTTATAAAGCTGCACTCGTTGAACGTTTTAATCGCACATTAAAAAATCGCTTGTGGCGACATTTTACTGCCAACTTGACACAAAATTGGACAAAGGTTCTACAAGATACACTCCATGCCTACAATCACTCTATCCATCGTTCTATTGGACTCAGACCAGTAGATGTAAATGCTGACAATGTAGATAAAGTGCGCGAATCATTCCAACGTAAACGCACTCATGTGAAAAGTGATGTGAAAATTGGCGATAAAGTTCGTATCTCAAAAGTGAAAAGTGTTTTTGCTAAAGGGTACCTTCCGAATTGGACAGAGGAGGTATTTACAGTATCAAGGATTAATCAAAAAGACTCTCCGACCACCTACAAGTTGAAAGATTACGATAATGAAGAAATTGAGGGTAGCTTTTACCGCGATGAGATTGAGGTAGTCACTGAAAGTGAAACATATTTGGTAGAGAAAATCATTCGATGTAAAAAACGGCAAGGTGAAGAATGGTGTCTTGTTAAATGGACTGGTTATCCTTCAAGTATGAACTCTTGGATGCGTCGTGCCGACATCTTTCATCTAAGTGATCGACAGTGATTCATGCAAAGTTGTAACTAACAATGTTTAGGGTTTGAGCTATGAATCCAACTGCCTCATTTTATTCACGACCCTCCTATGTAAGTGGCGGAGGACAAATTTACATCGGTGCTCGCCGCCAACGTGGAGGTAGCATACTTGGTGCACTGAAATCTGTTGTAGCACCTCTCATATCCAATGTCGGTAGATCTTTGAAACGAAATGTTTTAAGTAATGCCGTTGGCTTTGCTGGTGATGTTGCTAGTGATCTTTCCAGAGGTAGAAGTTTTAAGAGCAGTTTGTTGAATCGTGGGAAGGAACGCGGTTTAAAAACATTGAAGCAGACCATTGCTGGTGTTACTCAAGGAAAGAAATCACCTAAACGAATGAATAAAGGAAGGAGGAAACATCGCGGAGCTGGTAAGGTGCGATCTTCAGTCAAAAGGCATTCACGCAAACGTCGCAGAGGCTCTAATCATTCATCAGGCGCTAAACGACGACGCTGCTATAACTTCTAATCATGGAGTGTAAAACTTCCGGTTTTTGTTTGTTCGATCAACAAGCCATACAGACAGATATTCTTAGTTCAAGTATTGTAGATTATCATCCTCGAACAGCTGAGAATGCTGGCCCCATTGAATTTGTTATTCCTGGTGGTAGTGATGACTACATAGATTTGAGTTATGCGATGCTTGATTTGAGGTTTAGAATTCAGCAAGCAGATGGAACTGCTATTGACGATGCACATAAAGTTGGACTGAACAATTTACCATTGACTACATTACTTCGTGATGTTTCTCTAACGATTGGAGAGCAGCAGGTGGAAGGTGGTCAAAGCGATTATCCCTATAAATCATATTTCAATCATGTATCACAGTTTCATCCAGCAGCACAAAAAAGTCATATGGAAGCCATGGGATGGTACAGAGATGAAGCAGGAAAATTTGATGTTGAAACAAACAGTGGCTTTGTAAAGCGATCTGCTATGATTAAAGATAGTAGAGTATGTCAGCTATATGGTCCGCTGAATTTAGACTTCTTTAGACAGTCAAAGTTTTTACTGTGTAATACCAGCATGCGACTCAAGCTGACATTGAATAAGCCTGAATTTGCGCTGAATGCATTTGCTAAAGTTGACAATTTTAGAATTCATGTGGAAGATATTGCACTTTACATTCGTCGAGTAGTACCGAATCCAAGTGTCATTAGAGGGCATGCTGAAGGCCTTAACCGCCAAAATGCCATTTACCCCGTTCAGCATACAAAGCTTCTCACCTTTACAATTCCGAAAGATCAAAAGAGTTTCATGAAAGATGGCCTCTTTCCATCGGAAGCACCGAAGCTCCTCATGGTGGCAATGGTTGAAAATGATGCATTTAATGGTAATATAAAGAAGAATCCTTTCAATTTTAAACACAATCAGTTAAGTGAAATTGCTTTACGTGTAAATGGTGTGAGTCATCCTGGTCCACCCTACAAACCAGATTTTGCTTCGGATCAATTTATGCGCAGTTATGTTGATTTTATGGATGTCTTTGGCTTTTACAATACGGATGACACCAACGGACTGACTATGAAAGAGTTTAAGAGTGGATATACTATTTATGCATTTGATTTGACTGCTGACAGCGATATTAGTGCACCCTATCGTCAAGCGAACGTGCCTCATAATATTCGTTTGGATTTGACGTTCAAAAGAACACTACCTGAGACGATCAATGTATTAATTTATGCAGTCTTCGATTCAAATATTGAAATTACAAAGTATCGTGACGTGATTCTTCAGTATAATCGTTAATGAGTTGGTTGATTGCTGACGATATTAAGACTAAAGTGCAGCGTAATGCAGACGAAGCGACGTTGAAAGCTTTCGATAATGTCTATTCACTCGATACCTTACCACCTGCAGTAAATCACTATCCCATCTTTATTGTGCTAAACACTCATTCACAGAATTTAGGCGGTGAGCATTGGAAAGCGATCTTTATTGGAGAAGACCGACGTGGTGAACTATTTGACTCTCTTGCTCAACCTCCAAATATACCAACACAGCAGTGGTTGAGAAAACATACGCGTCAATATCAGCGAAATGAACGCATACTACAACATCCACTTTCATCAACGTGTGGTGCTTTTGTACTGTACTTCATCTTAAGACGTTTACATGTATCTCGATTTGCATCTGTTATTCAAAACTTTTCATGTAATCCATCCTCTAATGAAAAAATGATTTGTAAGTTCTATCATGATTTGAAATAAAAACATCATGTTGGAAAAATTGTTTTTTATTTTACAATCCGCTGGGTACGTACATACTCAATGAGATAGTCTAGGATCATATTTGCTTGTACATGAGATTTTAGTCCAGTAATGATCACTTTACTATTATGAAAGATTGCCACATGCACAGGTAACCAACAACTAATGAGAGCTGCAGGAAAAAGTTCGGGTTCATAACACAAACTGTAACTGCTGGTACGAATCTTCAAAAATGATACACTGTCACTCAATTGAGTAGAGATCACCATATTGTCCACAGTCAGATTCGACATCACACACCTCTCCCTCTTCCATATCCGACGTAGTAGTCTTTGTAGCTCTAAGCGCATTGACTGCGCCGATGAATGAGAAAGGGCGCCGAGAATCTGTACAGTCCCATTTGGGAAGAGTTGAAGATTTCGTGAATTGTTCATCTTCACCACTAACATTTGAGGACGGCCCGGGTAATACTTGCTGTTTGGAAGGTGTTGGTGTAATGTTGTGAGATCGATTTTGGTGTAGAGTCTGAAGCGACGGAGAATGTTGACGATGGTGTAGCGATGGCGCTTCATGATGAAAGAATGAGTAAATTGAGCGATGTACCTTCCTTTTATACTTTTCCCAACTACCTTGATGAAATGTGAAGTTAGTATGAAGTTGGGAATGATAGAGTTGAATTCGCCGATTGTTGACGCGCAGCCAGATGCGATTTCCAAAACGTGAATGTCTTTTCATATAGAAGTATTTCAAGTCCTTCATGATATGATGTAGAGATTGAAAATGACGATAAGATAAAGCAAACTCTCTTCTCACATTTCCAGTTGAATCTTTGAAATAGACGTTTCGATCATGATCCGTTTCAATACGTTGTAGGGAATCTAATTTCCAACTCATGATGTGTGGTAGTCATGTCTGATTAAGATTTGCATAGTAGGGCGATGAACTCACGACGAATAAATGTCATGATGGAGCGATGTATATATCTTCTATACTTCTCCCAATTGTATTTGCGAAATGAGAAACAGTTTGCGGAATGAGAATGGTAGATTTGAATTTCATTTCTGTAATGTTGAAGCCAAACTTGATCACCCAAGGAGATGAATCTTAATGTTTCAAAATATTCCAAATCCCTCATGATATCATTGAGGTTGACAAATTGTCGCCATGTTAATGTAATTCCTCTTGATGTATGACCATGAGAATTTTTGAAATGTAAGTTTCCATCACGATCAACTCTGATATATTGTAGAGAGTCCAAAATCCAAGTTTTCATGATGTTATGCAAAGTTGCAGATCAGCAATATAAAAATGTCGTTTTATCATATTTTGCTTAGCAATGCGGCTACAAAGAGATTTACTAGTAATCGAGCCGCACTCTTTTCTACTCCCATTGATCATGCACAACAGCTAAATGGAAATTGGGAAGTGGGTGTCACTCAACTTGTTTATAGCAACTGTGTCTATACTTTTGATCATGAGGTGATGACTATTAATATGAGGCGTACAGCTGCTTACCAATGTGAAAAGGGCTGCCGAGTATACATTCCACAGTGGCCAAAGAAAGATCTCTTATCATGTAAAAAGTTTATATATGATTTCTTGAATAAAGCGTGTAAACATATTGTCCAATTTACTCCGCACAATGATGATTATAATTATGTACATCATGTAGTTGAGAAAGATTGGATTGTTGGTTTAAGTCCAAGTTTAAGAAATGATTTAGGCTACCTCGCTAGCGCCTTAACAAGCTATGATAATTTTAACGTTAATTACCACATAAGTGGTCATAAACAGTTAATATATCGAGAGGAAGCTTATTATGTAGATCTTATTCCAAGAAATGAGAAGACGTTGGTGAAGAAGATTGTGATTAAGCCAAGAAAGACAAACATGACTCCTGAAACATTATTGAAGAAATTTAATTATCTCCTTCGAGTTGATGGTAAACAAGTGGCAACATTGACTTATATCAAATCATCTAATCATATTGCAATAAGCAAATTAAATGATGATGATCTAGTATTAGTTTGTTCAAAAGATTTTCATCAGTTCTTACGACATCGTTCTGCAGCTGTTCATGGAAAATCTGATATGCAACATTTACCATGTGAAAGACCAAATCAATTTGATACAGAATGGACCGTATCTTTATACAGAAAGTGTGTAGAGCCTTTTGGTGGTTTCTTACATGAAACAAGAGTGTTGATGCCTCGCATTATTACTTCGGTTAAATTGGTTGTAGATTATTTAAATGAAGTGATTAATGAGCAACATATTTCATTTTCTGAAAAAGAAGGTACTTTGTCTCTCACTATAAGTGGAAAAGGTATTGAACTAATTATGGATAAAACTCTAATGGACATTTTGGGTTTTGATCAAAATATCTTTAAAAGTGGTACTGTAACCAAAGCTAGCGCAGACATGTCGCTATCGCGTCGTATTAACTATTTTCAGATATATTCCAATATTGGTGAAGATGTACGTGTGGGAGATGTTGAAGCTCCATTGCTAGCAATGATACCATACCAGCCAAAAAGCTGCAGTATTTTATCTGAGCATACTTTCAAGAAAGTGCATTATACAAAGCTGAAATCAAACTACATCCCACAAATTGATATTGCCATTTATGATGATGCTGGTGCGTTGATGCCTTTTCATAAAGATGCTGTGACAAGTATTACACTCCATTTCCGAATGAAGAGTTAATGCAAAAGTATGCTATTATATTTTTCCAATGTGAATAATATGGAAAGTGAAAATAAGGACTCGTTTCTAATCTACTTGCCCAGTAATGCTTCTATGAATAAATTTCCCAAAAATAAACCATCAGACTATCGAGTAGAATTAAATCGGCCACTGCATTTAGAAGGTGAATGGGAGGTTGGCGTTTCTAGTATTTGCTATGATAGCAATATTCAGAATGTGAATGATTTGGAAGAAATGATATTGACTCCTCGCACCCATGATGGAATAACGATGAATAATGCATTCCAGTTCCCATACAATTTAACATCAGATGGAAAATGGAACTATGAATGGATTCAGATAAAATCAGATTCTTATGAGCCATTTGGGAATGAGAAAATTATTAAGGCATTCAACAGTGGTAATACTTCCATCATGAAGAATAAAAATCAGAAAGCTTATGAGTTTACTATCTATCATTGGAGTGGGAGACAGTTCTTCCGCTTTCATTCTTTTACTAAAGGTCTTACGCTGAGGTTGGATAGTGAATTCTATCCGCATCTTGGTTTTGGTCATGGACTACATCTAACGTCAATTGCTACTGCAAATGTTAGAAAAGTTTATTCAAATCGAATCAACAAATTTCATTATAGATTTAAAATATTTGATGAAGATGTTGTAGAATGCGAAGAACGCATCATTTTGAAAAAGCGTGGTATTCAACCTTTATCACTTATTGAGTTAGTAAAACGATGGAATGAGACTGTGGGTAAGAAGTATGGAGAAAAAATTATGGCGGACAAAATAAGTTGGTTATTCAGAAATATAATGACAAACTTACAGTTTATTTCTCTCCAACCTTGCGTCATTTTGTAAGACATTATACACCTATTATTGGAAGCGGTGTGGTGTATGCTTCTCATGAATATCACACTAAAGCTGATTCAGTTAATGATGAATGGTGGGTGGACATCTATGGCGATCGCATCAAGAAAATTTACCAGTCTTATGAAGAATCTAAAGTTGCTATCAATATAATGCCGCGTCTATATCATACAGTTGAAAGCTTCATTCATGTAGTAAATCCTTATATACAACAGAAGTTGAAGCATGTGATGAAAAGTAAATATGATGTAAAGACACACCACATTTCGTTTTCAATTGAAAATCAACGCGTTGTTCTGAAACTGGGGATGACATTCAATGTCAATTGAGTAAAAATTTGAAAAAACTCTTTGGTTTTTCAATGCTACAAACAGTGTTTGCTGCTGCGCATACGATTGGTATAGAAACACCAATGACACTTGATAAACATGAACAGCACCTTTACATTCAAAGTGATTTGATTCTACCTATTTCTGTTGGTGAGAAAAAAGAATACATTTTACGTGATTTCATTCATGATAAAGACGCTTCATATGGAATAGTCGAGAAGATGTTTGAATCTATTTTCTAACATCCCGTCGTCAAACAAACTATACCCTCTATTGCTATCAAAATTACCAATGGTTTACAAGAGTGCATCCATGTGAAAGATACTAAATCCCTCATAACGTTAGTGTTTCGGAAAACAAAGTGAAGTCATTGTGATATGTTTATTGAAATATGTACATGAATGTGAAGGAATAGACTTTATACAACATCCACTGAAATATATACATGAGCGCACTTCAATAAACATTGTTATATACAAAAAGTCTTTTTACTTCGTGAAGGGTGGAAATATACAGGGATAGGAAAAATGTCTTTCAGTGGAAAAGTCATCACATGGGGAATGTACAGATGTGGACACATATTCACAAGGAAAAAACAATCTCATGCGATACATAAAACAACAATGTTTATCTACAGAAATCAACATCAAAATACTAAGTTAAGGATGATTATGCTAAGACGTCTCCTGAATGTGGTAGTGTGAGTTTAATTCTTTTGGGTGGTGGTATGTTTGTGTCAGGATGTCCATGTGGAAGAGATATGTTGTGTTCTAACCAGCACCTCTTATCCTCCCATGCTGAAAGCGCCCGTTTCCTAAAAGTATGAGTTTTGATCTCATGCGACTTAGATTTTAAGATTGTCATATTGACAAACGTTATATTTTTATTTCTATAGGCTTTCCTGAAATTCTTATGTTTCATATTTTGCACAATGGATTTTGATATGCCTTTAGCGCGCTTAATGCTATCGTCGCTATCCTTTAATTTCATACTGTACATTTTTGGACGGAGGAGAATCGTTTCAGCTATCTCCTTCCCTGCTGTCTCATCCTTAAAGCAGCCAAGTTTTGCCTTATTTTTGATGGAGTAGAGTGGATGATTAGCAGGATAATTTGATGTATCAAAATATCTTTCTAAAGATTTTCCTACTTCATTAAAATTTAAATCTTTTTGAGTGGTAATACCTAAGAAGAAACTATCTGTATCACCACCCAACAAACGAACCTCTTTTACGAGAGGACACGGTTTTAGTATTTTATAGAAGAGTTGATACATTTCAAGCTTGGAGTAATCTAGAACAGCTTGACCAATATAGATGGGCTTGCACAACTCAACTTCAGATTTTATCATTTTGACACCTATAAGGTCCTCATCGATAATGTCTCTATCGATGAATAGAGGTGATGAGACCAATTTGTGATACTTTTGATCATCATTAACTAGTTTGTAGTTTACGCGCTTTCTAACATCCTCCATCGTCTTACCAAATAGACTGTTGTTCTTATATTTATAAAAATCTTTTTCAAAGTTATTTTGGGCTAGTGCACGTTTCTGGCTGTTGCTATCAATATATGGCTTGAGGAAGGCTTTCTGTCTAAATTTAATAATGCGGTGAACTCTTTTTAAAATCATGCCCATTTCTAAATAAAATTTTAAGATGCTAAAGTGGACTAGATAGTTTTCTTTATCATACTGGGTGAGTAAAAGTTTGCGACAAGGCTTATAGTCGGGTTGTCCACATGATTCTAAATCTTTATGAAATTGTTTCATAAAGTCGGAAAACATATCTTTACTCACTTCACCTGATTCGGGTGCGAGTGGAAAATCTACGGTTTTATGTTTAATATTATTTGGATAGATTAGATCTATCTCAAAATAATATCCCCAATCACCTTCATCTGGAATTGCTAGTATGTTAGAAGGGTTGGAGAAATGTTGAATATCACTATCATCTAACCAGCTAAACTCAGAGTGAGGTAGCGGTTTGGATAATGAACTACCATACATATTATTTTGGTCATAATACTTCAGATGAGTCTGGTCATAGCCTACTATTTTTGATTTTAACCTATGTTTATTTACAAATGTGAGACCACCGCGAATTCCTCGCTCAAATAAATTATACATCTCTGGATCTTGTAAGAGATGAATGGTCTCACCAGTCATTTTAAAAGCAGACTTAAATGACATGGCTGGCAGACTGACAAAGTGGACGGGATCTAACTTATCTTCTTCTAATGCCACTCGTCGAAACTCCTGAAATACATCAGCCAGCAAAAATACATCTAACTTAAGGTAGGCAATCATATATTCACCAAATGTATGGCAGTCAAATTTTATCCATGCATCTTGTGCATGATCATAATCTTCGGTCTTACATTCTGCGCCGGTCAAATCATTTTTAAATTTATGTATGGGCGGAAGAGAAGTCTCGCCGAGTTTACTAATTGCATCAAAATATGCATATGGAAAGACTCCTTTCCGTGTGATGACTTCATCGGTTAGATTTGGGTATTGTTTCTTAAGATTTTGTGTTAGTGGAAGAGACTTTAGATTTTGCACGAGAGAGGCCAGTGATGCAGTCATAAATTGGTAGGAATCTAAAAATTTTATATCAAAATAGACCGTCTTATTTTCTTTAGTTTTATCGACAGGCACTTTTGCTGTCATGGCCATAAACTTCTCTCTCGTTTGTGCTATTACATCAAGCTTCCACTCTTTCATTTGACCTAAACCTCCTTTTATTATCATATGGCTGTCGTAGCCCTTGAAATTATGGAAAATGACGGGTAATGTACGCCGCTTCATCCTCAGCGAAAAATTACATTTTGAACAGAGTGCGTTTCTAAATTTACCAGTGATGTGATCATGGTCGCGCACTTTCTTAATCTTATCATCGTCAAATGTTTTCCTACATTTGGGGCAAACGTTGCAACTATCAAATTTTGCTTGATCATCTGCTGTCATATGCAATGATCTGCGATAGAGTTCACCATCATATTTTTGCTGAAATTTTACAGCCTGTTCGAGGAATTGTAGGAATTGGTAAATACAATCCTCACCTTGCCAGACGCGCATTTTATTTTGCCTACTCCTAAAGTGATCATGCCATACTTCATAGCAGGAAATGGCTGCTGGTCGATGGATGTTATCATCGATATAACATTCGATGTCAGCATAGATGACACGAAGAGGACTTAGTTCATCGCCATTCTCTCTATATGAAAACTCCTTATCTTTGGGCATGCGTTCCATTTGCAGTTTACCTCGCTTACACCACTCATAATGAGTTTCAAATTTGTTTTTACTCCTAAAGTTCCGAATGCATCTGTCACAGTAATAAATCTCTGATGAGGTAGAATTTCTTAAGTGGTGGTATAAGCGAGAAATTTTGGGAATGCCGCAGTAGTGCCATTCCTCACTATCATCCTGTCTTACTAATAAAAGGTTGACAACATGGTCATAACAACTCGAACGCGAGTTGTAGCGCACACCCTTCAATCCCTTTTCCCAAACATGGAGAACTATTTTAATGTTGTTCAATTTTTCGAATTTTTCTATATCTTTAATTTTCATATCGTCACTATTACAGTCATCGAAGTTTAATTCATTCTCCCACTGCCTATAGCTATATATACGATTTCGATTCGCATTGATGTCATTATAGTGGAGAATGGAGAGGACAGCATATTTAAAACATTGCGATTCGCAATCGACATTGATGACTGCTGTTTTGTTTTTTAAATTTTTTGGAAGTTTAAAGGAGCCTCGACCACTATGATTTCCTAATAAACTGATTTTAAATAAGGCGGACTCAATGCCGTCAAAAATGAGACCGCTATCGCGCTCGTTAAACTTATCAATATTTAATTTTAATCCTTGGATGTGAAAATTTATCCAAGACTCATAGTCTACAACCTCGGTTGCAGGAGAGGAGGGTATGTGAAACTCTAACCTCTCTATTATTTGTCCAGTATGGTGGTCGATTTTTACATATTTTATTTTAAGATAGATGAGCGCCTTCATCCTAAAATTGTCTAAATTGTTGAAGAGCGCTTCTATCAATGATGAATTTTGATGAAACCATTCCTCAAAGTTAGCAATGGTTTCTGAGGAGTCCATCTGGTAGTTCCTCACTAAATTATTTATGGACACCTCAGTAAGTCGGATAGAGGAGGTACCGTTGGTGTAGGTATCGTTCGTGTGTGTATGTTGAAGTCTGTGCGAAGATAGTTCAAAACGTGTCTCGAAAGACTGAATGCATAAATCGCAAGAAAAGGAGACATCGTTAACAGAATCATCCCTACCTTCGGAGATTGATGCCGGCTTAGGTCGACAAACACCTCGCTTGATGTGTCGGGTGAGATCCCATTTCCTCGTGAAGATGTGCCCACAGTCAGCACATTCCCACTCGTTGCCATGTCGCGACAGTTCTGAGCTGGAACTCGCATCACCTGAAAGAGAAATCATTCTATCATCTCTGTTCAAGCCTCAGTGTAGTGTTACAACCTACCTTGACTCAATAACTCTAAACTTTCCTCGAGAAGAGAGGGCGTTGGTGATGAAGTTGATGCCTGAAATTGAGGAAGATGCTATTAGTCACACGTTTGAGGGAGATGAGAGAGGAAATCTTTAACTTACCATTTTAATGAAATATGATCAGACAGAATAATAGTCAAAGAGAGAGATCGTGCGTTCGTCACTTGTATGATTCACAGATTAAATGAAATGACATGAATGTCACTTTGCTTATATACTTTCATATTCATCATTCATTGGATGTTCATTCTGATTGGTTGCTTGTTGATACTTAAGAATTAGAAAACATTTCAAAGTCATTATTCACAGTCAACATGACAAGCCCTCCGACAACACCAAACACAAAATTCTCTTCTCCATGCTCAACACCAAAGGCGCTCGTTACACCAAACGCTCCAAGAAAGGCGAAGGTGGAGAAGGTGTACCAACTGGACAATATCAGGAAGTTATCATTGCCAGCGGATGAGGAAGAGGAGAGTGTATGTGAGAAGGAGTGTCCCGACTTAACAGGCGTGAGGTGGAAGTATCTCCAGTACGATACTGACGATGTGATGGAGATCACCAGCACGAAATTCCTCCACCAATTATGGGAGTGGTACACCCCTAACTCCCAGCCACGAACTATGGCAGAGTGGGAGTATATTGATAAAGTGAGGCTCGCAGTGGAAGAACGATTAAAGCAACTGAACTGTTTTTGTTATCTATGTGAAGTCAGACTCTGGGACGATATTGACGATGAAGACCTTTTGAAATACATGCCATAATAAATGTTTATTTCGTATTATCTTTGCTTTCATACTGACTTACTTGAATGGGGTTTTAGTGAATAATTTAACCATGTATACTTTTTCATTTGGAAATAGTAGCACGCTTAGTCTAACTTGTAAATCTTATGACACTTCATATGGATGATGATGATAGATGAAATAGTGTTAAATAAAATTAAGATAGCTTACATGATTCTGGGATAGCAATCGACTGCGATCCATGTGTAAAGAGCTTGTTAGACTACGGAAGAGAGAAGTGTGTTATGTTGCGTGTGGCGCGTGAGTGTCCTCCCATTTCATTCCATTCATCAATTCGTCTCATTGATAGAGACAGGTAGAACTTATGGTTCTCATAACGTATGCAATGGATAGTTTATAAGGTAACCTTCGACAGTTGGCTAAATGTCGCCCTGGCGCGAATGCATACTACGTTGAGACAGAGGCAATCACTTGCAAACATGACGCAGAGAGGTTTAACAAGATTGACCATTGCCGAATGTCCCTTGCGGTATACATAGCTACGGGTTTCACCGCCGTCCTATACAGGAACGCCCATCGAAAGGAAGTATTACACCGAACTTCATTTGCAACGTTCAAGTTGACTGATAGCAGATTCAACTTAATGATAGTATTCGCCAGTCTAAAGACTGCCCAGGGCAAACCGCGAGGAGGTTCTATCATGTCTTGCCCCATGGTGCCCTATCCCGAAAAGCCTCCAAATTTATGACCTGCGTTTTAAGGTTCTTGATTTCCTGGACTTGAGCTTTCAGGTTAAAATTTTCACCTCTCAAAGTCTCGCATTCGTTTCTAAAGCGACTCAGCTCATCTTTCAATTTATTGAGCGCAAACTCCTGGCTAACTTTGGCAGCCTGATCGTCCTTATTCCAGGCTAAAGTTTGGGCTTTAATCCCCTTCAATTTTTTCGGGGAAGATTGGCTGATTGGCTTCGCTATTCCTTTAACGGGCACTACAACCTCCTCAGAGTCGGACTCGTCTGAGGTGTCTGAATCACTGCTTAGATCATTTCCTGTAGTTGGAACAGCAGGATCGGCTATTATTGCATTCTGCAATTCTTCATTTCCTGTAGTCGGAACAGGAGGATCGGCTATTATTGCATTCTGCAATTCTTCATTTCCTGTAGTCGGAACAGGAGGATTTATGATATCTGCAATTGCATTCTGCAGTTCTTGATCCAAATCGACCAATTCAAAATAGGGGGCTATGATTTTGCCTATGTCCGAAGTTGTATAATTTGCGAACTTCACAACTGGACAGTTCTGATGCCTCTCATAAAATTTTTCGTGCTGCTTGCCTCTTAAAAACTTTTGGCAATGTGTACAGCCGGAAACAACACCTTTCTCAACATGAATGTGAGGCGTATTCTTATATTTATTCAAGTGGCGTTTAAACTCACCACCTCTCTTCACTTCATCACAAGAGCATTTTTTAAACAGAAATTTTGAGTTGCCTCCCATATTCTGTAGAAGGAAAGATAAAATAGAATTACTGACAAGTAACATTGACAATCATTTTAAAAATACAACTAATATGTCATTCAATACTTGAGGATAGACAAGCTAGGCTGATGAATCCGTTACAGGCATTACTCAGAGGGGATCTTATCCCGACTCCAAGGCCTCGGCCCTCAAATCCAACCTCCCGCGGACAGAGCGTGCGTCATATGACTGTGTTGGTATTCGGACCCCGATTTTGACATGAAAACCGGTGGAGTTATTTACATCAGGAAGCAAGTCTCGAGCCGAAGCTCGCCTCTGACAACTTTATAAATGTCTTAGTTGAATTCAGAAGGTTTGAAAACCCCGAAATTGCCAAAAATAGCGAATTTAAATTTTTCAACTTTTTAGCACTACTTATGAAATTTTATAAGTAGTCCATCACTTAGGGTAGGTCAATAGCGACCGAACCTTTTTTGAATCAAGTCAAACGGACTTGTAGAAGCAAAGTTACAAGCCTTTAAAGTTTTGGAGTCTTTTATGGCCTGGAGACGAAGGCCATCTCCTGGCGAACCTCTAAGTCTGACGGCTTAGCTGATATCAGCAATGAAATTTTCTAAGTCGGTTTCTTACAGAAACTTGGAATTTGGAATGTCCGAAGCTATCATCGGAGCTCAGAGAGACGACCTACCTCTGACAATCGTTCTCGTCTTAATGACAAGTCTCTCTCGGTTCCCAGCTTATATAGTGTGTGGCGATCAGCTGATGACGTAACACCCATCATCCAAACACTAAAAAACCCGTCTATCGCCGGTTCTAGTGCTCCGATTGAGCTGAAAATACACCATTTCCATGTAGAATTTGACGCTGAATCCGAATCTGGCCTCCGTTTTCCCATCCGATGCTTCGTTTTGGCTCTACAGTAGGCAGCCATCGCAAAAATTCTAACTCTGTCGTTTTTCCGAAAAATGTTGAACATTTTTCTCTCCGCTTGACTTGAAACTCTCCGATTGACATGAAACTCACCATACAGATAAAGAATTTCACGCTGATTCCAAATCTGAAATTCGTTTTCCAATCCGATGCTTCGTTTTGAAGCTAGAGCCCAAAACGTCCCAAATTCTAACTCTGTCGTTTTTCACCAATGTCCCAAAATCTTAAATGGCGTCTCACATCTAAACGAAGACAGATAGGAACAAGCCGATTCTTTCACTGAATTTGTCTCACTCTTAGCTTTCAAACGAGCTATCGCACGACAAAATCCGTCCACTGGAAGCCAAAATCGAAGCAAGCTGTCCAGAGGGGGGGGACGTCAGCGAAATTTCAGAATTTGATGAAAAATGTTTTGGTGACGGTCCCAGGTCGAAATTCCACACTTTGGAAAATTTTCAAAATTTTACCCATTCAAAGTCACTCTGACACTTAGGATTTTTTCAGGTAAGCGAGCTCCGACCTAAAATCTTGTAACCGCTCTAACTTTTGAACGAAGACAGATAGGAACAAGCCGATTCTTTCACTGAATTTGTCTCACTCTTAGCTTTCAAAGGAGCTATCGCACGACAAAATCCGTCCACTAGAAGCCAAAATCGAAGCAAGCTGTCCAGAGGGGGGGGGGACGTCAGCGAAATTTCAGAATTTGATGAAAAATGTTTTGGTGACGGTCCCAGGTCGAAATTCCACACTTTGGAAAATTTTCAAAATTTTACCCATACAAAGTCACTCTGACACTTAGGATTTTTTCAGGTAAGCGAGCTCCGACCTAAAATCTTGTAACCGCTCTAACTTTTGAACGAAGACAGATAGGAACAAGCCGATTCTTTCACTGAATTTGTCTCACTCTTAGCTTTCAAAGGAGCTATCGCACGACAAAATCCGTCCACTGGAAGCCAAAATCGAAGCAAGCTGTCCAGAGGGGGGGACGTCAGTGAAAATTTTTTCTCTCCGATTTCGCTGGAAACATCCTTCCTAACCCAAAATTTCACGTAGATTCCGAATCTGGCCTCCGTTTTCTCATCCGATGCTTCGTTTGGGCGCTACACACCAAAACGTCCCAAATTCTAACTCTGTCGTTTTTTCGAAAAATGTTGAAAATTTTTTCTCGCCGATTGACTTGAAACTCACCATACATATAAAGAATTTCACGCTGATTCCAAATCTGAAATTCGTTTTCCAATCCGATGCTTCGTTTTGAAGCTAGAGCCCAAAACGTCCCAAATTCTAACTCTGTCGTTTTTCACCAATGTCCCAAAATCTTAAATGGCGTCTCACATCTAAACGAAGACAGATAGGAACAAGCCGATTCTTTCACTGAATTTGTCTCACTCTTAGCTTTCAAACGAGCTATGGCACGACAAAATCCGTCCACTGGAAGCCAAAATCGAAGCAAGCTGTCTAGAGGGGGGGGGACGTCAGTGAAAATTTTTTTTCTCTCCGATTTCGCTGGAAACATCCTTCCTAACCCAAAATTTCACGTAGATTCCGAATCTGGCCTCCGTTTTCTCATCCGATGCTTCGTTTGGGCGCTACACACCAAAACGTCCCAAATTCTAACTCTGTTAAAATTTTGAAGAAAAATTTTTTCTCTCCGATCGACTTGAAACTCACCCTACCGATGCAGAATTTCACGCTGAACACGAATCCGACCTCCGTTTTCTCATCCGACCACTCCTTCCACTCGAAACAACCCATTTTACAACCCAACATTCAGCAGATTGCACCAAAAACATCACACACTATAGCCTCAAGACTAATCCTGGCGGTCGCCCAAGTCCACCACGACACTCTATCGTTCCAGAGGGGGGGGAGTCAGCGATGGCGGCCATCTTGCGCTATCTGGTGTTCGCCGTTTTCTTACTACTCTCATAACTTCAAATATAAAACACCAGTATGCTCTAAATTTAACCAAATGCAATTTTGGCTTAATCTGATTCTGACAAACTTTGAATTTTGCCTGATGTCTGATTCTTTTTCATATAAATTGCGATTAGGAAATGAAAACTTGACATTATTTAGAAGTTTGTTTATCTTTCATCCAAACAGACCTGATAATCAAAAGTTTGACGGCAAAAAAATGGTTCTCGGCAACGCTCTATCGCAGCTTAATTCGGCCACTTGTTTTGATCCTGATTGCCTATAATTAAATTCAAGATTTGAATGGTAAGTTATTGATGGAAAAGAAGTAGGGATACTACAGAATATAGCAACCTAAATGAGCAATTGATATTATCTGACTGGGATGTTTGTATGTGAAAAAGTCTAAGACATTCAATATCTAATTTACCGATGTTATGATAATTTAGCATCTAATCAAACTCAATTTACTAAACAAATATTTTGGCTAAAATTTCGAATGAAATTAGCATAGCATGAAATTGCGTTTCAAAATTACGCAAATTTATGTTTTAGCACGCGAAATTTACAATATTTTGTGATGCATTGCAAATTTTTATAACTTTCTATAAATCCAAACTACTTGTCAATGTAAGGAAGATTATACAATCTACGTAGCAAATTTAGATACAATGAGGCAACATTGTTTCAATAAATGAATTTTGTTAATTTTTCCCTTAATTTACTATTTCCATAAATAATATTGAAGCTGCCAATTTTTTCCGTGTCGCTACCTAGACCCAGTGATCGATCAATACACTGAAGTTTATCGTCTACATATGTCATTGAATGAAAAAGTTATGTTGAAATAAACATTTTTCAACAGACCTTAAATGAAATTTTCATAGTTCTCTAAAACAATTCTTTGTGAAAATTATATTTCAATTTTCGTAGCTAAACAGACCTTGTGCAGACCGTCTCAAGTTAAGAAACATGGTCATAGGTCTGTAAAACAAGGTTATATAAAACAATATATAAAATGAGCGAAATTGACAAATTATAGGCTAGTGAATCAGATAGAAAATAACAACAACAACTTCTACTGAAATTTGAGGAGCGAAAATTGACACAGTGGGTTACGATCGAAATCGTCTTCAATATTTTCGTGGATACTATTTTTAGTAATTGCGAAAATATGCTAGGCTGTCGCATTACTATGCAGAGAACAGACTTGAAAAAAAGTGAATAAAGACATTAATAAGAAAACAATAGCGATCGTGCTAACCAATGAGAAACCAGAATTAGAAGATTTGAAATGCATGTTGGAGAGACAGCAACTATCGTGGAATTTGATAAATTCAGGCATTCTTTGGTATTGCTAGGGGTTGGTAATGGCAAAACGGATGGTATAAAAATTTGCAACATATTATTCATAGACATCTCTGGTTAGATGCATAGGCGAGATACATAAGCTTATGATTTAGTAAGACATGCAAGACATTCCTTAACATGCCACCTGAGAAATAGTTTTCGACACTTAAACACGCACTATTCCAATAGGCATTTTTAAGTTTAAACTGCATGTAGGTATAACATCGTTCAATTCGATCGATCGATCATTGAATTATGGGAATAGCTGTGCGCCCTGCAACATACTCATTTCCCGAGTCAATTAAGAAATGTTATGTCAAAAACATGCAAGGCCTAGGCCTGGCCTACATGTATGCCTTAACTTGTCACCTTTAAGCGCACGCGTCAATCGGTAGGCCTATGACGCTTATTAAATTCAAGTAGCTATATGCCATTCAATTACTGTGAATATCAAAAGAGGTTTCATATGGCTCAAGCATAGGCTATTCGCAAACTATCGACATGCTAATTAAAGGGCAGCAGTTATTACTTATGACTTCATTGGAAACTTCGTCGTAGCAAAATACAATCAGGAAACCCCGAAAAATCGGTAATTTACCGGTAATATACCACACTTCAAACACTACACCTTTTCCATATCTATTTCAGATATTTCCAAATGAATTTCCGATATCTTCAAAGTTGAGTCTCTGATAGATATCTGAAATTCAATTGTAGAAATCTGAAATCCATCTGGAAATGTCTGAAATTCATTTGGAAAGATCTGAAATAGATATGGAAATATCTGAAATAGATATGGAAGAGCGCGTAGTATAGACTAGATCTGTAAATAGATATTTACATGATTGATCAGGCTAGATTTCTATTCCTATACTCGTGATAATCATAGACATCACCGCATGGCTTACAATGCATCCATTTATAATTGAATGAACTGTCTATTAGACCGGGAGCCCAGAGGGTGCAGCCCAGCTGAAAGGGGCACCAAGTTTCATTCATACAGTGATGTTCGGCATACTTCTCCACTCTAAGAACTGGATCTCTGCCGGGTCGGCGTTGTGGTCACGGAGGCAGAAAAAAAGTCCGCCCAAACTACACGCTAGATCAGCTGAGAGGGGTACAGATTGAAACCAGTGACAAATCATTGGTGATGATCCACCTTAACAAGGCTGGACAATGACAGACATATTCTGTGGTGGGGGCTTCAGACAAACACTCCAAATAGACCCCAAGAGTAAACCTATAAGCTGTCAGTCAGGCAAGATCAGCTGAAAGTAGCGGATGCAGCTCCAAACCAATGCCAAATCGCATAAGTCTCAATTCCAGTGGTGGGTCAACTCCTCTGTCAATTCCACTGCATCTTTCACCCCCAAGACATAAGTCAGCATCGGTCTACATGTAAACCGTAACTTTGACATCAAAACAGGAATATTTCTTGCTCAGATGCGCATCTATTGACTTCTCAAAATTAGAAAGCTCTAAAAATCGTTCAATATATGACTGAATGTAAAAATCGCGATATCAGAAACCAATTGTAAACGGTCAACTATATCAAAAATGCTCCAGATTATGTACCACAACTACCTGTACCGCTTAATTTCAACAAAGTTCTTAAGGACTCTCTCTGTCTCTGCTCTCTATCTTCTTTCTCTCCTCTCTGCTCTCTGCTCTCTATCTTCTCTCTCTCTCTCTGCTCTCTGCTTTCTATCTTCTTTCTCTCCTCTCTGCTCTCTGCTCTCTATCTTCTTTCTCTCCTCTCTGCTCTCTGCTCTCTATCTTCTCTCTCTCCTCTCTGCTCTCTGCTCTCTATCTTCTTTCTCTCCTCTCTGCTCTCTGCTCTCTATCTTCTTTCTCTCCTCTCTGCTCTCTGCTCTCTATCTTCTTTCTCTCCTCTCTGCTCTCTGCTCTCTATCTTCTTTCTCTCCTCTCTGCTCTCTGCTCTCTATCTTCTTTCTCTCCTCTCTGCTCTCTGCTCTCTATCTTCTCTCTCTCTCTCTGCTCTCTGCTCTCTGCTCTCCATCTTCTTTCTCTCCTCTCCTCTCTCTCTCTCTGCTCTCTGCTCTCTGCTCTCTATCTTCTCTCTCTCTGCTCTCTGCTCTCTATCTTCTTTCTCTCCTCTCTGCTCTCTGCTCTCTATCTTCTTTCTCTCCTCTCTGCTCTCTGCTCTCTATCTTCTTTCTCTCCTCTCCTCTCTGTCTCTGCTCTCTGCTCTCTATCTTCTCTCTCTCTCTGCTCTCTGCTCTCTCTCTGCTCTCTCTCTGCTCTCTGCTCTCTATCTTCTCTCTCTCTCTCTGCTCTCTGCTCTCTATCTTCTTTCTCTCCTCTCTGTCTCTGCTCTCTATCTTCTTTCTCCTCTCTCTGCTCTCTGCTCTCTATCTTCTTTCTCTCCTCTCTCTGCTCTCTGCTCTCTGTCTTCTTTCTCTCCTCTCTGTCTCTGCTCTCTCTGCTCTCTATCTTCTCTCTATCTCTCTCTCTCTTCTCTCTCAATCTTCACTGAATTCATTTTAACTTTCTGAAAACATGTTAAGATTTATATGGAAAACATTTTACGTTTCTGAAAGATAAGAAATAAGGTGCCCATTCTGGATGGCAGAAACCATAAGCCTCAGTGATGCATGACAAATCATTATCGAAAAGGACTTACCTGTTTATTATGCAGAAATTTTCATCGGATATATTGCTGCTTACAGTGTAATTTCTTTCAGCTTTCACACGTTCTAATACGTATTGAGGCAGCGCTGTTCCAACTCCATAAATACTTGTAAAAAAGAAGAGATTGAAAAGACACAGTGGGAGCAATGTGATCAGTTTAAAAGTCTTCACTTCACCATGCTCGGGCAGATTCGATTTTTCGTTGCTATCTGCAGTAGAGCTCATTATCGAAATAAATTTACATTTCAACACACATGCTAATACAGTCAAATTCGTCATTGTTAATCACTTTCAATGTTACGTAAGGTTTAGCCTTGCATCAGTCTTTTGACGTTTGATAACTTGCATGGGATATGTAGAGACCTAAAAATAACTACTCGCCACACTATGACGAATCAAAGTTGAACACATCCGTTGACCGTTTCTGATCCGTTGACACATCAGAAAGCGACCACAAGGCAGTTATCATGTACTTTAGTCAAATATGGAATGCCATCATTCTGTATTCGGGCAATTCAAATGACATTCAGTGCAATTTCAGATAACAATGATTAGCCAGCACTTTGAAGAGTCATTGGTGCTTAGCTGTGTAGCTTTTTGAAGGATATGACATTCTTTAAAGTGATTAAGTACAGTGTATATATACATATATATTATTTTCCCTCAAATTTTGGACTCACATTTTTGGTTCAGTCCGCAATATGCTTGCTCACAGTAAAAATCATGTACTGACAATGAGATATCTGCTGTCTGTGGACAGTTAGTCGATTGCGGAAAACACCACCAGTCTGACCCACATAAAAGTCCCCGCATGATCAGCATCTCAACACATAGATAACATTGCTGGAATTACAGTTTCAGTTCTTATTAATGTAAAATGTCCTGTAACCATCGCCGAATTTGAAGATGAGACCTCCCTGTAATTAAGGTCTCATAGCATCCACACTGTGGATCCCCACATTTGCTGATACCATTGATGGTAGGCCGATAATTCCGGCTGAGAATCCTACAGAAGGTGGTTGCCGTTATGATCTTAATAATTTGCACTTATCAAAAAAGTTCATTAATTGAAGACTGTTATAAGCTGGCAAAATCGCATCTTTATGAATGTTCGGATTGTTCTTATTATGTGTATACAAATAAAAGGAATTGTCCTTCCACCTGGATCACGTTCAATGTTATTGCATGCACCTCTTCTATCATTACAGCCCGCAAAAATGTGCTATCAATAAGGTTCGCTGGATATCTTAATTTCAACAGCTCATTCTTAAGTACTGCTGGCTGTTGCTGATTTTTCTGTCTGTCAACATTCAAAGCAATTCCATGAATTCTTTTGGCTAAAACAAATGATATGTTGTTAAGAATATGTTTAGGATGGGCGGGGTTGAACGGGACGTAGCTTTGACTATCAGTAACCTTTCGGTAGAGATCAGTCTCCAAGCTTCCATTACATTTATAAACGTTAACATCTAGAAAGTGCATCTTATCTTCACTATATTCCATTGTGAATGTAATATCTTTATCCAAGTCATTCAAAATGCGACTGAATTTTTTAATATCTTGAAAATTCTTATCTCAGACCATCCAGTAATCATCTATGGATATTGATTATCCATTGATATGGAGCAAGACGTGGCTTGAGGTCTGCTGACCAGTGCGGCAACTGCACTCCACCGAGTTGACAATGCCCCATTTTTCTAGAGTGGTCCGCAAACACCCTGCACCGGTTCGGAGGAGGTTGAGTTGTACCCATTCGTGTCGGCCGGGGCAGCTTGCAGCCCGGAGGGTGTGTGGACCATTGATGGAGGTAGAGAGTGAGTTGGTCCGGTACTGAAGGCTTTGCAGGTTGTTGGTTGGCGGGCGCATCCTGAAGATGGTGTCGTGAACGCAGTCTGCGGTTGGGGTTTCGAACATGCCGCACTTCATGGAGTAGGTGAGGAGGTGCCGTGGATGATTTCGTGTTAAACTTGCCCGTTATTTCTGCGCGACGGCTCTCAATCGGTAGGATGCCAGACAGTAAGGGCATTCATTAAACTTGTCAAAATTTGATAATGTTATCTTATGTATCTTAGTGTTTGTTAAACAACTCATTAATGATGGTTTGTCAATTTATTGACAAAAGAGTAAATCGTTCATCGCTTGTGGATTGCTGCAAAGTCCTTCGAAATTGCCACAATTCTTCTGATTGGAAAAATTCAAATCTCTGCGCTTTTTCTCGATAGCCTCAGTCCATCAGATTCTTTGTTTAGAAGTTGGCAAGTATGAGATGACGAATGAGTTCTCCATCCTCTTCACACAATTCATTAGTGAATGTAAGACAGCGATGTATGTCCGACCCTGCGTATAACATAGAAAATCACGGGAAAATCTCTAGAATGAAAGTAAAACATCATGCAATACGTAATAGTGGTACATAGATCCCTTGCTTTTCCACTCAGATGCTCCTACTAACGACTGTGTCATTAGATTACAATCGGTCACGTGTGTAAATCTAAGGCTCATTCCGTTGTAATTTCTGCAAAACTCTGCATATCTCACATTTGGTGACAATACCACCTGTATATCCCTTGAGTTCATTTAATAAAATCGAAAGTGAAAAATCCATCATTCCCATAGAGTAGGTATATTAGGTAGAGTGGTAACTCCGCATTTATTACATCCCCAATGTGTATACACTTTCGATTTTATCAAATGAACTCAAGGGAGATACAGGTGGTATTGTCACCAAATGTGAGATATACGCATTTATGTTTTCAAAAAGCCCATGAATATTTTATTTAAATATTTAGAGAAACGCCCATAATGTCGTCATTAGTTAATTATTTTCCCGATATATTTCACTGGCCAATGGACAGCATGATCACGGATGTAGAAAAGGAAGGTTCAATTTTTCAAACTTTTATAGTCCTCGATGTTAAAACTATGTCACTTGTTTATCAAGATATCCCAGATCACATCATCCCACGCATTGCTTAAAATGAACTTCACATTGTTTCCACTTCTATGATGTCTCCTCCATATTGCCTCCTTTACCACTCTGCTTTTATAATTACTTTCTTTGTCAATGATTTTCTTAGAACTCCAACTGAACTGATGGTCTTCGTTTACGATGTGATTGGATATTTCTGAATGCGTGTCAAATTTTCTTACATTTCTCTTGTGTTCTTCAACTCTTTCTTCCACAGATCTACCACTCTTTGACTCTACCTAACACACTTACTCTATGATTCATTCCTTTTGATATCCAATTTGTTTCATACTACTTATATAGGAGAGTCATCTCGGTAGTATATAATTTGGCAATTTTTGACTTTTTTCAAAAGTGCTCAAATAGTTTTTTGGACTGCGGGAACGTAATCTCCGCAAAATAATCTACCTTTATCTTCTCTATGTTAATTTTCTGTAGTCCAATGTCTCGATTTCAGTATACATGCATTTTTTACTAACTTAATCTTTTCATAGCTATGTATTTTGAATGTCTATAAATTTTAGTGTAAGATTATTTTGAATCCTTTTGTATCATGACGTTATCTTATGATTAGAGTCATCGAATGCGCTTAAGATAATACATTATATTATGAGTTTATTTTTATTTTCCTTACTTGAAGTCATTGGAAGAAAAGGCTGTTTTAAATTTTTGAAGTCTCGTTTGCCAAAATCTACCGTCAAAGGTTTAGATAAGCTTTTGACATTGAGATGCCGTATTATTAGAACTAATTTATCCATTTCATTCTTAAAGAGGTGCATTTCCTTCGAATTGGTTCCCAAATATGTTGCAGAAAAGATTTTACGTTGCCGATTGCCATTGGACTTCTATACTTGTCGTGGCTTTTAGAAATTGAGTTGAAGTCAACTGAGAAAGTCCTGAATCAGCACATACAAGAATTTCAAGCTTTGAAATGCTATTTGAATGACTTACAAGAATCATTGGTGTGTTATTTCAAATACTTCAATTTCAGCCAGAAGATTTTACAAGACTGTCGTCTGAAATATTCATCTCGCTTTGAAACATATCTCAGAAATGCAACTCCCTGGTCTGAAGGAATTTTCTCTCAAGATTTGAATAAGCACATCGTGAATTTGTCTTCGGTTTCACTGAGTGTTACAGAGAAGCAGGCATTGTGTAGAGGTTTAAAATTTTGCATACCCTCAACTCCAAAGCAGTTCATGATTGATAGTGAATTTGAATTACTTTACAATCAACTTGTTCCATCTCTTTATCCTGTTGACCAAGATGCAGTGATTAAATGAAAATCTGACCTGGTTTCAATGTCTAAATCAATCAAGTCATTCCAAACGAGAAGTCCTCTTTCCAAGGAACACATGCTTGCACTCAGAAATCCTCAAAAGAATGAAAATCTTGTGATTTGTCGTCCTGATAAAGGTAATGATGTCGTCTTGATGTACAAGTCTCATGTACGTAGACAAGGTTATGTCAATATTGAGTGATACATCGAAATTCATTGAAGACAAGTCCAACAAAAATTCTACTCTAAAGCTGAAGCCAGAGTAAATGAAGCACTTATGTTATTGCTCTCTTCTCAGTTGATTGACGCCCAGACATTTAGAGAATTGAAATCCACAGGATCAGCAATACCGCGCTTCTACGGCCTTCCAAGGACTCATAAAAACGATGTTCCAGTTCAACCTATTCTCTCCATGATCAATTCTCCAACTCATGCATTGGCAAAAAGGTTGTGCTCAATTCTGAAGCCTGTCTTAGACACTGTGAGTGATTTCATCGTTAAAGACACTTTCGATTTTGTCTCAATGGTACAAAACTTTTCTATTGATGAAAATAGTTTCTTACAAATGTCCCACTCAAAGAAACAGTGAATTATATCAAAGAAGCAATCGAAAGAAATGATTTGAATCTGGGAATTCCTGCGGATCGTATTTGCGAACTCATTCTTCTCTGCACCTCCGATGTTCAGTTTTCGTTTAATGGAAAGCTATTTCTTCAAATAGATGGAGTAGCAATGGGAAGTCCACTGGGCTGGGGCCAGTTATGGATAACATCTTTCTTGGATACCTCGAGAAATACAAACTCAAGCAACAAATAGAATCTTTGACAAAAACATACGTTAGATATGTTGATGACACCTTTGCAATTGTGAGATCGAAAGAATATGCTTGCAAATTGCTATCTGTTCTCAATAGTGTTAATGCTAATTTAGAATTTACCATCGAGTTCGAGGAAAATGATGCCATCAGCTTTATGGATGTTAATATGTCATTTGGTCTGAGGGCCAAATAATGACTTCTGTATAGCCTATAGAAAGAAGACATGGAGTGGCCTTTATTTGCACTATTTCAGCTTCGTGCCCAAGAGGTACAAGATTAATCTTGTAAAGTGTCTATTCCATCGTGCCAGACGCATCTGTTCTCCTTGTTTTTTAGAAAATGAAAATGAGTTTTTAACTAAGACACAAAAAATGAATGGCTATCCGGACCAATTTATTGAACAGCATAAGAAAAGTAAAGAAAAAGAACCAATAGGTCCGTCAAAAAAGAAACTGTATATTAGAATCCCATTTCTGGGAGACAGATTTCATTCATTAGTCTCGAAAAGTGAATCGATTTCTAGAACATTTTATGCAGTACAGCTTGTTGTTTTGCCTCGGCAGACAATGAAGATCGCTTGTCGTTCTTTGAAGGATCCAATTTCTCTCGTTGACCGATCAAATGTCTGTTACAATTTCAAATGCGACTGCGGATGCAGTTATATTGGTCGGACAACGAGATGTCTTGGTATCCGAATCAAAGAGCACTATCCCAAGTGGGCAGCAGAAAGATTGAGAGGCCCTAAAGATCAAAGCAGCTCAATATGCAAGCATCTCTGGGACTGCAATCAATTCTCCGGACATAAGATCGAGTCCTATTTCTCTGTCGCTGCATACTGCAGAAATGTACAACATGTGAAGATCACTGAGGCCATTTTATTAAAACGATTCAAGCCCTCATTACATGAAAGATTATGTACGTGATTTGCTCCTGCCGTGGACTTTGCCCCCTTTTCTACCTTTATCTTCTCTATGTTAATTTTCTGTTGTCCAATGTCTCGACTTCAGTATACATGCATTTTTACTAACAATCTTTTCATAGCTATGTATTTTGAATGTCTATAACTTTCAGTGTAAGATTATTTTGAATCCTTTTGTATCATGACTTTATCTTATGATTAGAGTCATCGAAAGTGCTTAAGATAATACATTATATTATGAATCTTTTCATATAAAAATTTTCACTGTATACAGATACTTCTTTGAGTCGACACTCTACCTATATATCCCTACTCTATGCTACCTAATATAACTACTCTATGTGTACATCATTCTGTGAACCTATCATTTTCGGATTCGTTCCTACATTAGCTCGTGCTGGCTGGCGGACTAATGGATGTAAATGATTCTGTGAAGGTCTCATTTTCGGCCGAAGACATTTCGGCCGACATATTCTTGACTACCACGGTCGACACTAAATCTGCTACATTCTTACTACATGTCTCTGCTCATCCTACAAGTAAAATCCTTTCACTCATCCATGATGTCCTTGGTATTCGCGCTTTTATGAAAATGGAATAGCCAAACTTGCCTGTCTGTCTAGCATGTTTGCACTGCCCAGTAGGAATTTTTATATTTGAATTGATATATTTGATGTTTGAAATAGCTCAAGATTTGTATGAGGTCAGCTGTTTTTATCAAGAACCAGCTGTAGATGATTGTGAATATCGATTAATATTAATACTGAAAATTCATCTAGACTGATGAAGTGCACACAAATAATACAATTATAAACACTATAAATAAGTAAGATAATTAGATTTTACTGGATTTTGCCATCTCTGATTCAGTAGGAAATTATGCTATATATGCACAGGGACAGATGTTGCACTCTGTTCTCTGTTACCAATCTAATGCGTCAGGGTCTGATAGCAGCAGGAGCTATTTCTTTAAGCGGCAAGATGTTGTGCATTAGTTTTGAACTATTGAATAGCTAGGAGTAAATAAAAACCAAAAGTTGTTCCAAGCACGAAATACCAGTACACGTATATGGATCGGTAGACTTCATTCTCCTGTCTCTTCTGAACAAAAAATGGGAGTATCTTTTGGATCCCACCAATTATAGTCATTCATTATAACAGATGCAAGGGATCGATAGAATTGATTGACACAAAAAAAATTTAAGGCCATAGTTGTATGCGCTATACTCGATGCAGTCCTGCACTACTGCTATGCAATGTTTTCATTCGAGACTACTCAATGAGCTGTCATAATGGTAGAAATAGATTGTCAGTCGATGTTTCATGAAGAAAGTTGCTGATTTGTTAGTTGATATTTCGTAGGAAAATACTATTTAAGTTTGTGCGCCATCAAAGGCATCTTTTTACCAATTCTGTCTGAAACAAGTTACGTCAAAATAGGTAGCTGTATAAGTAGGCTACGACAATTTGAGCTCGAAAAACCATGCATCATCATACTCTTGGTGCAAATCATTGAGATATGGATACTTCCATTGAAAAGTTGATGTCTGCATAGGTCCCTATAGGCTACTTTGCTATTGAAATACTGTTGAGCAATATTCCGTTACTCATTTGTCATCATGTTATTTCATTGCCTTTGATCGTATGAAATCGTATGAAAACATATAAGTCTGTAGGTAGGCTATCTTGTTTATAAAAAATCCTTTTAAAACACTTTTGCTTTGATTTTTAGTAGGCCGAATTCAAATTGTGCGTAATTATATGTCAATGGACTCAGTCAAGACTTACTTTTGATTTCATGCCTACAATGTACCGGTATGTAAATACTATAAAATGGGGCTTATGAATCAGGGTAGCCTATGTGCACTTACATACGGTTCAAGCAATTTATTAAGAAGCATTGAAAAGTTTCAAAAGCTAGCACGTACAGACGTTGATAGATTGATTTGTTGAGCTGATGAGGGTCAAGTAGTGATCGTCTTTTTTGTGCTGTGCATGATATGGCATTCGAAAAATACTATTCTTTTTCCTAATTCTTCTCTCCGGATAGTCATGATGCTGAGGAGTTTCTGCAATAAGCTGGAAGGTGCATGCATGCCCATTTCCCTAATAAAATAAAGCGAGTGTCATCTATAGGCTATCTAAAACTTCAATCTAACTCTACTGAACAAGGATTATTTCCTTTCGACCATTTCCCGTGCCTTATTCTTCAGCAACACGATCCTCACATAACAAGAAATTATGAAGACGCCCCTTGTGAGTAAATTCCTGTCGTTTGGATCATTCCCATCCAGTCTAGCAATATGCTGTCATCAACAATCTTTCCGTAAAAGCCCTTGAACTCAAATATGGAGAATAATGATTAAGCTTAATAAAAATGTACAGGTGGAATTATTAAACCGAAGACTTCGAGTCATACTCGTTGAATTGCTGATAATAGAGCATCGGTATAAGGCGTAATCTAGTCATATGTTCGTCACGCAAGCAGCAAAAGACACAGTCGGTGACGCCGTGCCTTATTCCTGGCGCTTGCGCTATCTTTCTTGATCAGTATTATAGTCACAAAATTAGTGGTGGGACAACGGCAAAATTGCGGAGCTGTTTTTTTTCTTTACGGCTCATGATGCATGATCGAAAAGTAGTCATATAAGCATTGTATGGGATTGATCAAATACTCGGTCTAGATCAGTTCGGTTAAGTTGTGTAGACTGTGCATATGGGCTATGATATACAGATGATTTTGTCACATGAACTACGACGTTAGAATAATGACATGTAGTTTTTCAGGTAATATATAGTCCAATACGTGACGTATAAGGTACGCTATTCTATAGGCTTATATACCGGTAAACATCTAATAGAAGATATTCAGATAATAAACAAGAAGCAACTATATTATCACCTGCAAAATACTGCCATGATATGGGAATGGGGTCTATGTGTAAAATTGAAAAATGAGATAACTACATACCTACACCTACAGGCCAAATGATATGATCGTATGGAGGTAGCTTTTGACTTGTGCCACTTACAAACAGATAGTCTACTTGTTTTAGTTATTGAGCATCTGTCAGATTGTAAGAATATTCAATTCTCTATGTGTTGAGATATGTAGGCTATACAACTGAAATCAAGTAGAAACAAAGCATACCAGGCTTATTGATGAAAACGTAAGCGGCAAGAGTGAAAAGCCAACTACTAATTGTAAGCACGATTCAAGAGAGACTAGAGAGGATAATTCACGGATGCGAACAAACATGCACAATAGTGCAACATGTAGAAATCAAGTTATAGAACGGTCCAGAAGATTTTGGCTTAGGATTTTCTGTCGACTATTTTTATCGACTGCCGATCGATGACTCCGTAACCACTTCTTCTTGGTCTTAATAAGGTAATAGGGGGACTAATGATGTGAGCGAACATGAGGTTTTGGACATTCTCCAATCTCAAATTCGACCGATTGCCTGTTATAACATAATGGGGGGGTCGGTGAAGATTGAATACAGAGCGCTTAGCGTGGCTTACGGGAGATGAGAGAGCTCCCATTGTTAAGTCTTGATGTATGAGGCGAAGTTTGTGTAAAGGCGGATTACATATTTATCACACAGCGATTACATCTTTATGGGATTCGAGGATGAACAGGATCTGTTTACTAGTGGGAATCGAAAAGGCAAAGATTGATGCACAGGATTTGTTTACATGTGCGGATCGCAAAAAGCAAAGTGTATTTATTGATGGGATGAATTTAATGACAGGATCAGTTTACATGTGGGAAACGCAACAATTGAATGATGTCTGATTTATCTTTGTGACATATCTTTCAAGACATATCATTACCTATTCAGTATTTTGTCAGCCACTATGTGTGGGACCCCGCTCGTCTGGGTTTGAGTGTTCAGGTTAGGGGTCGAAACACAACTAGACGAGTACCTGCTGATGACTGACGGACTGCAGTATTATATTTTATATCCCTTAATCGGTAGCTGAAGTAGTGGTCGATGTATTGTAATTCAAATGAAGAAATTTGGAATTACATGAAGTACTATAGACGGATGAAGAAACTGGCGATAGCAAATTCAAGTGAAGAAATAGTATTTTCCATGTGTAGTCTTAGGTATAGTGTGTATAGTTTCATTGCTTTCGATGTAGTAGAGTGTCATTGTAGTTATATTGTTTACCTCCATTATCCACTTATCCACTCTTACCATTATCCACTTTGTGTAGTGTCAGATATAATTCACTTGTAATCGGTGTAGTAGCATCGCTGTATTTCCATATTTTACCTCCACTTTTCCAATTTTTATCCATCGTTTTCCTGTTGTTTTATAATATCCATTTTTAATTTCCTTAACCTATGTTGACCATTGTCTTATTCTATTTCCACTACCAGCATCTGTAGTCGGTACAGTATAGTAGACGTCTGTTTTGAACGTGTATACGGCAGTGTTTAAAATCTATGGTATTAGTATATTGACACCAAAAATGAGTAGTATTACAAGTCTTACGATTTCCATTTTTACCAGATATTGGGCCAAAGCTGATCAATTTTAATTCGTTGCCACGAGAAAGCTACATTGAGTTCTTTTAAGAACTGATTAATCCAATGGTTACCGTAGCATTGCATTTGTACACTTGCGGATTGGAGAACGCCATCAGTCCTCATTAGGACTACTTTAACTAATAATTTAAATTAGTAAGCATTATATTCTATTATAAATGGCTACTGGGATGATTTTCATCATCGTATGAGAATTAATTGATTATTTCACTGAAGCCTCTTTCGCATTCAGCAGACGAACAATTGATTGCCTGAATGGCTTTTGTGAGGGGAAGAATTTCTTTGTCATTCTCCTCACCATAGTCTCTCATACATCAAAGATACACTCTTTCCATCCAGCTGGAATCTGCTAGCCAAACGACGAACTTCAGCTTCACCAAAACGAATGTCGCTATTGATGGTGTTAACATATTTCTTATCAAACTCTCATCAAAGACGAGATCTTTCTAGGTGTCATTCGCAGTTGGTACCAGTCTAATATTCGTGTTATCAATGAGACTTTGGAGAAATTGGCTCTCTCAATCGAAATAATTTTCATGTTGGTGCTCCTATAACATAAGACGGATGGAATGACATCCGCTACTCTCTAAGCACTGTAAGCAGCATGCACACGTATCCCATACAGATCGTCTGATGTGTTCATATCCGTAAGCTTTCAGAAAATGGCCGAAGTCGAATCCTGATTTGGACTGTTTTGCAATATTTTGCTTTTGTTTTGTTGAGGATGCCTGAAAGTACTCCAAAACGCAATACCAGATCCAACTCTGCTTCTTCAACTACAACTCCTACCACTCTCGCTTTAAGTCATCTTTCAACAGTGAAGTTTGTGCTCTGAAATCAACTATTTATAATCTTTTGCTATCGATTTTGAGCTGAGACAGGAGAACAAGCTTCTACAAGACAAATATGATTCTTTGTCGGAGGGGATGATGAATGAAAGAGACCTTCATCATCAAATATGCCAAGTCTCGAATGAAGTGGAAGCTCGTGCGAAGAAGAGTTTGAATGTCATTATTTCGGGAATACCTGAAAAACCACAGGCGAACTCTGGTCTTGCAAGCAATGATGATGATCATGATCAATCTGCCTGCTCCGGCATCTTCAAAGCCGCTGGACTTTCATGTGAGTCGGGCGATGTCTGCTTGGTCACCCGATTGGGCAAGTCAGGAGTTGGACGGCCTCGTCTATTGCGGGTCCGGTTCAAATCGACTGACTTACGTGATGCAGCTATTCGAAGCTCTAAGGAATTAAGGAAGACATCTCGATTCCGTGGAGTTTATATTAATCCAGACCATACGCCATGGATGGGTGTTTTGGAAGAGCTGAATGTGAGGAAGGCCTAAGGAGAGGACGTTGTAATCTATCAAGACCAAGTTGTGAAACGCAAGCACGTGAGAAATTTTTAAAGTCGTTTTTACGCCCAATTTCGAAGTCAAGAACGACCACTGCAACCTCTGTGTCTAAGAACAACTGGCTAGTTTTGTGCAACTCTCAATCTCTCTTTTATAAGCTAGACGAACTTCGAGCTTTTATCTCAACGATTAAACCGACATTCATTTGTGTTACAGAAACATGGCTTACTTCGGATGTTGACAATGATGTGATTCAGATAAAAGGGTATTCCTCTTTTCGCAACGATCGTCAAACTTGTCTGACGGTCGTCGTGGTGGAGGTACGATCACTTACTCAACTTTGTCTTTTGATGTTATTGAGGTTGATATTCCAATCAACAGTACAAAACCTAGTGGAATTGAGAGCAATTTAATTAAGTTCAATGACTTCAACAACAAACTAGCCTTCTTATTTTGCGTTTACTTACCTCCAGTTTAAAAACTGAAATTGTCTGTGACTTCAAAGATTATGTTATAAAGTATTTTGATCTGGTGCTTGATGATGCTCCTGAAGCTTCTATCTATGTGTGCGGTGATGTCAACAGATATGATCGCTCTTTTTTGAGTGTTCATTTTGATTTGACCAACGTTGTAGAACTGCCAACATTTGGTAGTGCTACTTTGGATAAATTTTTCTGCTTCTCTTATGAACAGAGCAACTTACCGTCTCTACCGGTACTTACCAAGAGAGTCTCTACCGTTCCATCTCTTGGTACAGCTATAAATGCCCATGATATCGTTGTTATTTCGAGAAATGTCATGCAAAATAGCTCTAAAGCTCTATCATAAAGTTTACGACTTGCGTAAGTGTGATATCTTGACTTATCATCATGGCTGTAATAGTGAAGTCTATGGTATGTGCTGTGACTTGTAAATCTATGATCGGGGAGTATGTGCTTTCCCAGATCTGCTCATAGCAATCCTGTTGTCAACCATGAATAATTTGTATCATTTTGAAAATTAAGTTATTGTTACTTTAGAACAGGATCAGGGATCCTGGTATTTACGCTGCCTTGCTTTGGAAGCAAATACAACTTCACATGTACAGCCTTGGGTTTTGAGATGTTCACTAAGAACAAATGCAACAGTAAGTCATATGTTGATGCCTTTAAATGTCCAATGTCTTCAATCGACTGGAAAGAATTGTATTCTAATACATGTGTGCAAACAGCGACTCAAATTTTTTATCAGCACTTTTGCAATGCCTTTTATGTTATTCCTGTATCATTTATAAGATTGACTCCTAACACTAAGCCATGGATAACACCAGTTGAAATCGATTTAATAAATAAGCGCTGGTCGGCATACAGATCAAAGGATTTCCCTCTTTACATGAACTATAAACAAAAGTTAACATCGAGAGTCTAAATCTAATTCTGTGGTGAGTCTAAAGTCGTACCTATCTGAACGACTGTCAAATAATTTTCAAAAGTCAGCAGCCACTCTTCGAAATCTTTGGGATTGCCTGTTATGTTCAGGTCTCTTGGGGGTTTACCCATGAACGATGCCATTAAGACTTATGGATCAATAACAATTATAATTCATGAGCAAATAAATCAAAAATCCTGATTGCAACGCCAAATGTGACGCTAAGCCGTATACATGATGACAGGCAAAACAAGCTTGAGTCAAGCGTGATACGTAACTGACGTATATTTAAAACTGAATGCACTCAAACAAACATATAATGTTCATAGATATATCACAATCACTAAATGCAATCTTTCGATACCAGCCAGGATTTTCGTTGTTCATCTGCAAAACGGTGCGGCAGAAATTCAACCGAGGCTCGAAATCCATTTCCTTCAGTTCTTGCAATCGACTAAATTTGAATGGTTTAATCTTGTTATTGCATAATACTCTTTGCACCGATGATTGGGACGTGTCGAGCTGCGCCGCAACTTTTCGCTGTGAATTACACGGATTGTTTCCAAACGCTTCAACAATTTCTTTTTGTTTTTCTTCAAATAGTCGACTCTTACCAGGACCACCAGAATGCTTCATAGGAAGCACACTAAGAGTTTGATTAAACCGCATTCTCCAATCTTGAATGGTTCTCACAGGTGGGGCTTCTTTTCTATATTTTTCATTGAATGCTCTTCGTGCTGCTTCGCAATTATCAAACGCAATAGAACATGACACAACATAAGCGATTTCTTCATAACTGAAGCCAGGATAATTCATCTCGCATAGACAGAAACGACTTTTGTACTGAATTATGAAGAAATGCTATTTAATAACAGCTTGCCCGAGACAGCTATCTATGCAAGTAGCAATTTGAAATCAATGCAGCATTATCTCATTGCCAATTCAATTTCGTGATGACGTTTTCTTGTTGTCAGAAACTTACATAGATATCGAATAACCATCAAAGACCACTTATTTTATTACCGGCGGGCTGAACTGAATCACCCTGTATATGTATAAGTACCGGTATGTATAATGCATGTTCATCTATTTGTTTAGAAGTTCATGTCATCGCGACGAATTAACAAACATTTGTAAAGTAGACCACAAAGTTTCTTTCATTACTGTCACATACGAGTACATGTAATTTTCCGCATGCAGCATTGTTCTTTTTATGATACAAAGCAGTGGTAAGTCTATCGAAGACGCCCCTATCCGCGGGACGGGGTCGGGTAACACCAGCCAGCCCGTCGAAGACATCACTCAGCAGCAATGCTTATCTAAATGTATTTTCTGTGTTTCCCATTGGAAACAAACATTCGTTACTCATTACCATACACTACTAATTCCTCGCATCTTTATTTTCAGATTCCCTAAGAGAAGAGAAAATTGGGAATGAGAAGACGATTGAAGAGGTGATCGAGAAAAAGGTGCAATGCCGAGACGAACTCTCGGGCATCGGCAAAGCATTGATTTTATGGGAAATCGACGCCGCGATGCCGAAACGAGATTTCATGCTTCGGCCCGATGAAATTTTTACCACCGGGTATGCGCTCGTTATTCGCTCGAGATATGTGCTAGCTAATCGCGAGCTTTTTCCCAGCGGGTTGCCAATTTAGCAAATATTACCTCTCCAAGGCTGTCA
The DNA here is from genome assembly GCA_907163375.1 of Prostheceraeus crozeri. Taxonomy (NCBI): domain Eukaryota; kingdom Metazoa; phylum Platyhelminthes; order Polycladida; family Euryleptidae; genus Prostheceraeus; species Prostheceraeus crozeri. Next base: position 217,089 of record CAJQUW010012887.1, on the reverse strand, counting down.
TGACACGGACGATCTTTCCTTCTGCTTTGCTATCATGATCAGTCAATTCCATGGAATTCTTACATTATGGTCAATTCCGTTGTAATTTCTTCAAAAGTGTATAAATGTGCATATCTCACATTTGGAGGCAATTCGGAGTGTATCTCCCTTGAGTTCATTTAATAAAATAGAAAGTGTATACACCAAAGATATTTAATTGTTTAAAAGGGCTAGATGAGAAATAGATGCCTAGATTTGAACCCAATTTAGTACGGTCCTTACCGTGGCAAAAAAAGCATTGCGGCAATGGGGCGAAATTGCTGTTTTATCGGCTGTACGGTGTGCAATACGACAAAAAGCCTTGGAAATGGCACATGATGTAAAGCATAATTTACTGATATTGCATGATAAGTTTCAAGAATATTCGTTCAGTAGTTTCTCTGAAAAAGAGTGTTAAAGATGAGAGCGGTAATACAGCAATTAAATACAGTACTATCAGTTTGGAAGACAAAATATTCAGATGAAGACTGATGGGGTGTTGATGAACACTCAACTCCCTCTGTTGAATTCATGACTATTATCAAATTCAGTGAGAATCCCAATATTACACTGAGGAATTGGCTATTAATAAAGCTCACCCACGTCAACAACGCTCTTCGAGTTATTCACCATGATGAAACTACAAGATGGATCTATGTATTGCAAATAATTAACAGATGACATTTTAGGTCCATGTGGAATCAATCATCGGATGTCTGTCAGTGTCTAAGATGTTGTCAATGTGCATTGTATAACATACGTAATATACCCGGTGAAAAAAACTGTCGGGATCTGTCGGATAATTGTCGGGAAGCCGGCAGTAGTATAGGGTATAGGATTCGGCGCATCGCTTCGCTCAGCACCGAATCCCACACCTAGGTAGTTACAAAAAATGAAAAAATACAAAAAAAATAGGGTCCTCCTGAAATTTATAAAAAAACAGACAAAATAGATACAAAAAATGAAAAAATACAAAAAAATAGGGTCCTCCTGAAATTTATAAAAAAACAGCTAAAATAGATGCGAAATGGGAAAGTACCTTAAAGTATGACCCATGAACAAAAATATTCATTTAAAAATGGAAGATGTAAAAACAAAAGAACCATCAGCCCCTTTATATCCTTCATTATCATATGACATAAAACCTTCGGTTCCCAATGAAATGGATATAGCAAAACACAAGGATAGAGTCAGGTACATGAAAGATAAGGAAGCCCAATTATTACTTAAACTAGAACATTATAATAAATTAAGAAAACGATGGACGATAGCTAAGAATGTGACACAAGGCGTTGGTTTATGTTTAACAATTTCTTTAGGCGCTCTCACTATTGTCATTTCGTCTGGCGTTCTTACAATTCCTGTTGTCGCTACTGCTTTGTGATACAATTAGATTTTAGTTGCCAGCGCACTCACATGACGACAAAACAATTGCAAACTGTCATCAGGTTGAAGATCGTTATGGCAACGGTGGCAATCTGTCATTGTATCGTGTACGCTAGAAGCAAAGTTCTCATTTGCAATGTCTTCCGTCAGCAAAATAGAGAGAGAATTTTGTTGCTTCGTGGATCAAGTTGTGCCTCTTATTTCACCAGACCATCTTGATTTCTTCAAAACGATATCAGCAAATTAAAGTGTTTGAAATAATCCGAGATTCATTCAAGGATGTTGACAGCAGCAATTTACCTGTAATTCTCGAGAAAAAGGATATTATAAGTACATCATCGTGCATATCTTCATTGAATAAACTCATTGGTTTTGAGAAAATTACACATCGGAATCTTCTACGCTGCTATGTTTTACAAGGAGAAGTGCTTCAGCGACTTAAGTTATTGTCTAAAATGAATTATACAAAATTCGTGAAAGAGTTAAATGAGACCCACAAAATAAAGTTTTCACGCTCATATGTGACATTACTGATCAAATTATTCAAATTATCAAAGAACTATCCAAACTTAGCCAATTCTTCTCTATCAATTTACTTTGTGATGAAGCATTTTACATATCTGGAAGATTTCATTGATCATGAGAAAGAAGAAGAAAAGCAAAGAATAGCAGAATCCATATTTGATTCACCCAATGTGCAACAAACTGAACAACAACATGCGCAACATACTGGACTCACGCAGGAATTAGAAGACTTGCAAACGTGAAATTCTACTTCATAAGTAACAAGTAGTAACATTTATTGCAACTTATTTGACTGGAGACTGAAAAGTGACAATGGACGTTGGCAATTTGGATTTCTGTTTTTCATATAAATGTTGGACTCTACTTCATAAGTAACAAGTAGTAACATTTATTGCAACTTATTTGACTGGAGACTGAAAAGTGACAATGGACGTTGGCAATTTGGATTTCTGTTTTTCATATAAATGCTGGACTCTACTTCATAAGTAACAAGTAGTAACATTTATTGCAACTTATTTGACTGGAGACTGAAAAGTGACAATGCCATTTTCAAATTGGATTTCTGTTTTCATATAAATGTTGGACTCTACTTCATAAGTAACAAGTAGTAACATTTATTGCTACTTATTTGCGTGGTGATTGAAAAGTGACAATGGTGTTGACAATTTGGATTTCTGTTTTCATATAAATGTTGGACTCTACTTCATAAGTAACAAGTAGTAACATTTATTGCTACTTATTTGCGTGGTGATTGAAAAGTGACAATGGCGTTGACAATTTGGATTTTTGTTTCATTTAAAATGACTGACCTGATCGAGTTTTTTAAATTATATGGAACAGACACAACAACGAATTTCGACCTAAAGAAAATCGCACATCAATTGGGAATAAAGAATTTTCATGTCCTAATGAGAGACGAATTACAATTGATCAAAAATAAGCCAACTGTAAATTTCATAACGAATCTTCACACTTCAGACCAAAACGGCGTACATTGGTCAGCAGGCGTTAAAAATCATCAGCAGAACTATTATTTTGACTCATACGGGCTTCCACCTACGAATGAAGTAAGAGAAATACTTGGAAATGGTATTTATAATACGTTTCAAATTCAAAAACCGGGAACAACTTATTGTGGTCAATTATGTTTATACGTTTTGTACAAATTACAAAAAGGAGTACCATTTCTAGATATAATGTTAGAGTTAAACGATAAAGGTTAAACGATAAAGGTTAAACGATAAAGGTTAAACGATAAAGGTCAAAGCTCGGTTTTCTGTAATTCGTTTTCATAGAATCTACCTTTGATATCCTCATTATCTAAATCTATAATTTCATAAGTAATCGGAAGAGTTTGATTTATTTTAGAAATTTCAAATATCTCTTTCGTCCAGTATCCGACGAAGCCCTTTTCAAATTTGTTCTTATATTTAAATATTCGTACCCTATCCCCAATTTTAAATTTCGGCTTACGTTTCTGTAAATTCGGATTACTCTCATTCGAATAATTATTTTCGAATATTTTCTTTCGTATTAAATCAGGGTCGTCAGAAGCATTCTTTGGAGTTTCTTCAATACCTGAATGAATCTTATTGTTATACTCTTCTACAACTCCTGGTAATATCTTCAACCATTTCTGATTTCCTTGCTCAGTAAATTTCTTAAAGATCTTACTTTTTAGCGTTCTATTAAAGCGCTCTATTACTACAGCCTTTCCTGCATTTTCTGTGGAATAAACAGTTTCAAATAGTGGCTTTACATTTCGGTTATAAAATTCCGACCCTTTATCAACGAATAGCTTTTTTGGCTTTCTAAAACTTTCTTTAAAGATTTCTTCAAACGCATATTTAACTGACAGACCACTTTTGTTTTTTAAAGGCTTTACCCAAGCGTATCGTGTATATAAATCTATAACGGTTAATGCGTACTTAAACCCTCTTTCATTAGGCATATTAATTAGATCTGCACTCCAAATATCATCTTTATTAAATACTTTTACCTTCAATAGATATTTTGGCTTTCTGTATTCCTTGTGAATTTCGGACGCATAGCGGCTTGGGTCATTCGACATTTCGGACGCGTAGGTTCGAGCGTTGCTCGCAGACAGCTTTGCTGTCGTTTCATTCAACGAAGTTGACGGAACTAAAGTTTCATCTATCCCCTGGCCAAAAAGCATTTTTGCTTGTAAAGCTTTCTTAACAAACATTCTTTCAATTTTTTCTCTAAATGTAGGATTCTGAATACTATCTAATTCTTGTATCATTTTCTTATCTGCTTCATGTCGAGAACTTAGGTCATGATTTCGATAAGCTAAATCATGTTTATAAGCGGCGGCGTCTACTCTATTTATTGGTTTACTATTTTCTCTAGGCGTGTCATCATCGTTTAATCTTAAATCTAATCTTGTGCCGGGACCAGTAAAATTATGCCCAGGTAAATGTTTCTCCTTCGAATATTTACTCCAAATAAAGCCAGGAAAGTTTTCTAATGCTTTTTGTATATCACCACCGAAGTGGTGTGGAACTTTGTTCTTGTCACCTCCGGTGTGGTGTGGAACTTTGTTCTTGTCACCTTTTAAGAGATAATCCGTTAGATCTAGATTTGAAATCCTTAAGTTATTCAAATTCATTTTTAAAGATTAAATCTTATCGCACCATACTAGGATTTAGATATATGCCAGATCCGTCTTTTGTTTCTTTTATCTCAATCAAATCATCAATATTGTGTAGGACATTTTTAAGAACTCGTTTCCCTTCATCAACTAAATTTAATTTGCTAATGAAATTATCTACTATTCCGTCACCTCTAGCAGCTTTCTCTAACTCCCTATTATGACGTTTTTGCTCTTCTAATGCTGCCTTCTCTGCTTTATTTTTATTTACTGCCTGGACAATACCAGCTGTCCCACCTGCAACACTTCCTGCTGCTGCTATACCACCTATGATTAGCGGAATTAATGGGAGAATTCCGCCATTCTTTTCTTCTTGTAATTTAATATTCTCTATCATTGGTTTACTTATGTAATACTTCTTTTTGTTAATCGTAATAGCTTTAGGGGTATTTTTGTCAATGATGTTACGTAGTTTTAATTCAACCGTTTTATTATTCACTTGCGCCATTTTTTAATAAAAAATTTATAGTCTTTGGTTTTACTAACCGATCGGAGCGAAGCTCCTCTGGCTTTAGCCTATCGACGAAGTCTTGGGTTTTTCTAACCAATCGGAGCGAAGCTCCTCTGATTTTAGCCGATCGGACCAAAGGTCCTCAGGTTACTAACCTATCCTAACCATCTTTCCATTAATAATTTCAATAGAATATTCGGTGTCTTCTAGCAATAAACCATAAGCCATCAATGATGTTGTGGAATTTGCCTTTTCAATATTAATTGTCACATCACAACCGGTCTTGATAATATCTTCAGATTGTGCACTTAAATCAAAACAGAAAACAGGATATAAATTCTTCCAATCTACAGGATTTAATTGTGCTTCAACTCCAAATTCTCGGCACAAATTTCTATAAGCATCATATCCTTCCATAAACTGATTATTTGCGTTATCAAATCTCAATGGATCAATAGGATAACGTGTTTGATTTAATGAAATTTGTAAACTTCGAATTGAATTAATATGGAAAAGATTATTGTTCTTATCAAAACTAGGCGTTTCATTCTTTTGAAAAGTGAGCAAAAAATATCTTGGAGTATTTGATGTCCTTGTGAAATGCCAGTTAAATCTTTGTTCAGTAAACGTGACAGAGCTTGCAGTACGCTTCATAAAACCTACTGGAATTGGTTTGCCCGTATTTAATCGTTTCGTAATAGTTGTTTCAACCTCTAAACTAGGAGTAATGTGCTTAATCCACCATTCAAGTCTATCAATTTTTAGGTATGCTTTCTTCCCAGCCTTTCCATAAAATATTGATTCATTATTTACAGTGCGATGAACTATGAGTTTGAATTTTAAGTGATATGATATTTTAGCGTAATCTAAATACCCGAATAATGGAGACAATGACCAATTAACAGTTTGTTTACTTTTATTATTAAAATTGCGTCTTTTCTGGTATGAGCTATTTTGTGTACTGTTTAACTGTTTCACTATGTTTTCTACATCTTTCGCAATTCCTGCTGAATCTGTTCCAGTGTGAGTTAAATCATCTTTAAGTATGCCGGTATGGTTATCAGGTAACCATCCTTCGATTTCATGCATTTTAGTATTTTCACCTATTGTTACAAATCGAAGCATTGAATCAATAATGCCAGGTGAATCACTTATGGTTTCTATATTTTGTGTTGCAACATCTAAACGCATTTGTGTGAATAATCTTGGGAAGAAATTGTTTTCTAATGTAATATTATCCGTAGCAGGTAATGGTGTTGTAAAATCAGCATCAGAATAAAGAGAATATTCACAGTGTAAAAATGAATCGGGTAAATATAAATAACTTTGTTGATTGTCAACTTCAAAAATTAAATCGCCTCCTGTATTCACTCTACTGGAAGAACCGGGGTTCATAGCAATTCTTATATAGTCATTCTTTTTTTGATTGTAATTAACGAACGGGGGATCGTCTAATCTAAATTTGCTTTCAATCAGAGTTGCCATTATATTTTTTTTTATTAGAAAAAATCAGTTTGATACTCGGCTAAAGCCTCTGAACAAGGTTCTACTAGAATTTTGCTAGACCATTTCCCACGTTAGTGGTTAGGGACTGCGTCCCGGCTCCGCTGTTTACACCATTTCCTCTCATTTCTTCAATTGTTTTTTCATCATGTTTACTTTCCATCTTCGCTAATTTAGCAATTTTGTTTTTTGTTTCCTCTGAGAGCTTTTTGTCTTTTTGCATTTCTTTTGCGTCATTCCTAAGTTTGCGAATAGCTTCTAGTTGCTTTAATTCGTTTTGTGACTTAACAGCATTCGATATTGCACTAGCTGTACTACCTATAGCAGCTGCACCTTTAGCAGCAGATGAAATCAAATCTTTATTATTTTTAATCAAGTTAACGATACTACCGATACCAGAAAAGATGCCAGCTCCTTCTGTTTGGACGGCGCCTGCAGTGCCTAGGAACTTTTGTGTTCCAACAGTTTCTATACTATCATAATGGTACACAGGATTCATACGTGGTTCATGAGCAATTTTATTATTTGAAGCAAAATGCTTAAGATTGTGTTTATAAATTATAGGCATTTTTTTTAAGCTTAAATTTGACTTTTGACCTTTGGTCTGATCGGCTAAAGCCTCTGAACAAGGTTCGATTAAGATTTACGTTTGTGTATGGACAACAACTTCGCGGTAACTTTATTAATTGCCTGTTGCACTTTATCTATTGCGTCAAGCAGCGTGTGATGTACTTTAATTTCTTTTTCATTTACTTCTATTTTTTTCTCACTTTTCTTTACTTCTGTTTTAAGAGCGGCCAATTGAACTTTAATATTATCGAAATTCGTTTTAAGGGTCTTCAAGTCACTAATCTTTTGTTTAAGTCCTTTAACTTCATTTATCATTCTGTTCATTTGCTTTACTTGTTGTGTGATGCGGCTACTTAATTCATCAACACTTTTTTGGAATGTGGATTGCAGCTGTTGTAAGTGTTGTAATAATTTTCGATTCTTTTCGCTTACTTTTTCTAACTCTTCTTTCAGTTGTTTATTTTGATTTGTATTCTTTGCGATGGCAGACTTTAAATTTAGTGATAACAGGATCACAAGTTTTGAATGTTCTGTTATTTTTTTATGAAGTTTTACTATATCTGCTTCTATATTTCCATGTTTGCTACTTAGGTCTGTTAGCTTTTCTTGCAGTCTTTCATCATTCTGCTTTAGAAGCTTGGTTTCTTTCATTAGAGGAGACAGCAGTGACACAATTCTATCGAACTGTTTATCAACATATTCTTTATTTGCTAACTCAGTACTTTGTTGTGGAAGAATAGAAAGATGTAACGGACCTGTTAAAATGTCTCCAGTTTTCATGATATAGTTGTCTAGTTCTATTTCTGATTCTTGATTATTCGGTGTGTAAGCACACCCGCCAACATTTGTTAACATCATTTTTTTTTTATTTAAAAATATGTTATCCAACAATTCATCATTAAATAAACATATGAGAACATGTAGTGATTGTGGAAAAAGTGTAACATCTAAGAACTTTATGCGTCACCAAAAAACATGTCAATCACCATCACAACCAAAAGTAAAAGATAGACAATGTCCGAATTGTAATAAGTTTTTTACTAGTCAAGGTTTCTCGAATCATTCTAATTCATGTGCTATTAGTACACGAAAATGCACTAATTGTCAAATAGTTAAGCTCAAAACAGAATTTTATGATAGTAAATACCGATGTAAAGAATGTTTAAAAACACAAGTGAGATGTAACAAGTGCAATAAAGTTCTGTTGGAGAGAAACTTCTCACGACATGCAGCAATTTGCCTGATTTAATTAATTTTTTATCCGTAGTAGTCTGATACTCAGTTGAGCTTCCGTAATAGTCCGGTGCTCTTTTGAGTGTTTTTCTTCATTTGAGCCCCGGACTCAATAGTCCGTAGTAGTCCGGAAGTCCTACAGAGGCAAAACACTCAAGTGAGCACCGGACTATTACAGTTGCTCAAGAGAGTGTCGGACTAGTTGAGAGAGTTTTAGACAAATTTTCATATAAAAAATCAAAAAATGAATTATGAAAAATCGTATTCCGAAATTCCCAATCGGCCTCCCATGCCCGTCAATCAACGTGAACAAAATAATGATTCGCAATCGTTATTTTCAGAAAATTCAGATCTAGGAAGACTCTTTGGGTTTCTGAAATTTCATTGTGTGAAAATTATTATTCTATGTGTTCTTATCTATCTTATTTATTGTTTCATAAACTGGTTAGGGTTCTTACAAACAGCAGAACAAACGAAAGTTGCATTTTATAAAAGTCAAACCAAAAACTTTAAAGGTTGGAGACCACTTACCCATGACAATAACAATGACAAACCTAAAGGACGCACTGAACAAGAGAACTTACATTTTATAATATATGGCAAAACAGCGAGCGGAAAGACTACGTTTCTTAGAAGATATATAAATCAACATTTTCCTAATGAAACAAATGTACATGTGTTTTGTCTACAGGCAGATGAATGGCAAGGATATTCAAATGTTTACGGTGAAAAAGATTTATGTGTGTTAGAAGATATGAGTACTTTTGCTGGGACATACGAGCAAAAGTCTTTACTAGTGTTAGATGATGTAGCTAGTTTAGTAAAGCAAAAGAACATATCAGAAATATTTACAAAAGGTCGTCACCATCATATACAAATTGTAGTATTAGCGCATAAGGCCTGTGACGTAGATAATAAGATTAGAGAAAATGTGGAAACCTTTTATACAACTACTCAAAATAATGTAGCATTCTTTGAGGATATTAAGAGAAATTATAAACTAACTTTACCCTTAGCTAAATATGTACATGTTAAGTACGGCATAATACGGGTTGATACTATTATGAATCAAATGCAAGTGTATGATAGCGATCTAAATATACTATTGGATACTGAGCATGATTTTTATAGTAATGCAACAGATTTTGACATTAGTCTCTACGCAACTGCTAAGAACTTGTCGCCGCATAATATAGAAGAAATAACAATTTTTCTAGAAAACGAATCACTTGAACCACTAACAATCATACCCGAAACATTTTATTTCTATTTCGATCATTATCTGAATAATGTGTTAAAAATTAAAACCCCTGAACGATTAGAGAATAGAGATACACTAGATGTTATTAGAACAGGCATTAATGATTTCCGTGATGTACTAAAAAATGTACACCCTCTAGTCAGTGATGCTAAAAGTACATTGAGTGACATAAAACCAATATTAAATGAGTTAAATAATATGTAATTTTTTTTTCTTTTTAAAATATGGAGTACAAAATAGAACACGTGCCAGTTATAAAAGATTATCGTCATCCTACAAACCCTGTAAATTCAAAACAATCAGTTAAAAGTCAATATCATCGTAAATATATGCAATTAGTTCAAGATTATAAAATAAAACATGGTATAAGAAGTTACGCTAAAACAAAAGACTTTCCACTGTGTCTACGAAGTTTCAGAGTATTCTTAGCGTATAATAATTTATGGTGGTTGGTTAATAAAGAGCGATTAACAGTTTACGATTTGGAAACATTACATCAACTAAATATTCCTGTGTATATGTAATTAAAAACATAATTTTTTCTTTTAAAAATATGAATTGTAAAATGAGTAACAAATCAACGCATACGCTTGACGAGTTAATAAAGAAACAAATTGAGGAGTTTGATGCACAAATTGAACGTAGACGTAAACGTAGTAAAGGCACACCAATTCCTGACATATTCTCTGATGATAGACTTGGTGATGATCTATTGAATCTGTTTAATCCGAACGCTATCACGTATGAAAATGAACTTTTTACTCATGTAGTAAAGGATATACGCGACCTTTTGCGGAATGGGAAAGTTTTAAATTTATTGGGTGTAATAAACAAAGAAGATGGAACCACAATAGAAAACTTTTACGCTACGTTTTATAATAAAAATTCATTTGAAACATGGTTTCTTAATCTAGAAGAGAAATCCGATGCTAGTGAATGGATTTTTACAGGTAGTATCAAATACGAAGATTTTGGTATGAAACTCGTACAAAGATCACACAGAGGCGCTGGTATTAATATGAAATATAGAATCAAAGAATACATTGGTCAATATTGTTACATTCCTTCTGAGGATTTCTGCTTTATAAAATGTTACAACGCCTTACGTGGGTTCAATCAAGAACAAGCTAAAATTATAATCGAGATGTTTAATGACTTTTTATATAAAGAGAAAGCTACATCTAGAACAGGAGTAATGGCAAACTGTAAATTTTCCCAATTCAATAAATACTTTGGAGAATGTGTACAGTATTATAGTACTACTAATCGTCATTTAAATCCCAGAGGTATTACAACACCTTATAGTTATGTTTATTACAATTATTTTCACGAAGGTTCATCAATAGGTCATTATTGTTTAATCAATAAATTCCATAAAGCAGAAGCTATTAGAGAAATTGAAAATAATTTCAAACCAATATATAAAACTGTCACTGATGAAAATCTAACAACACTTCCGTATAAGACCATAACAAAGAAACCAATTGACTATGGTTCAACATATATATGGGATCTCGAAACTTATCCAGATCCTCGTTGTGCAACAGCTCATCCTATTCCTTATGCTTTAGGTACTATCAATTTCAATAAATTCGTGTGTTGCTTACCGAAGCGGAGATTGGAAGAAATAGACGCACGATTGCTACGCGATATGATTAAAATAAAAAGGAGCAAGGATGAACATGAGATTAAAGAACTTAAGAAACAGATAAGTGAATACAATACCTTAACTGAGCAAGAACTTAACAAACTTCAACGTTGGGTGAAAATCTTTATTAGGAAACAAGATGAATTTTCGATCGGGGGAAACCCAGAGGACACATGTCCGATACATCAATTTTTCAAATTTCTTGGAAAATTTAATTATTCGAAAGTCACTTTGATAGCGCACAATTCATCAGGATTCGATGCATATTTTCCACTCAAATCTAATTTTAAATTAACTAAACCACCGCTTAAAACATCACGAGGAATACTCACTGCTTCTTTACAAAATCCTTATACAACTGAAAGTGTTAGTAAGTATATCCAACGTTCCTCTAGATCTAAGCAACTAGGTGACTCTACAAAACGTAACATAAAACCAAGCAAACCTTTACAAACTATTGTAATGAAATGTAGCTATCAACACGTGAAAACAAGTCTTTCCAAATGGTGTGAGAATTTTAAAACCCCTACCAATATGTGTAAATTAAATTATGAAATTGGTGAAATTACACATGAAAAGTATCTAGAAAAAGAACATGAGTGGAAACCGTATTTAATTAACGATGTTCTTTCATTAGCATTTTGTATCTACAAGTATAATAATGTTATGAAAGAATTAGTTGGTGAAGATATAACTACTAATTTAACATCCTCCGCTTTAACATTTAACGGTTGGATGAAGAGTGTACAAGAAGACAACATAAATATTCATTCGCATACTGATTTATGGACAAGAAACTATGTTAGAAAATCTGTTAAAGGTGGAAGAGTGTCAGCAAATATAAGACATTACGAATCTCCATTTTGTAACATCTTGATACCAATATTACAACGATATTTTCCTGGTAATAATTTAATAGATTTAATGAAGCAGTATAATCAGTTGCAAGACAAGAATGCTCTCTGTAAAGAAATTAAACATAAACTACTCGGACAACAAAATGAATTCTTAATGGCTTTTGATGCAACATCTTTATATCCATCAGCTATGTATGACGAACATTCAGAATACCCTAAAGCTGAATCTGCTAGAAAATTTAGACAAGAAGAAGAACAAGCAGTATTATATCAATTTAACACTCAATCATTTCGCCCTAAAACTGGAATATTCACAGTTGTGTTTCATTATCCTGATGAGATGTTTTTTCAACCAGTTCCTGCGAAAGATAAGGTAAAGAATGAAAACAATTGTAACCAAGAAATAATAAGGTTTAGGAATGGAACGTGTTATGATGTATTAACTTCTGTAGACATACAGGAAATTGTTAGATGTGGCGGGAAAATATTATCTATTACAGATGGTATAATTTATGAAGAAAATTATCACATTTCACCATTTCGCAAATACATTGAAAAGCTCTTCAATTTAAGAAAAAAATATAAAATAGAAGGAAACACTGTGGGCGATGAGTTAATTAAATTATTAATGAATTCACTATATGGAAAAACCGTACAAAAAGACATAACCACTAAATATCATTTATGGAATGAAAGTACATTGAGAAAAAATTTCACTCAAGAAGTAAAAGATTTTGAAAAAGTAAATGATGAACAATTCTTAGTGAAAGTAGAAATGGAAGACGATGAATTTCTTAAAGCTAATATTACAGACACTGAAAAGACGGCCAAAGGCCTGAGCAGCTACGCTACGACGCCCAACGGTCTGAGCAGCTACGCTGCGACATCATTCATGCCATCACATTTAGGTTCTTTTATTCTTGCTCACTCTAGACGAATCATGAACAACTTTATTTTAGAAATTAATGCTTTTAAAGAAAAACACATACATTACACAGATACCGATAGTATATACATTTCTAATGAGCTCTTCAATAAATTAGATGCGGCTGAATATGTTGGCGGGGAATTGTGTCAAGGGAAAAATGATTATGGCAATGGGGGAATTATATATGGATTGTTCATCGCCCCCAAAATAAAATACTGCATTACTGTAGATGACCAAGGGAGACTTAGTGAAAAGAAAACATTTAAGGGTTATACAAAAACTAAAGTAAAAGTAGAAGATTTCATTCAATTATACCATGGGGAAACATTGACAACAATTGTTAATAAACCATGGAAAAGATCTTTAGAAACTGGTATTAGTATTCCTGATAAAAATAATAACACTGAAGAAAAAAGATTCACTGGTAAAATAAATATTCTTAAACGTCAAGCACCTAATGCAAATGGTATTATGCTCCCCTATAGCGGAGAAGATGTACAAGACGAAATATTTCAACGAATAAAAAAAGAATGTAATATAATTGAATACAATGATAGTGAAGACTGGGAAGAGGAATTATAATACACTAGTCAGTGAACAAATGTTCTATTCAGAGTTTTACTCTGCGAACAAATGTTCTATAGACTTTCAGTCGGGGCAAAGCCCCTCGAGGCAAAGCCTAGTCAGCGAACAATTGTTCGATTCAGAGTTTTACTCTGTGAACAAATGTTCTATAACTCTATCATGTACTTTTTTATCAATATTGACTGTGATAAAACCATAGTCGTTTGTCCAAGCATTGTTACACGATTGTTTAAATTCATCTTTATCTCTTATACATAAGTCTCTTAACAAATCACTTAGGTTTCTTTGGTTGATTTCGAAAAGCATAAAAATATTAGCATTCTTTCTAATAACACTTCCATCTAATGAATACATACTTTGTGTCAAATAAAAGACACTACAGTTATTGTGTCTGCCTCTTGTAAAATAATTTCTCTGCACTGCCTGATTTCTGTCATTAACACAATCATCAAACACCACACAATGTTTTTTCGTTTTATTTAGTTTACTAGGATCTTGCATATTGCCACTATCATCTATTAATTGTATCGATATGTGTTTATTTTTATTGGGTTCTACTAGCTGTTTATTTTTCGCTGCTTCTTCACACCAGGAACTTATTTCTTCTTCATACTCCGATTTTTCATATTCTTCAAACAGTGAAGCTATAGTTGATTTTGTAAGATTATTTTCAAAACCATATTTCAAAAATTGATAAATAGGTTGTTCTGCTGTTGTTGTATAAATGATAAGATTGTTATAATCCAAAAATTTGGGTGTCGTGAGAATTTTAAATAATAGATATGTTTTTCCACAACCTGATCTTCCACAAATAACTGATAAAACTTTATTTGACAAGTTATGATGATGATTGAATTTCACTTTCTTATTTAGTGGATATTTTTCACAACTGCTTTCACTCATTTTTAAGACAATATTATTTTTAATTATACCTCCCGAACCAAAAGATCTATCATAATTTCTTCGCCTCCAAAATTTATTTCCTTTCCTTTCTCATCTGTTATTCTAATTGTAATTGAATTAATTGTTTTTCTTGTAACAGGGAAATATATTAATGATTTTGGGATTACATTCAAACTGTAACCAATCGGAACTGTAAATGCTGGATAACTGAAGATATTATTTGACAGCTTTCCATTAACATAACCACCTTCTATAATATCACATTGAACGTTGATTGAATTTATTTCAGTTACTTTAGGTATATTTTCACTTATATGAAAACCTTGTGTATAGAGTTGCTTTTTAAATCCTAAGAGTCTTGATAAAGATTTGTCAATATTAAAATCAACTTGATGATCTTCATCTAAAGTAAGAGAAAATTTATTTACTGCTGGTTCAACTGCGAAATGTAATTGTTTCTTGTCTTTAAATTGAATGCCTAAATGTCTTTTTATTTCATTGGAAATCGATTCAACTTCATAAGATCCAGGAAGAAAAGTTAATTCTTTCCAAGTTTTACCTTGATCATTAGAATATTTAAATCGGTCATTTACATCTTTGATAATATTTTGTATAGTGTTAAATGTTGAAAAACTAGTTAGTGCTACTTCATAATGTTTGTCTTGTTCTAAGTGAATAATAGGATCTAAATGACAGGTATGGGATGAAATAGTTGTTATAAATTTTAATGTCGTACTAAATTTTGTTGAGGTTAAAATCTCGGTTAAATTTTCTAAATGCTTATTAATTTTTTCTAGTTCTGCCGAAGACATTTTTTTAACTAAATTTATGTCCTTTTAGTGCTGCTAAGTAAAATAATATCATTAGAGAAGTATTTGTACTCTTCTTCAGTTATAACGCTGTTTTGGAATAGTTTATCTAAGATTGCATGCATTTCGTTAAAACTGGAGTTATGCCCTTCTTTTGCTGCAGCGAATAAAATATTATATCTATTTATTAATTCTTGTGGATCGTCTGATAAAAATACAACAGGTGTTGAATAACCAGTTGCTGTTGGAACACTGGTTGATGTTGATAATAAGTGTTCTAATTGTTTATAACGCTTAAGATGTTTCCCACTTCCAACCTTATCTAGCATAGTTTTGTATTTCAGTAGATCATCGGGGGGATATTTATGTAAATTCGCTCCTCTTAATAAATCCACGAAATTTCTGTCTAAACTGAAAGCTGTTTTGTCTGGTGCAAAAATTAAACTTTCTTTAGGATTTATAGATAATTCTTTTTCACCTAAGGAAAATCTAAGAGATGGCTTTCCATCTATAAATGAAGTAGAATGTTCAAAGAGCATAGATTTGGGTAATTTCTTATCTATGTTTGCTTCTAACAAACCATAATCATCCATGATGGTTTTCTGCACTGGATCCGCGATATCAATTCGTTTATCATGAACTATAAGTTCTTTCTTAATATCAGATTTAATTTGGTCAACTAATTGGATTTTGTCTTTCATCTCAGATTGAACGCCAGCTTGTAGCATTCGATATTGTCTATGTTTTTTCTTCATAATATTTTTCTGTTTTATTAATTCTTCTAGTTGTTTTATTTTTGTCTCATTTGTGTTCATTATTTTATAAGATAATATTTGAATTTTGTGGTAGCATTGGTACACAGCATAAACACTGCACCAAAGGTGCTGAGACTTGAAGAGTCGACTTTACTGAACAACTTATTTTTGTTCTATGGAACTTTGTTCTAACGTTTTTAATAAAGTTCTTATTTCTTCTAAAAAAGCTTCATTGTTTACTTTGTCTTGAGGTTTAACAGGAATTTTAGTTGCTTCTCTAGCTATTTGGTCAAATTTTTCAATCTCATCTAACGTAATAACATTGTCATCACACACTCTCTGGAAGTAGTAATGTAGTTTATCATATACTTCTTTGACATGTGCATGTTTCTTACTTAAGGATTTTCGTTTCTTAGTCATTAAAGATTTATCTATCACTGTTGCAAGTGACGTTGTGAAGACACCTGTGCCTGTTAAAACTGTAGCGACAACAGGAATTGTAAGAACGCCAGACGAAATGACAATAGTGAGAGCGCCTAAAGAAATTGTTAAACATACACCAACGCCTTGTGTCACATTCTTAGCTATGGCCCATCTCTTTCTTAATTTATTATAATGTTCTAGTTTAAGTAATAATTGGGCTTCCTTATCTTTCATGTACCTGACTCTATCTTTGTGTTTTGCTATATCCATTTCATTGGGAACCGAAGGTTTTATGTCATATGATAATGAAGGATATAAGGGGGCTGATGGTTCTTTTGTTTTTACATCTTCCATTTTTAAATGAATATTTTTGTTCATGGGTCATACTTTAAGGTACTTTCCCATTTCGCATCTATTTTAGCTGTTTTTTTATAAATTTCAGGAGGACCCTATTTTTTTGTATTTTTTCATTTTTTGTATCTATTTTGTCTGTTTTTTTATAAATTTCAGGAGGACCCTATTTTTTTTGTATTTTTTCATTTTTTGTAACTACCTAGGTGTGGGATTCGGTGCTGAGCGAAGCGATGCGCCGAATCCTATACCCTATACTACTGCCGGCTTCCCGACAATTTACCGACAGATCCCGACAGTTTTTTTCACCGGGTATGCTGTTTGTTTTTATTTGCTTAAGCCAATATAATTTATCAAATTTTCTGATAATTCATATGTATTTTTTCTGTTGTATCATGTAATTTCTAATCGCAAAATTACATTTACACGTTAGATCGCTCTTGACGTGGCCGGGCAACTGTTGTCACAGCAGCGATATACATGTACAACCATAGCCAGGCTTCGCACTTATTACAAATCTGCATGATCAAAAGTAAAGACGCGGTTCATTTTTCTGTTCAGAAAAGTCATTTAGTCATGTATTTGGTGAATTGTAAGTGAACTTCACTCTACTTTTATCTAAGACTTAAACAATTGGTTTTCATATTTGTGCTAACATATGTTATATATGCTCTTCAGATTTAATAATCAACTGACATAAAATCATGCAATAAAGTCTAATTGAAGGGATTGCATCAACAGGATGCTCTTATTTACAACTGCGTTTTGCAAAACATCTGAAAAAGTAGAATAGACTATTATTTGTTGCAATTTGGACGCTGTATTTACACATACGGTATAAAAAATGTCTTGATTTATTATTAAAATGCGTTTTAGTTCTGCAATTACTAAGAAGAGTCAATGAAAAGGAATCTTTGATGCTCGCTTACAAATATTTTCAAATTCACGCATTATCAGCTGATTTTCACTGGTTTCGTTGTACACAAGGTAAAGACACGTCTATTTCCTATCTAGCCCTTTATAATATTAAATATCTTTGGTATATACACATTGGGGATTTAATAAATGCGGAGTTACCACTCTATACCCATGGCACAGAGTGAATATATTAGATAATATACAGGGTGTCCGTGAATTCGCTTGACTTTTAAATTGAATATCTACATGAGAAAGCAATAAACTTTTTTATCACAAGCCATTGCGCAACATAAAGTGGAATTTACGAATCTAACAGTAAGAAGCCAATATTTGATGATTAAAATGTTCAAATCAATTGTTCGAAATGATTGCCATCGCAATCAATCAGTGCATTCAATCGCCAAATAATATCGAAAACACCAGCGGCAAGTTCTTTGCGTGTGACTTCATTGCAGATACCAGTGATCTTCTCACTCAACTGGTCCAGGCTTTGTGGCTTACCATGATGGTATATCTTCTCAATTCATCCATCCCCAGAACCAAAAGTCGAGAGGATTCAAATCAGGTGAACGTGGAGGCCACTTTCGGTCACATCCTCGACTTATCACCAGTGATGAAAATTTTCCGGAAAATTTTGAATCAAAATTTTCCGTGGAAAATTATGGAAAAAATTGGAAAATTTTGGAAAATATTGGAAAATTATGGAAAATTTTGGAGAATTTTGGAAAATTTTGAAAGTTTTGATTTTTTTGATAGCTGCCTTATAATTTGAGCGCTTCCACTGCCGAGGCAGCTACGTACCAATAAAACTCTTAATTTCATCATTATTTCGATTAAAGCGATCGATTTCCGCGGATTTTTGAACATTCCTTTGCCACAGTGGCTATTTGTGCAATTTTGTTAGCATTTTTAATTATCACACAGACACCGTTTTGGATAGTGTGTATCTTGCTTTTTAATAGGGGTACAATTTCATGCACTGTGAAAGATCTGGAGCAAAAATAATGTACTTCATTTTGGAGTTTACTCATTAGCTTGAAAGTTAAGCTTTATTATGCAGCGTGGATCAGTGAAAGAAATTCTTCATGTGTTGATGAACAAGTGAAGTATAAGCACACAGTCCACGCAGCATTCAAGAGCGACCATTTTGGAAGACATAAAGACTGTAAACTCGTTAGATATTTGGTCACTAAAGATATCTGTGATGAGTAAAAGAATATCTATGATAGCCTTTAACTTCTGGCCTATTGTCCGACATCTTCGCTGAGGATACACATCTTCCATTTCTAGTTCAGATGGTTCAGATAGCTCCAATTCGATTTCAGATCTGCCCAAATGAATTTCAGATATGATCCACATGTCGAATCTCCAATTGAATTTAAGATCTTTTCATCTGTGCTTCTAACAGATATCTGAAATTCAGCTAGAGAAATCCGAAATCCATCTAATGTCTGAAATTCATTTGGAAAGATCTGAAATATACATGGAAAAGGTGCAGTTGGTTAAAAAAGTTGACATACAGGGATGATAGAGAAGTTTTCGGTCTTTGAATATTACATAGTCTTTTCAAACGACTAAAATAAGTCTTCAAAACAATGGAAAAAACGTCAATCACCGAAAAATAAATTTCAAAATTTTCCAGTGGAAAATTTTCCATTTGCATCACTACTTATCACGCGATCACCAAATGTCTGGATGAGGAAGTTTCGTACCTTTGTTGCAAAGTTGGGTGGGGCACCCTCTTGCATAAATATCAGGAGAACAATTTGCGCTTTTGCGCAAGTTGAGGACGCACGTGCTCCTTAAGCATCTGGAGATAGGAATCAGCTGTCACTGTGTTGGAGAAGAAAAAAGGTCGTAGCAGAAAATCCCAAAGATTATGTATATTATAAAGATGGAAAACTCCCCATTCAACGCATGTTAAAAAAATGGAAATCATTTTTGTTAGAGTGTATCAAAAAATACGGTCAGCTATCTTCGATGAGTAGTAAACTTATTTTTAAATTTGCGGAATAATTAGAATCACGCTAGTTTTCACTTAAGCCGCAGTTGCAATCTTAGGCAGCCAATTAGCGATTGTTTTCAGAACAGCACAGCTGCTTCTATTTTAGGTTTTACTGGGAAACGCTTAGTCTTCGATAGTCTCTTCAACACATTTGTGACTCATCGTTTAAAAGCATGCCTTACTGTACCGCAGTAAATTGCTCGAATACACATCGGAGGAAACCGCGTCAAGGGTCGCTCCCTGCCATAACGAATTTTGGTGCTGGATTCAATGAAACCAAATACTTATAGGTACCAGGTGTCTACCTATGTATTTTTTTGTCAATTTGAATGATTCACTGACGAGGAACATGGTGTAGGCTTTTGCATTTTGACACCACTTCAGTGCTGTAGGCATATTTGCCTTCTTTAGAATTCTACTCATGTGTTGCAATTTTTTAATATGTGTAGTTTCAACTGATTGCAATATGAAGGGTGCTTTTCAAGCCCCATAGGCCTACCGGTGTCCATTACTTGAGAAACGATAGTCAAATCACGTCTCAACTCTCCATGCCACCCAAGGCAGATGTTGAGGTTGGTATTCAAATTGTAATCCGAGCTGGAATCTGTACATGGGATACTATTGAGGTCAGAGGCAGGCGTCAGATGGCCAGCCTCAACGAACTGGCGATCGTTTTTAGAAATTATTTTAGTATATCTACCTATGTACTGCAGGCGCGTTGTCAACCTCGAATCTAGGATCTAGTCCTCGAAGCCTTGTCCTGACTTCGGCGCCCGTTTTCAGGAATTTTAAAGAGGTGCGTCTGTTGTGCTCAAATTTTGGAGGAATCTGAAAATAGAATGCGCCCTATGTAGAGATTCCAGTTGGAGTACCGGTGTCAATGTGAGGGTTGTCAGGCTAGGTCTAGTAACCTCATCAATATATCAGTGTTTATCGTGGAATTAATCTGTTGCATGTTATGTGTGCGTTCTAACAGCTGTTGAGTATGTCTGAAAGTTTCCTGAATTTTGGTTGGAATAATATCTCTGACAGATGAGTGATACCGTGACAGCAGTAACTCCAAATGATCGTGAAACTGGAAAAATCCCCGCAAAAATGAGCTTCAAACTGTAATTGAATTTCTTTGACATCGTTTTTTCAAGAATTAATTATTCAAA
Organism: Prostheceraeus crozeri; assembly: GCA_907163375.1. Lineage (NCBI taxonomy): Eukaryota > Metazoa > Platyhelminthes > Polycladida > Euryleptidae > Prostheceraeus > Prostheceraeus crozeri. The sequence continues at coordinate 196,132 of CAJQUW010012887.1, read as the reverse complement.
TATATGAATCATTCATGATTACCGGTATTCTGTGTAATGATCTCTTTATTTGCGTGGCGTTGTCATGACTTTGACATCAAATTAGACGTCTGACACGGTGCAGCATCCTACTGATATTTCAGGTCAACGTCACATCGTCCGCTTTACAGTGTCATTGAGATTTCATTACAAAATCGATTTTAAACTTGATCGTAGCATATGGTCCGGCCTACATGTCACTAGTATCATCAATTTTTGAGGATTAGCTTCACATTCGTCTGTTTTAATCATAAACTTGACTCCTCGGTTCGTTTGATAGGCATATGCGATTGGATGCGCTGAGTACAAGTCGCCACCCGTTAGAAAATGCTAAAATATGTCACAGTGAAATTGCTGTTTTACTTTAAATGAACTACGCTTCTGTCAGTCGTATCATAACGAGACACGATGAGAGACAGGCTAGCTTCATGACCACCGCTGCAACTGCAGATGATTACGGAAATGATCAGAGTGAGATGGTCAAGGTCCGTTTATCGAAATTGATTCCGAAAACATCTTCAGAGCTCCAAACGACATGGGCGAAAAGTGGCGTAACGGATGACTCGTACACTAAGACAAGGAGAACGAGAGAACTAATTTAGGTGTACTGAATTTTTTCGGACTCAACTTCAAAAAAAAGCCCGTAAGTCTGCGGACATACCATCAATTGAGAACTTTTAGCAGAACATCATGAAGCAATTCTTCGATAGGTCTATGAGCAAGGCAAGCTCTTATCATGATCAAGGAAATCATTTGAATGAAATTTATTTGAACCTGATCAAGAAGGACTTCGAAAGTACAAAGAGTTCTTTAGAACTCCCTGATGTCGTCTTTCATGACATGCGTTTAAAGTAGGCAACGCGGCAACGGAACTTAAGCAATCAACACAGCTGTTAATCAATGAATCACCTAATAATCTTTTATCACACATTCAGGAGTTTTTTTTAATGTAAACAAAATGCATAAGGTAGTTTGAATGAAGAACACTCGCTTTAGCAGTTTCATTCTTTGTCATCTCAAATTAAAATATTTTTCTATGCTTCAAATGTGGATAAGATGTATTCAACGCGAAGATCTGTTGGAGGAGCTGAGTAAATTGAAGAACTACTTCGTGTCTTAGGACCATTTTGAAGACGTCATGTATCAGTGCCCTAGCTTAAGGCAGGATTTGAAATGACTAATACCATTTCAAGGATTTCGATTCCATTTTGACGATTGACATTTACTTTCGACAAATATATTAATTCAGGGCTGCCACTCTTCCGGTTTTAACCGGATTTCCGGTTTTTTTTTAGAATAAACTAAGTAGTGAGAAAATGTTCTGCCGCAAATAATTTGAATCTTGAACAATCAAAACTTGAAAGAGTCCTTCAAGATTGTGAAATGGCCTTTTGAGATTGTGAAGGGTCCTTTAAGATCGTGACGGGCCCTTTTGAGATTGTGAACAGGACCGTTGAAGATCATGAGGGGCCTTTTGAGATGGTAAAGGGCTTATAGTATTGAGACCGGTACCGTTAAACATAAGAGCATGTGCGGCCTTTTTAGATTATATAGCAATAGGTGACATGTCACGCGTAATTACGGAACCACAAACATCCGTGGTTAATCCCATCCAGACACATAACTTAGGTGAATGAAGGGATTTTGAGCTATGGCCCTAGGTAGGGTTAATTGACATAATTAACAGCACAGCTAATTGACTTTAACATTTACCGAAACTGAAATGAATTCACCAAAGCTTAAGAACTATAATTGCACATATAATATTCATTACAAAAATGACTACATGCAGAATGTAAAATTTAAGCAGTTAAATAATCGAATATTCATTTCTTATTATTAGATTCGGAAATTCCCCTTCATGTTGCGTAATATAGCAGGGTTTTGACGTAAACGTTCATTGTTTACTCACGTAGATTATTGAATGTCAAGAGATGTTATGAAAATTGATACATGCGGATTCTCTATATTCTTATCATTATGAAAGAATGATAGTCTGCACTTATATCTTAGATAGATTAGCCATGTGAGGGATAGTGAGGAGGTGAGGGAGAGAATAGAGCCTCGACTGTAGAGGCGGATTACTAAAGAAAACAAGAGAGAAAGTCAAAAGTAAAAGGTGACATATAGAGCGCGAATTGTCGCCGGCGAACTTCGCCAGCGAATATCCCGCAAATATGACTGAACTTTAGCATGATATTCTGCAGCTGACATTCGCCAGTTTTTCGCAAGATTCGTTCCCACAGGGCCTACATATATTAGCATACTCACTCTATGACTCTACCTAACACACTTACTCTATGATTCATTTGTTTTGACATCCAATTTGTTTCATACTACTTATATAGGAGAGTCATCTCGGCAGTATATATTGTCAAATTTTGAATTTTTTCAAAAGTGCTCAAATAATTTTTTGGACTACGGGAACGTAATCTCCTCAAAAAACTGAATCTTTTCATATAAATATTTTCACTGTATACAGATACTTTTTTGAGTCGACATTCTACCTATACATCCCTTCTCTATGGTCGACACTCTACCTATATATCCCTAACACCTAATCTACTTAATATAACTACTCTATGTGTACATCATTCTGTGAAACTATCATTTTCGGCTTCGTTCCCACAGTAGCTCGTGTTGGCTGCCGGACTAATAGATGTAAATGATTCTGTGAAAGTCTCATTTTCGGCCGACATATTCTTGACTACCACGGTCGACACTCAATCTGCTACATTCTTACTATATGTCTCTGCTCATCCTACAAGTAAAATCCCTTCACTCATCCATGATGTCCTGGGTATTCGCGCTTTTATGAAAATTGAATAGCCAAACTTGCCTGTCTGTCAAGCATGTTTGCACTGCCAGTAGGAATTTTTAAGAAAAGATTTTTTTCTCGGAGTGTCCAAATATATTTGATGTTTGAAATTGCTCAAGATTTGTATGAGGTCAGCTGTTTTTATCAAGAACCAGCTGTAGATGATTGTGAATCTCGATTAATATTAATACTGAAAATAGATCTAGACTGATGAAGTGCACACAATTAATACAATTATAAACAGTATGAATAAGTAAGGCAATTGATAATTAGATTTTACTGGATTTTGCCATCTATGATTCAATAGGAAATTATGCTATAAATGCACAGGGACAGATATTGCACTCTGTTCTCTGCGACCAATCTAATGCGCCAAGGTCTGATAGCAGCAGGAGCTATTTCTGTAAACGGCAAGATGTTGTGCATTAGTTTTGAATCATTGAATAGCTAGGAGTAAATAAAAACCAAAAGTTGTTCCAAGCACGAAATACCAGTACATGTAAATGGATCGGTAGACTTGATTCTCCTGTCTCTTCTGAACAAAAAATCGGAGTATCTTTTGGATCCCACCAATTATAGTCATTCATTATAACACACGTAAGGGATCAATAGGTTTGATTGACACCAAAAAATTTAAGGCCATAATTGTATGCGCTATACTCGATGCAGTCCTGCACTACTGCCATGTAATGTTTTCATTCGAGACTACTCAATGAGCTGTCAGAATGGAAGAAATAGATTGTCAGAGTCGATGTTTCATGAAGAAAGTTGCTGAATTGTTAGTTGAGATTTCCTAAGAAAATACCATTTAAGTTTATGCGCCATCAAAGGCATCTTTTTACCAATTCTGTCTGAAACAAGTTACGTCAAAAAAGGTAGCCGTATAAGTAGGGCTACGACAATTTGAGTTCGAAAAACCATGCATCATCATACTCTTGGTGCAAATCATTGAGATATAGATACTTCCATTGCAAAGTTGATGTCTGCATAAGTCCCTATAGGCTACATTGCAACTGAAATACTGTTGAGCAATATTCCGTTACTCATTTGTTCGTCATATTATTTCATTGCCTTTGATCGTATGAAATCGTATGAAAACATATAAGTTGCTGGTAGGCTATCTTGTTTATAAAAAATCCTTTTAAAGCACTTTTGCTTTGATTTTTAGTAGGCCGAATTCAAATTGTGCGTAATTATATGTCGATGAACTCAGTCAAGGCTTACTTTTGATTTCATGCCTACAATGTATGTAAATACTATAAAATGGGGCTTATGAATCAGAGTAGCCTATGTGCACTTACATATGGTTCAAGCAATTTATTAAGAAGCATTGAAAATTTTCAAAAGCTAGCACGTACAGACGGAATCGATAGATTGATTTGTTGAGCTGATGAGGGTCAAGTAGTGATCGTCTTTTTTGTGCTGTGCATGATATGGCATTCGAAAAATACTATTCTGTTTCCTAATTCTTCTCTCCGGATAGTCATGATGCTGAGGAGTTTCAGAAATAAGCTGGAAGGTGCATGCATGCCCATTTCCCTAATGAAATAAAGCGAGTGTCATCTATAGGCTATCTAAAACTTCAATCCAACTCTACTGAACAAGGATTATTCCCTTTCGACTATCTCCCGTGCCTTATTCTTCAGCAACACGATCCTCACATAACAAGCAATTATCAAGACGCCCCTTGTGAGTAAATTCCTGTAGTGTGGATCATTCCCAGCCAGTCTAGCGATATGCTGTCATCAACAATTTTTCCGTAAAAGCCCTTGAACTCAAATATGGAGAATAATGATTAAGCTTAATAAAAATGTACAGGTGGAATTATTAAACCGAAGACTTCGAGTCATACTCGTTGAATTGCTGATAATAGAGCATCGGTATAAGGCGTAATCTAGTCACATGTTCGTCACGCAAGCAAAAGACAGTCGGTGACGCCGTGCCTTATTCCTGGCGCTGGCGCTATCTTTCTTGAGCAGTATTATAGTCGCAAAATTAGTGGTGGGACAACGGCAAAACGGCAAAATTGCGGAGCTGTTTTTTTTCTTTACGACTCATGATACATGATCGAAAAGTAGCCATATGAGTATTGTATAGGATTGATCAAATACCGGTCTAGATCAGTTTGGTTAAGTTGTGTAGACTGTGCATATGGGCTATGATATACAATACGTCCAATACGTGACGTATGAGGTACGCTAGTCTATAGTCTTATATGCCGGTAAACATCTAATAGAAGATATTCAGATAATAAACAAGAAACAACTATATTATCACCTGCAAAGTGCTGCCATGATATGGGAATGGGGTCTATGTGTAAAATTGAAAAATGACATAACTACATGCCTATACCTACAGGCCAAATGATATGATCGTATGGAGGTAGCTTTTGACTTGTGCCACTTACAAACAGATAGTCTACTTGTTTTAGTTATTGAGCATCTTTCAGATTGTAAGAATATTCACTTCTCTATGTGTTGAGATATGTAGGCTATACAACTGAAATCAAATAGAAACAAAACATACCATGCTTATTGATGAAAACGTAAGCGGCAAGAGTAAAAAAGCCAACTACTAATTGTTAGCACGATTCAAGAGAGACTAGAGAGGATAATTCACGGATGCGAACAAACATGCACAATAGTGCAACATGTAGAAATCAAGTTATAGAACGTTCCAGAAGATTTTGGCTTGGGATTTTCTGTCGACTATTTTTATCGACTGCCGATCGATGACTCCGTAACCACTTGTCAACATAACTTCTTGGTCTGAATAAGGTAATAGGGGGACCAATGATATGAGCGATTTTGGACATTCTCCAATCTCAAATTCGACCGATTGCCTGTTATAACATTGTTCACTGAAGCCTCTTTCGCATTCAGCAGACGAACAATTGATTGCCTGAATGGCTTTTGTGAGGGGAAGAATTTCTTTGTCATTCTCCTCACCATAGGCTCTCATACATCGAAGATACATTCTTTCCATCCAGCTGGAATCTGCTAGCCAAACGACGAACTTCAGCTTCACCAAAACGAATGTCGCTATTGATGGTGTTAACATATTTCTTATCAAACTCTCATCAAAGACGAGATCTTTCTAGAAGGTGTCATTCGCAGTTGGTACCAGTCTAGTATTCTTGTTATCAATGAGACTTTAGAGAAATTGGCTCTCTCAATCGAAATAATTTTCATGTTGGTGCTCCTATAACATAAGACGGATGGAATGACATCCGCTACTCTCTAAGCACTGTAAGCAGCATACACACGTATCCCATACAGATCGTCTGATGTGTTCATATCCGTAAGCTTTCATAAAATGGCCGAAGTCGAATCCTGATTTGGACTGTTTTGCAATATTTTGCTTTTGTTTTGTTGAGGATGCCTGAAAGTACTCCTAAACGCAATACCAGATCCAACTCTGCTTCTTCAACTACAACTCCTACCACTCTCGCTTTAAGTCATCTTTCAACAGTGAAGTTTGTGCTCTGAAATCAACTATTTCTAATCTTTTGCTATCGATCTATGAGCTGAGACAGGAGAACAAGCTTCTACAAGACAAATATCATTCTTTGTCGGAGCGGATGATGAATGAAAGAGACCTTCATCATCAAATATGCCAAGTCTCGAATGAAGTGGAAGCTCGTGCGAAGAAGAGTTTGAATGTCATTATTTTGGGGAATACCTGAAAAACCACAGGCGAGCTCTGGTCTTGCTAGCAATGATGATGATCATGATGAATCTGCCTGCTCCGGCATCTTCAAAGCCGTTGGACTTTCATGTGAGTCGGGCGATGTCTGCTCGGTCACTCGATTGGGCAAGTCAGGAGTTGGACGGCCTCGTCTCTTGCGGGTCCGGTTCAAATCGACTGACTTACGTGATGCAGCTATTCGAAGCTCTAAGGAATTAAGGAAGACATCTCGATTCCGTGGAGTTTATATTAATCCAGACCATGCGCCATTCCAGCGGGAATGCTGGATGGGTGTTTTGGAAGAGCTGAAAGTGAGGAAGGCCTAAGGAGAGGACGTTGTAATCTATCGAGACCAAGTTGTGAAACGCAAGCACGTGAGAAATTTTTAAAGTCGTTTTTACGCCCAATTTCGAAGTCAAAAACTACCACTGCAACCTCTGTGTCTAAGAACAACTGGCTAGCTTTGTGCAACTCTCAATCTCTATTTTATAAGCTAGACGAACTTCGAGCTTTTATCTCAACGATTAAACCGACATTCATTTGTGTTACAGAAACATGGCTTACTTCGGATGTTGACAATGATGTGATTCAGATAAAAGGTTAATCCTCTTTTCGTAATGATCCCCAAGATAACTTGTCTGAAGGTTGTCGTGGCGGAGGTACGATTATTTACTCAACTTTGTCTTCTGATGCTATTGAGGTTGATATTCCAATCGACAGTACAAAACCTAGTGGAATTGAGAGCAATTTAATTAAGTTCAATGACTTCAACAGCAAACTCGCCTTCTTATTTTGCGTTTACTTACCTCCAGTTTAAAAACTGAAATTGTCTGTGACTTCAAAGATTATGTTATAAAGTGTTTTGATCTGGTGCTTGATGATGTTCCTGAAGCTTCTATCTATGCGTGCGGTGATGTCAACAGATATGATCACTCTTTTTTTGAGTGTTCATTTTGATTTGACCAACGTTGTAGAACTGCCAACATTTGGTGGTGATACTTTGGATAAATTTTTCTGCTTCTCCTATGAACAGAGAAACTTACCGTCTCTACCGGTACTTACCAAGAGAGTCTCTACCGTTCCATCTCTTGGTACAGCTGTAAATGCCCATGACATCGTTGTTAATTTCGAGAAATGTCATGCAAAAGAGCTCTAAAGCTCATTATCATAAAGTTTACGACTTGCGTAAATGTGATATCTTGACTTATCATCATGGCTGTAATAGCGAAGTCTATGGTCTGTGCTGTGACTTGTAAATCTATGATCGGGGAGTATGTGCTTTCCCAGATCTGCTCATAGCAATCCTGTTGTCAACCATGAGTAATTTGTATCATTTTGAAAATTAAGTTATTGTTAATTTAGAACAGGATCAGGGATCCTGGTATTTACGCTGCCTTACTTTGGAAGCAAATACAACTTCATATGTACAGCCTTGGGTTTTAAGATGTTCACTAAGAACAAATGCAACAGTAAGTCATATGTTGATGCCTTTAAATGTCCAATATCTTCAATCGACTGGAAAGAATTGCATTCTAATACATGTGTGCAAACAGCGACTCAACTTTTTTATCAGCACTTTTCAATGCCTTTTCTGTTATTCCTGTATCATTTATAAGATTGACTCCTAACACTAAGCCTTGGATAACACCAGTTGAAATCGATTTAATAAATAAGCGCTGGTCGGCATACAGATCAAAGGATTTCCCTCTTTAAATGAACTATAAACAAAAGTTAACATCGAGATTTACAAGTCGAAGAAATTGTGGGGTACTGGCATGAGTACTAATGTGTCTTTGGTCAATTGTATACGATGTGAGAGGCAAAAGCAATGATAATTCAGTCAATAGTATTGCTTCGATTTTTTGGTGACTGTGAAAATGCCTCCGAATCTATTAATCATTTATTTTCTTGTGTTTTTGCTGAAAAGGAAGCTTTCCGAGTTTTGAGTTTGTCAAGTACAGATAAAAATATCTGTGATGTTGAAACCGTGCACACTTTTTTTACTCGACTTAAAACTAGTAAGGCATGTGGTAGTGATGATATAAATCCCATTTTCTTGAAAGCAGTGGCTGATGGTATGGCTGAACCGTTGTGTTATCTGTATAATCTTTCTTTAAGACTGGTATTGAGCCTGACATCTGGTAAATTGCCGATGTATGCGCTGTACCGAAATCAGCTGAAACATATATCCCTCCTGCCAATTATGGAAAAGATATTTGAAAAAGTACTTCTTAAGACCTATCGCGAACCGTTATTGAACTGTTATCATGACTGTCAGCATGCTTATAGTCCTCAGTCGTGCCTTGATTATAATTCATGAAACTATTTTGAAATATCTTGACGATGTCACTGTTGGTGCTGTGCGTGTCGTTACTTCCGATATGTCTCGTGCTTTTGACAGTTTGCCTCATCATTATTCTTTTGTCTACCCTACTGGGTATGAATTTACCTGATTGTGACACTTTTGTAAACTGGGTCAACAATTATTTGTGTCAGCGCAAGCAGAGAGTCAGGTTAGGACGTCAAAAAAGCTCATTTGTATCTGTCACCAGTGGGGTCCCTCAGGGAACAGTGTTGGGACCAATTTTATTCGCTGTTTACATGTCAATCTATGGAGCGATGAATTCAACTGTTCGTATCTGTAAATATGCTGATGATATCACTATTGTCGTACCGATTTTCAAAGAACAATTCCACGATGTAAAGTTGATAAATGACGAAATCAAGAATTTTGAAAACTGGTGTCATGATCACAAAATGTTCATCAATCGATCAAAGACAACAATCATGGAAATTTATTTTAGTTCTACACCTTTGACTTCAATTTCAGTCATAGAGAATGTGCGAGTTTTGAAAATCTTAGGAATTTGTTTCAACGAAAAGTTAAATTGGGTTGATCATGTCGATTTTATTGGTAAGAAGTTATCTCATAGATTGTACATTTTACGTATATTGAAATCTGTTTTGACACATGATCAGCCTTCAGTCACTCATTGATTATGCTTCTCAAGTTTTCAGAAATCCAGGTCGTGCATTTGATAATAAATTGAATCTGATTTGCAAGCGAGCCTTCCGCATCATTCATGGTGAAAATGTGAACAGCTGTGAGAAATGTGATATTTTGAATCATGATGCTCACAGACGATCGATGTCTCTGAAATTGTTCAATGATATCCTTTTGTATAAAGATCATGTTCTTAGAAGCTTAATTCCGCCACACTCAAGTCGTAGCAAAAGATTGTTGCTACTTCGTGTTCGAACACAGCGTAGAGTGAATGGCTATATTTTCTCTTGTGCCAAAATGTATAATGCTGCAATACAAGCTTCATTTTGAACTCATTTTCTTGTCATGTAAGTTAACGACTAACTTTGTAGTTGATTTTGGACCTCCTCCGATTCTTAATTGGGGGGTCGGTTTTGGTCTGAATAAACGCTTATTTACTTTACTTTACTTAAAAAAGAGAAGACGATGAGGATCAACAATTTATTTTCAACATGGCCTCCATTTATTTGTATATTACAGTGCAGTTACTTTCAAAAACTAATCTGTGGTGGGGGTTACGTTCAAGTCACATATTTGTGGTGTGGGTACGGTAATCTCAAAATATCTCGGAGGGGGTGCGCCGCACTGCCGCGTACCACCTCCACTACACCACTACTGCAAGGAATTGAAGTCGAATGAATCATGCATGAAGTATAGGAAAAATTGTTTGAATCTATAAGCCTATTCCGCAAATTTCGTAGTGCGGCACCTTAGATGGTAATTAGGCCTTATAATACATAATCAAAGAAACAGAGTATACCGGCACAACTGTTATGTACTGCACTGAATTGATCCGGGGAATCAGTATCAACAAGATAGATAAATATTCGAAAATCTGGCAGTTTCCACTTTAAAACTGAATAGCTTGGTAGGTCTATTAGATTGTCCATGGAATAGATAATAATTCAATCGCGAAATGCCATTGGTTGAATTCACGGATATCGATGCCAATGGCTGAATTCACGGATATCGATGGCATTGGTTGAATTCACGGATATCGATGGCATTGGTTGAATTCACGGATATCGATGGCATTGGTTGAATTCACGGATATCGATGGCATTGGTTGAATTCACGGATATCGATTGCATTGGTTGAATTCATGGATATCGATGCCAATGGCTGAATTCACGGATATTGATGCCACTGGCTGAATTCACGGATATCGATGGCATTGGTTGAATTCACGGATATCGATGGTATTGGTTGAATTCACGGATATCGATGGCATTGGTTGAATTCACGGATATCGATGGCATTGGTTGAATTCACGGATATCGATTGCATTGGTTGAATTCATGGATATCGATGGCATTGGTTGAATTCACGGATATCGATGGCATTGGTTGAATTCACGGATATCGATGGCATTGGTTGAATTCACGGATATCGATGGCATTGGTTGAATTCACGGATATCGATGGCATTGGTTGAATTCACGGATATCGATGCCACTGGCTGAATTCACGGATATCGATGGCATTGGTTGAATTCACGGATATCGATGGCACTGGCTGAATTCACGGATATCGGGATTGTAACAAACCTTCGGAATCCTGGGCATTGCAATCATTAATGCCGACACGAGGTCTGCAAAAATAAGAGAGAGTGAATATCGTAGGAAGATATATTCGGCGTGAAGTGTCTTCGTTGGTCGATCTTGCGAAAGCGTTTTGTAAGATCTACGTTATTCTTAGATTGACGAACTAAGGCGCTGCACGCCGAATATCTGTCTTTTACGATATTTACTTAAACCATTTCATCGACGACCATAAACTACTTGGGGAGTTTTTGCTACTTAATTTTGCGGAATAATCTATTTATTATAGTCAGCACTAACAAGTATCAATACTGGTGCTGTTAAATCACGCAATCGTATTTCGAAAATAGACAGGATTTGTAATATGCCCTATATATTCCGACATATTTCATTTGGAGAATAATCGAGCATATCTTCTGCTTTTCAACTGCTGGCAAACAGTTGTGAAATCGACTTCCTCATACTACACAGCTATGTTGAAATTGCTTGAAGTGGTTTTGTGCTCACCATGTTTGCTGACTTTTGTGTGCCTCTGCACTACCTTGTCCTACAGCTCAGTTGGACCGTTGATAGCGATGTTCCAGTGCATTCGAACGAGGCCATTTTTCAGTTCGCTTAGTTCCTCGCTCATTTGATAATGTTGCTCGTTCACTCAGTTCGCCGTTCATTTTAATTTTGCGCTAAGCCGTTCGGTTCATCATTCAGCTCATTGAAAAATGGCAGTTCGCACAGTACTTTTCCGTTCATTTAGTTAGGCGGCGTATTTATTATGGTAATGTGTTTGTCGAATTTTCAGGTAGATACAGTGATTGTGGTTTTCGACCGCATTTAGTATAGCATTATAAATCGAATATTGTTATTTTAGAGCAATTTCCTTCGTTTATTATTTAACTATGATTTACACTTGTAGAGATGTTAAACTGAATAAAATAGGCGAAGTAAACTATCTCTGACATGTTCATTATCAACTGCTCTCGCATCGACACCATTACATGTAGACCTATATTTTGTTGGAAGACGACCTGCTGAATTCATGTTAAATTGACCGCGGAGGTGATTAAATTGATAACTATTCTCGGAGCCAGTTTGAAAACTAAATCTCGGAGTTTTCATCATTAAATTGATCAACAGATGAATTGTAGATGTCAATTGTCGTTGACTTTTCACAATTTTTCAAGGCTTCTATCAATTTCGGCTCCTTTTGAAAGGAGGAATTTTTTCTGATTTTTATCTTATTCAGAAAATAAGGAATACAATGTGACTTAGCCTGCTGCAAGTTTTACTTTCTGTCGCAAGTGATAGGCATGGACTTCCTGATTTAAAAACAGAAGATAATGGTCATTAAAATTTATGCATAAATATGCACTTTCTAAACGAAAGTTAGCGACTTTGTGAATTCATAAGGAGACATGCGTCATTCACTTAACAAGTAATAATCTTATAAACATGATTATTGTTGTATTTGCTCCTAGTGAACATCTTAAAACCCGATATTGCACAAATTTGAAACTATAATTTGCTTCCAAAGCAAGGCAAAGTAGCACCAGGATCCCTGATCCTGTTATAAAGTACCAATGACTTAATTTTTAAAATGATACAAATAGATGATGGTTGACAGTAGGATCGCTATGAACACATCTGGGAAAGCACTCACTCCACGTCCATGACCACTTTCATAGACTTACAACTGACGGCCCAGACCATAGACTTCACTATCACAGCTATGATGATAAATCAAGATATTGCATCTCATAACGGGCACAAAAAGAATTGAATATTCTTCAGTGAACATTAAAGTTTTTTGACTTTCTCAGTTGATGACGAGGACGTAGATTGTAACGCGAGAATTGTTTTTCTCCTGTGTTCGCTAAATGGTCACTTAGAGACTCAACTGCATCATACGCATCCTCCTCCGATGTCGTGCATTTGTTATCCGGCAGATTCTGCGGAGCGCGAACCATGTGGTACTGGTTGTAGATGCGTCGAACAGATGGTGTATCTACCACCCAAGATCCTTTCTCAGCCTTATTTAATATTGTTCCTGGCATTGTAAATTTATCTGTCTCGCCTCTCCTTAGTTTGCCATGTACAAATTGCAAACACGTTGCTCTCCTTCTATGATTCATCAAATCATAGCTCTTTCTGTAATCCCTTGGAGTTGTCTTGATAACATCTTGGTCAGGATTCATGGATAGAAGAGATAACTCCGTGTTGATCTTCTGATTGAAAAATAAACTGAAAGGAGTACTTCTAATATTGAGTAAAGGTTTTATTCAAAGCCGTATGTAACGGGATAGCTGTGTCCTCACGAATGCATGCAAGACGTTTCTTGAGGTTCGAATGAAAACGTTTAATCACTCAGTTTGCTTGTGTATAGGAAACCGACGATAAATTGTGTTATATTCCCAAAAAGATTAGAAACGATTCAAATTCGTTTGACTTAAAGCACGTACCAGTGTCTCCGGAAGTCCAAACAGAGAATACATCGTTTGGAAGGCTTTTATAACTTCCGTGGATGCACCATTTTTCAAAATAAATGCAAACGGGGAACGTGAAAAGTAGTCTATACCAGCAAGAAGAATTTAACCATCAAATAGAGGTACAGACATCGATGCCTCTAGTCACTTACTTTATAAACTTGTTCATTTGAAAATGCCAAAAAGGACAAGCTGTCATTGTATCCAAGCATGAATTACGTGTCAAAATTCCTGTCCATTATTGTCTTTCATCAAAATGCTTCAAAATTATTTTCAAGTAGGCCTACTTGTAAGCTTCTTGTGCGTACTTGCAAGTTCATAGCGTAAGCTTCTGGTGTGCACATGCAAGTTTATATAGAGTTGAGTTAGGCCTACTTGCAAGCTTCTTGTGTGCACATGCAAGTTTATATAAACTTGAATTAGGCCTACTTGTGTTCTTCTTGTGTGCACATGCAAGTTTATATAGATTTCAATTAGGCCTACTTGTGTGCTTCTTGTGTGCACATGCAAGTTTATATAGATTTGAATTAGGCCTACTTGTGTGCCTCTTGTGTGCACATACAAGTTTATATAGATCTGAGTTTGGCCTACTTGCAAGCTTCTTGTATGTACAGTACATGCAAGTTTATATAGACTTGAATTTCAATTGTATTTGACGATGGGTCTTTGCGTATTTATTTATCCTTTTTAGTGGACTTCATACCTGAAGTGGGGAGACAGTAGCGAAAGTAGGTTATTGTTTTATATGAACGATGTCCCGGATTGGACATATGCTGTAATTCCATTTTCAGTTGGCAATAGTAATCATTCATAGGCCTACTTCTAGTCTCTTCCGAAGGATTGTTGAAATAGTTGCGCATGCTTGAGGTCACTCAAAAAATATTATATTGTGACGGATCGGATTTCGAGTAACAGGAAGAACGAATTGGGTGATTTTCTTTCTGCCTAAAACAGTCAAACTTGTTAACACACCCTACATTTTGACATAAGCATCGCATGCATTCGCAAAATGAAAAGTTCTATGACAAAGTTGAACAATTATCAACTTAGGCATAATTAAACCACTTGAAATTGAGTCCTCAATCTTATTTCAAATTTTGCATATGAAAAGTGAAATGCCAATAAGATAAAACATTTCCTGTTATTAATTGCCGAAATTTGAACCTCCTAACTTCCTAGTTCAGTTCAGTTTAACGACAGTTACTAGAAAACCCCTTTCGCTCAGTTCACCACTGAATCTCGTTCACTCACTCATTAAAAATTCCAAATGCACTGGTTCATTGCCCACACACGGTCTGGTCTAGCAGTCCGGAACGGCTATGCGTCTATACAATATTTCAATATTATTTTCTATACTTCTACACTAGCCGCAGATGCAGACTAAAGCCTTTTCAGTCCATCAAGCAGTCAGCTGTTAGTAGGCATACAACCTGAATGTCAATCGATAGTCAGTCAGATTCTAAGACTGTGCATTTGCTCACATCGCAAATTATTTAAAAATTGAATGCATCTCTCAAAAGACTGAATAGGCGATGAGTTGGCACAATTCCAAGGAACTTGAGATGTTTTTCTTAAAAGGTGCATTTATATAATTGATTCTCAGGTGTTGCCGAAACATTCTTGGTCAGCATGGGAAATATGTCAACACCTTTATTGCATTTTAGACGTTCAATCAGACCCTAGAAACAACAGCATTTACCCGAGAATTCGTTTATTAGAACATTGCCACATCTCTCCGTTTGCAGCTTTAAAAATGTAGCATTTAAATGCACAGCGATGCAAACAATCTGTTCTTTTGGACTAATTCAATGTGATTCAGCTAATCCTAGTCCATATTTATTGCGGATGAATATGTAATCTTCATGGTGTCACAAATATCAACGCATTTTACCTGATGCTGTTATCACGAATACATGCTGGAATTCTTTACTTTTGCAGTCATCTTCGGGAGGTAATAATGGTTTGCGGCGGCGTGAAAAATGTCGCGCGGCGTGGAAACAGTACGTGTCCGATCATGGGCACGTGTTCACACAGCAGTAAGTCTATTGTTATATTTCAGACAACAGCGCGCGAATGCCTGCAGATATTCATCGAAACGGAAAAATTGAAGCGATTCATCCTCTCTATCCGATGCTTCAAGGCCGCTCTCACTCAGAATAAGACGTCTTCCGCCTT
This sequence comes from Prostheceraeus crozeri, assembly GCA_907163375.1. Taxonomy (NCBI): domain Eukaryota; kingdom Metazoa; phylum Platyhelminthes; order Polycladida; family Euryleptidae; genus Prostheceraeus; species Prostheceraeus crozeri. Next base: position 180,374 of record CAJQUW010012887.1, on the reverse strand, counting down.
CCATGTCACTCGCCTCTTTGCACCTTCTTCATAAGGCGTCTTCCGTAAGGCGTGGTGAGACGATCTTCATCTTCCGTCTTTCATCGTCCATCTTCCACCTACCGCAGTCACACTAGGCAAATCCATTTCCGATACAGTGATTGCTATTTTTTACTGTTAACCGTTGCTGTGACTACTGTCTAAGTTTTTCTCTTCCTCATCCTTGTCCTTGTCCGAAAGGATGAACAAAGAGCTGTTTTCTGATACATTGTTTCTCTTTGCAAATCACAGCTTCTTATATCTTCCCTCAGACGTCACTTCACGTTGTTCTAATTTTAGAACAGTCTCGCGTCTGATGCCTGATAGCATATGGAAATAATAATAATAATGCTATATTTGTAAAGAACCAATACATGAATCATGAAAAATAAAGTTACAACTAGTGAAAAATGACAAATATCAACCTAAGGGTCAAACCTAAGACTTCAAAAATAGGTACACTCTTGCTAAACACTCAGCACAAAAGGAATGAGAGTAGATAAATGATAATTCGGCCATATGGAAGAATTTATTTATTTTATTTAAATATCAAGCCCATGAAGGGCGATAGAATCAAACTTCATAAGAACAGTTCACTAAGCATGCATGAAAGTGTTCATGTTCACCACAAGCTCAAGTGCCTGAAATATGCAACCAACCTTGACTTGAACCTGCCAACCGACCCCGCCGACACTTCATGTGCTGAAAGTTGATTCCAATGCAGCACAGTGTCGACAGTGAAAAACACCGATCTGTATATTGGTGGTGCTGTATAGGCATCAGTATTTTCAATGGATTCCCACTCTGGGATCTTGACGAAAAGGTGAAAAAATCTCCCGGCTTAATCGAAGTCATACCACTGAGTACTTTGAAAAGAAAAATAAGACGATAACGAAGACGGCGCGTTGATAGTGCTTCCAACCGTTCTTTGTACTCAAGCTGACGCAACTTAGGAAAAATTCTGGTGAAACGTTTCTGAACCCGCTCGATTTGAAATCCTGCCAATTTGGTACTGGATGACCACACGATACTCCCATATTATAAAATGGATCTTACATTAGATTTATAGATCGAAATTAGAACTTCAGGAACCCTACTTTGGAAAGATATAATCATTACTCCTAGCACGCGGTTGGCCCTTGCTACAGCAGCAGGAATATGAGTCAAACGACATTGGAAGACTAACACTGATGCCAAGGTCTATGAAGGATTTTACACTTTCAATCTCAGAGATTCTTAGCTTGTACCTTTTACAAATATTCCGCTTTCCAAAATTAATACATTTACTCTTGTCGACATTTAGATGGAGACCTTTATTGTTTGACCATAAGTCTATCGATGAAATAGTTTCTTGAAGGTTATTTGTGATAACATGACACTGATCCACCAACTCACAATCATATGCAACGGCCAACTTAACATCATTAGCATATTTGATGATCATTTCACCATTTGTACAAGAATCCACTTCATCGATGAAAAGAGAAAAGAGCAACGGCCCTAAGACTGAGCCTTGCATTACTCCACTTTCAATCAGTCTACAGCTGGATGCAATACTATTAACACGAACACACTGATATCTTCCGGTAAAATAGTCAAAAAGCCAATTCAATAGCGAACCAGAGATACCAATTTGAAGTAATCTTTCAAACAATTGGTTGTGGGGAATAGAATCGAACGCTCGTGAATAATCAAGACAAGTAGTGTCAACGCATAATCCATCATCCAGCTTTTTGGTAACGTAGTCATAAAAGCACACACCGGCCGTTTCAACCAATCGATTCTTCAGAAAACCATGTTAATTTCCCATTAGTATTAAGAAATTGCAATATTTTATCTGCTATGTACAGTACTGGAGATGGTAACGGGGAGGTAGTTCGATAACATTTGTCTATCACCAGATTTAAAGACTGGAGTAACGACAACAGTTCTCCAAGGATCTGGAATCGATCCATTGTCTAATGATTGCTGAAACAGATGCGATAACTTAATAGCCAAAACATTCCCACAATTCTTGATGCATTTGTAAGAAATGCCAGTCCGATCACATGAAACAGAGGAGGGTAGTTTATTTATGAAGTTCATAACTTTTTACGGTGTAAATAAAATGTTGTCAATCTTCACGGTAGAAGAGTTAGCGCGTTTTGCTCGTCAAGGAGAACAAGGGTTTCACTTTTGCAAAAAAATGAACGAAATTGACCATTAAATGCTTCGGCGTAGGTTTTACTTTCAATCTGCGATTCACATAATTCCAAAATGGTTTTGGATTATTCCTTAAGCAAGATGACAATTTCAATTCGTAGTCAGAGGTGTACTTCTTTATGGCTGAGTCTAAACAACACTGAGATTTCATGAGTTCCAATTTATTGCTCAGATTCGGTAGATCACTTTCGGAGATCGTCAAAAAATTCTCCTGTATTCACGCAATAGTGAACGTATCCGTCTGTTACACAAGGGAGATCGACGATTTTTTGCACACATGGGAATATCCTTTGATAAGAAGAAAAAACCAAGTTACTTGGTGCCTCCGTACCAGTATATTTTTTTGATCTGTTTGAAAATAAATAAAGATACACTGAAGTGCACTGAAGTTGCACTGTAGTAGAAGCGATCAAAGGATAACAGTTGAAGTAAAATTTACTGTAGAAGTAAGCCCCCTGACGTTGGCTTGAATTTTTTGGATTTGACTCTTCTTACTGGTAATCACAAAATTGAATATAAATGGTATCATAAAGCTTGTCACTCTGACATATTCTTACAAAAAAAACTAATTTTATAAAATCAGGTCAAGATGATATCAAAGAACACTGCTCTGAAGAGAAATACTATAATGAGTCGAAGTAGGAGTTTTTTTAAGATGTTGCGAAATAATGGCTATAAAGAAAAAGATTTTAACAAAAAAAGTATGAGGCGCAGAAACAAAAATAGAAAGCGAGAAAATAAGGCTAATCTGATGATACCTTTCATCAATGATACGTGTAACATACGCATCAAAAACGTGATGAAAAAATACAACATTTCAGGAAACCTGATAAGTAAACCGAATGTTAGCCTTGAGAAATTCCTCAGAAAGAGACCTAAAATGACCAAAGATTGTGGCTGCGAAATTTGTAAAGATATCGGACCTAAATATTCGTGCGCGGATAGGTATGTGGTATATAGATACCTGTAAAACTTGCAATGAAAATTATATTGGTAAAACAAGTCGTCCTTTTAAAATAAGACATCAAGAACATAAAAGTAGAATTAAAAACAACACATATAATAGTGCCCTAGCCCAGCACCGGTCCAAACATCCGATCAATGGAATTCAAGACTTCAAAATTCAGTTCCTATCTAAGAAAAGTAACACTCGCGATGTTACTATTGAAGAAAGCAAGTGTATCAGAGTTAATAAGCCGGAAATCAATCGGAAGTACGAAATCAACTGTTATCCAAATTGAATACAAGAAATAAGCAAAGTGCCATCATCAACGGAAATTTTACATGTAACGGCTTCGATATGATTTTAAGTTCTCCAACACATAAACAATTACACCTTCACCCCTAGCAGATGATGATCTGTCACATCGGTACAAAGTATATGAATCCAATTGAAAACATGAGTCAGGTAAATCACTATGGGCCCAAGTTTCCGTTATACAAATTACAGAGGGCTTATAAGTCATCGCATAACAATGCAAAATATTAACTTTGTTAACCAAAGAGCGGGCGTTTAGGTAAATCACACGTAATGAGAGATCCTTATCACGCAGAGGCTTCGAACATTTAGATATCAAAAAATCATCAATAATAAGCGAAAACACTTATTTAGTCGAGAAACGCAGCTAGGATAATGATTAATCAAGAACATAAGGTAACAGTAGACGAGGGAACATACACTGGATTGGTCCGAGTCGGGTTGTCAAAACATTTGGTTACGAATGTCAAATTTATCTATAACTTCTGAATTGTTGAATAGTTGACCACGTTTTATATAGAGCTTGTCATTTTCACTACAAGATTTCTTCATATCTTTCAACACATCACGCAAGCGCTTGTCTTCTTTGCGAGCAAGAGGAGTAGAATCTGGATTGAAGTAGACTTTACTGAACATATCACGTAGATTGATATTCTTCTGCAACTCCGATTGTAACCGAAGTATTTCATGTCGATCATTTATCCTGGAAAAGCCGACCTTCAACAACCGAGTTCTATTTTCTGAACTCTTACTTACTCGACTACATGAAAACATATCAATTATAGCTTTACAAATTTTGTTACGCAGATAACTAACTTTTTCTTCATCAGTCGATAAAAGGACATCCTCAAGAAAATAGTCCGTTTCAGAAACCCCTGATATCAATAAATACGGCATTCGACTTACAGCCTCAGAGCGTTCAATGATGCGTTGTTGATCGACAATTATGTCTTTCACTTTATCTAGCTCATTAGAAAGTCGGACCTGCTCTACTTGTACAGCCTCCAATTTCCTTTCAATTTTCTTTACTTCAGTAAGGACATAATCATTCTTAGGGCTTAATCTTTCTTCAGCCTGTGACAACAAAGGTGCAATTCTTCTCTAAAATCATCAAATTGAAGTTTCTTTGGAGGCATGGCAAAAACGTTATCAAGCGGAAAACTCAGAAGTCACACGGCTAGTCAGTCTTTGATAAGTCTGCGAGAGAACACAATGACTTGTTATTGGGAAGAGAGAGGCAGCCGGCGAGAGGGTCCTACACGTGCAGTGTGCAATCACTGACAGCAGCAGCGGACAGACAACAGCAAAATACAGTCAACCTGTGATTCTCATGGAAGTGGGACACCAAAACTCGTCGAGAATGGTCGCGATACTCCAAAGATAGAGAGGGTGAGAGTTGGGAGACACGACCGGCGCTCACGACGTGCTAGGTGAACTTATCAGCCGCGTCATTTCATCCCTTATGTCCGATGGACGACGCCTTTTGACTTTTTCTATGTGGCAGCGGCCTAAGAGTCTGCGTTTGTCAGAAAGTCGTCTACAAGACACGAATAGGACAGCCCGAGTATTCCTGTCCCCTGAGATGCTGGATATTCGCTAATACTGTCTGCTGACAATGGCACAGACAAGACAGTAAAAGCAGATCTTTGAACCGCCTGTTGTTCAGCCATTGTAGATGTTCTCATCACAAATGCTGTTTACATCTCAGTCTTGTCGATGATGTCAGAGCGCTGTTGTGTCATGCGATTGCTTTGTCTGAACATGACGAATATGATGCGAATGCCGGAGAAGTCATTGTCCAAACATAAATGTCTGTCAGATGTCTATTCTCTGCGGATTTATAAATAGTTAATTATTGAAATCTGAAAATGTCACTTGTCATTGCTACAGTGAAAATGTCGTTTATTGTTACACTTGGACCAGCATCATGCACACTTGGATATGCATCAGCTGTGGCAGTTTCGGTTACACCGACATGAAGTTCTACTCGTACATTACTTGCATTGCGTTCTCGTGTTAGTGCAGTTGATGGATATCTCCTTTTTTAACTGTTGAAGAAAGATAGAATCATAGATATCAGATCATCAGATAGAGTCAGGTTCTTTGACGAATGTATGAGTTGTATCACAGATGTCACACTGTGAGACCAAATGTGTTTTTACTTGTGTCAGACGCAAACATTTCTTATGTCCTGTATGAACTGTTCTCTTTGTCATGGAATGTCACGACCCGAGTTTGACTAATAAGGCAATGAGAACGCTAAGATAGCGTTCTCTGACGCTATAACAAAGCGACATGTGATAATATTTCATCATGGTTAGGAAACATTCCCCTAGAATATATAAGTATCGGCTTTCTACAAGACAATAAATCAATGAATTTTTATTTCCAAAACTTTTGGATAACAATGGGAGAACATGCTATGTTATTTTCGTATTGTGACGTCAAGATCAGCTGACAGTTGTTATTGTTAAGATCAAGAAATCGAAGCGATTCATATGAAACCAATGAGTATTTCCGCTAGCAATATCTGAAGTTTATTATGACAGTGCTATTATTTGAAGCACCTTCGCTTGAGAACGCTATGATAGCGTTTAACTGACGACGCTTTCTGAACAATCCCTATCCAGGCCACCTCGACAGACACTTGGTCAGCCTAAAACGTTGGTTATAGATATCTATGTTTGAAAGACGATTTCTGTGCCATTCATAGCGGAACAATAAAGTGTAGATTCCTAGTATAATGTAGACAATTACATAGAAATCGGTTAACAGTGGTGATAAATCACTTGCATCACTCTCGTAAAGAAACAGAGTAACAAGAGTGTAACAATTCGGTTGCAACCACAGAATTTGATTGCTTAAGCGTGTCACTTTGCTAGAAGTGCAAACTGATTCAAACAGATGGCACATGCAGGAACTTATTAAGTGGGCAAAAAGAAATTTCTAATACCTTACAGAGATAGGAAAAATAGTCGTGCGTCGCTTGCGGATTGCTCTGAATTCCTTCAAAATGCTCCGATCGCCACGATTCCTTCAGATTCGAAGAATTCAGATCATTGCGCAAAAGTTTTCTCGATAATGTTGGGCCCTCCGATCATTAATAAAAAATTTGACAGGCGCATGAAAAAACGTTCAGAAACTTCTCTGTAGAACTTGATATCGACTGTGTCTCTTTGCTGTGTGATCCGGTTGATAACAGTCACTGAAACTTTGCACAATTTGGCGTGTTTAATGTTGAACTGGCTGCTCATTGTTCGATTGCTATGGTATTTAGTCAGCAGATTGTGCCATTTCATTGTCTTTACATGCTCCAATTCTTCCTTTCTAGTCAAACAGAATAAGAGACGACCTGTCTAATTCTGTGGTTGCAACACTCTCGGGCTTCGCCCTCGATCGACACTCGTGATGCAACCTACAAATAGACAAACTGCTGGTCTGTCATTAGGGATGTTCATTAACTAAAATTCTGCAGGCTGAATAATAAACCGATTTAATTCTCTGCCGGTAAGTAGTTTTTGAACGACAGGATGATACCGAAACCGACTGAAAATTCTGCCGGTAGAATTTTAGTTAATGAACAGTCCCAGTGTCAAAGCTTTCTTGTATTCAAGTGTTGGTAAGAAACAATGCCGGTCAGTATGAAGATCGTTAACGGTGAGAAATGACCTCCGCGGCGACTTCATACCGCCCTTCATCCGTCAGACAGTGACAATAGTTTATCAACTCATCATTCACAAACAGCAAAACAGAGCAAATGATGTATTATACAGCGGATGTCTTCCACTGAGTGCCTATCTGAAATTGAAGTCAACTGGCTTTGCATAATTCCATATTTGAGACATTAAGTCTGTGATTTGTATTCGATTTATACTATAGGTGATGGGCAGTGTAGCTCAGTTGGTTGTGGGCAGTATTCCAGCATGGAAGTACAGAGGGTTCGAGTCTGAAGAAGTGCAACCGCTCTCACTGGGGATCGTCATCATTCTCGTGGTGTTGGCCGCGTGTGAAGACTTGCCCATCCTAATCCCATAAGTATGACGTCGGCTGGGAAAAGCGAAAGAGGTCTGACGACGTTTTCTGAAGTCAGAATGTCATTCTGGGAGTTCTTCCTGCAACAATAAAACTACATATTGTAAATGAAGTAGAATATCATGGGAATATTTTGTAAATAATATTCACTACAAACAGGAATTTCTGCGTTGGTTCGGGAATTATCTACAAGATCAAACTCAGTGGGTGACGGTAGACGGAGCTTTAAGCTCTCTTGCGTCAATTTACTCTGGTGTTCCTCAAGTCCATAGATGTTCTCCTTACATCTTCTGTACTCATTGTTGCTTGGACACATCACGCATGTTCAAATATTCTGATGATCATCGCAGTTGCAAAAATTGATGACGCTATCACTGAAGAAATTAAGATGCGTCATCAATGCCAAATCCTCACCAGAGTCACCTAAGCCAAGAATATCAGAATTTGACTGATCAACCACAAGATCTTGGGTGATGATTTTTAAAACGATTGAAGATGGAATACACATGTTGATAAGGTATTTAGGGCAGCATCAAGAAATATCCTCAAGCAATGCAAGCGTTATGGTGAAAACAAGGAGAGTTTAAAAAGAATCCACTATTCGTTATGTTTGGAATATAGGAGTCCGGCTTTTGTGAGCGTGTCAAAAACAAATGCAAATGAACTCGATCATGCACAGAAAAGATGCCATCTTGTTGCATGCCACTTTGAGTACATATGTAATCTTTTGACCCCGCTCTCTATTCAAGATTGGATCTTGTTTAAGGGATACAAAACTTGGGTCTGCTATTAATGCTGCATCTATAGAAATCAGGGTATGAAAATTGATATTTTTTGATTTGAATCTTGGGAACATGATAAGAGCATGTAGCTTTAATTTTTTACCGAAATTCCACCCAATTCAGAGAATATTTCAAAAATGAAATACTTGTGATTATTAGCTATTTCATTTCTTCGCAGCTATCTTCACACCTCTTCATTGTCTGCGATAGCCGACATTTATCCAAAAATGCATTTATTCGAATTCCGTTTTCTAAATAGGTCTAACCATGCACTCACTACGCAGCTACAAAAACTATTTATAGTCTGTTTATATTTTTGAATGATGAATTGAAAACAATTGCTTTAAGCAATATGTAATTTAATCATAATTAGATCAAAGATCTTCACTTAGTCAGTATGCCAGTGTAGGTTAAAGTAAAGGAAAACTTTATAACGTAATGTAATTAGGCCACTAATTACAGTTATTGCAATGAAAAATTATTTCACACTAATACCACAAGGGTAATTCCAATAAGAATTACATTACCAAAAATTCCAATAGGAATTACATTACCAAAAATTCCAATAGGAATTACATTACCAAAAATTCCTATAGGAATTACATTACCAAAAATTCCAATAGGAATTTTGGTCTATAGAAGAATCTTCATGTCAGCACAAAATACAAAGAATTGTACTTGATTGTACTCATTTATTGAAACTTGGGTTATGGGTTTTCACTCACGCTTTGGCCCAACCTTGTTCTATTCGACAGAAAAGTATTTTCCCAAATGTCGCAACCCGATTACTTTCTTCACGAACTGTTGCAAAATACGTAACTTCCAAAAAACGATTATTACTGTTTTTATCACATTCAGAGCGTCAAGCCAGGACATTTATCTTCAGAACATCTAGCCTGACTTTATCCTTAATCAGCTCACTCCCGGGATCTCTGGACTGAGCTTTTCGTGGCTTCCCTGCGCTGCGGTCTATGTCATGTGTGTTTATAACAGGATGTTCAGAGATATACCATTGGTGCGGCATTTTATCGCGTGGGATGATGTCTGAGAACTTTCTCTGCGTGGGATTGTTTGCGGAGAAAACCGGCATTTGTCGAGGGGAATTTGCATCTTTTCTTTCTGGATTTTTCCATTGGGAATGTTGTTGGGATTGGGAGGATCGCAGTGTTGGATTTTGTCGCGGCTGTGACGATACACCCATTTTCTTGTATTCTCGGAGTTTCCACTTACCCATGATTACTATCAACTAAACGAAAGTCAACCGTGAGGTGCATGTGCATGAACTATCAGACTCAACATGCTCGTCTTTACATAGTCATTGCTGTCCTCTCAAAAATTCCCGCATTCATAGAAATTAACAATACTATAGAAAGTTTATGGTTGCACTGTAATATGATTCTATGGTAAATTCATTGCGGTCAGGATTACATGATCCATAGCATAGAAGTAGACACTAGAATGGAAGTTTGATATCTTGCCTATGTACAATGATGGCACATGGAAAAATCTATGGCTTGTAGATCAGATTCGATCTAAAACATTGTATCATAGTCAAACTATTTGCCAAGTTGGTTGTGGAAGTTGTTGACACCTAATCACAGGAAAGAATTGCAAGTGAGATGGCGGTATTGTTTCATGTGAAATAGCCTACTATTCCATGGATTAACATGCTGTGTCTATTTGTAGCAGTCACTGACAACTATTTTCCAATTTTTCAATATTACAATGCGAATTGAAAATTGGTTCACAAAGTCATAATTGAAAGTGGTCGGTGTGCTGTTTGTAAGAACATCTGAAGAATTCACCGATAGAAAGTCTAATTATTTGATAATTTCTTCTTCAAGCGGCTAAGAAACCTGGCGCTTTTCTGGAATAAACACATTGAAAGTTTCTTTACCGACAATCATTTCTCAAATAAATGAAATGTCGCTGGAACTTTTCAATTAAACATTGAATGACACATGTGATATTTTGGAAACTGATATTAGAATGCATGTAGAGATTTTGAAAATTGTTCAAATATATTGAACAGGAAACCCTTTAAAGTAAAATGAATACTCTGAGATTTCTTGGTCTCTGATTTCAAGCTGGAGCAATGCATGTTCTGTAAATCAACATTACAAGTTGCATACGTGTCTGATTATGCTCTTGATTGATTATAGGAGCGATATTTCAAAATGATGACCAAACAGAACGTTTTAAAGGATTTCCTTCTTTGTCATCCTGTCGCTGCAGTATTTTGTAAATTCACTATTGTTTTTGTGTACATGATCTTTGAACAAAGGGCAACAATTTAGATCACAAATTGGCTTGATAAATATAAATGCCAATCAGAAAACAAGAACACCAGTTCGCACAAGTTGCATTTTGCCCCAACTAAGTTCCCCGGCGTGTGCCATAATTTTCATGCAATTTCCGTTCTAGGACTTTCTATGGTATTGTTAATTTCTATGGGATTACATGATCCATAGAGAGTATGCAACACACAGATATCATATTACAATGAAGTTTTAATATGATCCATGACATCTCCCTTCATCAACATCTCTGATAAATAAACTCATTGCAGAATATCGCCTCTGGTCAACATTTCACGTTCAGATAGAATGTGAAGATCAGACATTGACGAGAATTCCGAAGAGTCAAGAGTCACACTAGGAACTTTGCTGTCTTTTTAATGACAGGAAACTCCGGCCTGCTGGCGATTGTCTTGACAGCTCAGTCGTTTGAAATCACTCAATGTTCTCATTTACAGGTCAGCGGATATCATTCTCGCTACGGATTGTAATTATCCTTCCAATGAGATCTCCTTCAAAGGATTGCCGTGGATTCCTTCCAGTGAGTTGAGTCATGCGCTTCCTCAGGCGGAGAAAGTGGTCGATCTCTCCGCGTCTGAGATCATCGATTTGGTGGAGGAGAAAGCGGAAAAAGAGATCATCACTCTGAGATTGTGTAATCACAATTACCGCTGCCATCGGTGAGTGTTACTCGGTGACAGAATTCGGAGTGTGATAGCCGCTCCCGTGCGTCTGCTGATGAAGTCCTTCAGACTGCCGACGTTGGAGATCTCCACCTGGAAATCATTGATGTAGGAATTAACAGGATAGCGGACTCCACCATATTTCTCGCTGCCACGGTGAAGCCTGAACATTCTGACCTCCTGCGCGAGATGGGGGATAAGATATCCCACGACCAGCGTGCAAATCATGACATTTTGACAATTGATGAGATGTTAATTCTAATTTGACTGATAATGATCTAAGAGAATGCCATTCTGAACACACCTGGGATGTCACTTTAAGGTGTGAATGATAATTGTTCGCATATTAGAGCAGATAAGTATCAGAAACTCCAAACGTTTGCTGTGTATTTGACGAATTTGAAGTCGTTTGCTTGAGATATTAAACTGATGAGGCTAGATCAAGATTATGTATGATTTAGACCATAGACTAGGGATATATAGGTAGACTGTCGACTAAAAAAAGTATCTGTATACAGTGAAAATTTTCATGTAGGCCTATCTAAAGATTCAGTTTCTTGCGGAGATTACTTTCACGTGGTCCAAAAAATTATTTGAGCACTTCTGAAAAAAGTCAAAATTTGCCAATTCAAATACTACCGACATGACTCTCCTATATAAGTAGTATGAAACAAGTTGGATATCAAAAGGAATGAATATTTGCTAATAAACATCATAAATAAGCGAAATTCAAGCTGATTATCAAGGGAACTTCATGAATTGTATTATAATGAAAGTCTTCATGAAAAAGTCGCGATATTATTCGTGCTTTCTTGGCTGAAATTTCAAGTTTTTAATTCAATTTTCACCGGCATGATTTTATGATTCACTAAATTCATGTTTCATTTCTTGAATCTGAATAGTGATGTGGACCCATTTACATCTTTCAAAGTTGATTTAAATGATTGTCTTTGATTGTGTTGTTTCGCTCTGCCAGTGGCAGGCTGCCTGTGATATGATCACGCTTAAGAAAATACTCTTGAGGTTGAGCATGAAAGTAACAGGGACCCATCGAATTGCTAATTCAACAAACATTGAATCTCCAAGGCTGTCATGAGAATCTGTAAAATACCATCATCCTTTTGCATCACAATCATGATCATTCAATTCCGTTGTAATTTCTGCAAAACTGCAAGAATTTGCATATCTCACATTTGGTGACAATTACACCTGTTGAGTTCATGCAATAAAATCGAAGGTGTATACACATTGGGGATTTAATAAATGCGGAGTTACCACTCTACCTAATATATTTACTCTATGATTTAGATATTAATTGAATGAAAGAAGGCGAAAGTTCAGAAATCATCATTTTCGATGTGGTGAAGACGTGTAATGTGCCGTTATGTGAAAGTCAATGCAAAATCTTTCTACGCGTATCCACATTCAACTTGGAATTGCTGGAGGCATGGATGAAACTATCAAACGCAAGAATTTCAAACCATCAAATATTTGGCGCATTCTCCAACTATCCATTCCTTCCTCATGAATGCTCGCATCGCAGTTTGGAATTCAGTACATTATGGTTGGGCTAGACCTAGATTGTCTCATGTTGATTGATTTTAGTATAAAATTTGAAGCAAGTCAGTCGTCTAAACATTCGACGGCCTTTTCTGGGGAAATTTACTAGCGCATCTATAATAATGTAGTGAGGTATGAGGCCCACGAAAAAATGAGCCAATCTAATCTTAGATATCGTCAATGCAATACTTAGGATAACAATCACGGCCTATGAAAAGTGGTCTCTGTAGTAGAGTAGTTCTTGGCTTAGCGATCTTTTGCCCAACAAGCCGATCCCCGAAAGTGGTCAGTGCATTTAGATATAAAGCAGGCTGATGGCAAAACTAAGCAGAATTATTGAAAAACTGAATTTGCGTAACATGAATATTCCTGCCTTCTTGTTGTAATGTTTAAATTTCCATGAAAGTGTTTCAACCAATCTAAGATTATGAAAGCAACCAGACTAAGATCACTGAAGCAACTCTGGCTCCAAGGAAAGGTCTGGAGGCTTCAGGAGAAGATCTGGTGACTACAGGGTTTCAGTCTGTCCGCCTGGTGAGGTACCATCGCTGCAGTGCGGAGGTGCAGAAGGTGCGGTGTTCGAGTCTGTCCGCCTGGTGAGGTACCACCGCTTCAGTGCGGAGGTGCAGAAGGTGCGGTGTTCGAGTCTGTCCGCCTGGTGAGGTACCACCGCTGCAGTGCGGAGGTGCAGAAGGTGCGGTGTTCGAGTCTGTCCGCCTGGTGAGGTACCATCGCTGCAGTGCGGAGGTGCAGAAGGTGCGGTGTTCGAGTCTGTCCGCCTGGTGAGGTACCATCGCTTCAGTGCGGAGGTGCAGAAGGTGCGGTGTTCGAGTCTGTCCGCCTGGTGAGGTACCATCGCTGCAGTGCGGAGGTGCAGAAGGTGCGGTGTTCGAGTCTGTCCGCCTGGTGAGGTACCATCGCTTCAGTGCGGAGGTGCAGAAGGTGCGGTGTTCGAGTCTGTCCGCCTGGTGAGGTACCATCGCTTCAGTGCGGAGGTGCAGAAGGTGCGGTGTTCGAGTCTGTCCGCCTGGTGAGGTACCATCGCTTCAGTGCGGAGGTGCAGAAGGTGCGGTGTTCGAGTCTGTCCGCCTGGTGAGGTACCACCGCTTCAGTGCGGAGGTGCAGAAGGTGCGGTGTTCGAGTCCTCTTTGGAAGGTCTCACCTTTCTCTCAGTAGTAATCGGTTGCACTTTATCATTGTGTGAAGGCTTTCCTGCTTCTTCTTGCCTTGGGTGGGCCAGTTTATGAAAGCCATTGAAACGGGAAATGTTCCACAGTAATTGAGTATCAACTTCACGTCAAATAACATCAGCAGTTATCTCTCCATGCCGTGGGTGGGACTCGAACCTTCCTCTTTATCTCAATCAGTCGCTCTACCGCTGCGTTGCTGGCAAGACAGGGATTCTGATGGAGTGTAGTTCATACAGACACCCGACGTCATGTCATCACGCATGCAATTCATAGTTCGTAGGAATACACAATCAAAGTTGACGTTTTCATGTATCTCCTTTTTGTTGTTCTTGCATTCTGCTGCTTTTTATAGCAATTATCAGAGATGAAATTGATCAATTGATGCGTCCTCAAAGTCTACAAAGCCATGTCAGTAATTTTACATGAGAGAGAAGAGACAAATGAAATCCGAAGTCCTATTACTCTTTCATGTCAGGTTAGCAAAATGAGGGAATCCAATGACTCTTCAGAGGTGTGCGCCGCATGGATATAGAGGTAGGATATCTATGCCAAGGATATTCACGCTCCGAATTCAGTCAGGTCTGTTTGAGGCTATAAAAAAATAAAATCGAAAATGTATACACATTGAGGATTTAATAAATGCGGAGTTACCACTCTACCTAATATACTTACTGTATGCCGCCGAATATCATCGTGTGAGGCAAAATTAAAACTTGATACAGGCGCTGCAAAGTGACTTATCGAGGATAAGCATTCTTAAGATGCGTAATTCCTTGTTTCCGTCGGTATTGTAGAATTAATTGTACGTGTACTTCATGTATAGGATTATCTGAAATTTCTTCTCCCAAGATGAGTGGGTGTATTCTTGAAGACATGTCTGTACATGAGCGCTCATGTTTCCTGTGTGAATTACCGCCTATTCTATAAGATGCAGTGATTATCTGTTTTTTAATCTGTTTCAATACGTGGCACAGTGGTGAAGTGCTTGGACTAGCTATCTATTGGTCTTGAAGGCGAGCCCCGAGAGTGTCATTGGATTTCTGCAGGAAGGGCATCCTGTCTCCGTGGCACAGTGGTGAAGTGCTTGTCCTGGCGATCTATTGGTCTTGAAGGCGAGCCCCGAGAGTGTCATTGGAAGTCGGCAGGAAGGGCATCCGGTCTCCGTGGCACAGTGGTTAAGTGCTTGGCCTGGCGATCTTTTGGTCCAGAGGGCGAGCCCCGAGAGTGTCATTGGAAGTCGGCAGGAAGGGCATCCTGTCTCCGTGGCACAGTGGTGAAGTGCTTGTCCTGGCGATCTATTGGTCCAGAGGTCGAGCCCCGAAGGTGTCATTGGAAGTCGGCAGGAAGGGCATCCGGTCTCCGTGGCACAGTGGTTAAGTGCTTGGCCTGGCGATCTTTTGGTCCAGAGGTCGAGCCCCGAGAGTGTCATTGGAAGTCGGCAGGAAGGGCATCCGGTCTCCCTGGCACAGTGGTGAAGTGCTTGGCCTGGCGATCTATTGGTCTTGAAGGCGAGCCCCGAGAGTGTCATTGGATTTCTGCAGGAAGGGCATCCTGTCTCCGTGGCACAGTGGTTAAGTGCTTGGCCTGGCGATCTTTTGGTCCAGAGGTCGAGCCCCGAGCGTGTCATTGGAAGTCGGCAGGAAGGACATCCGGACTAAAAGATCACAATGCTCCAGAAAATTCTGACTATGTCAGCACCTTCCAAACCCCAGTAAGGGGGAGTAGAGACGTTGAATGATCATTTTTTTGCTCTGTTCTTGAGTGACAGCAACGTTGAAGTAAAAATATAATTTGTACATATATTATTCATAACTGAGATATCATTCAGTACTGTCAGCTGAGTTTTAACTTCTCCGAGATAGCTGAGTGCCGAGTTTTAAATTCCATGATAAAAAACGAACTTATAAGTAACTAAATTGATTTTCATAAAACTCAATCTACTGCTTAAGCTCGGTTAGATTTGTCCAACGATTCAGCACTGCCTCGCAATAGCCAAGCATCATAGATGAGAGCGAACTCATTCCTTGGAAAACCGGTGTCAAAGCCGACACGATAGAACGCACTTTTAAACTTCATTTTTGTTCTTAGGCTTTTGAAGTTTTATTTTTGAAAAGGCTTTGAATATTCTTTCATGAAAACATAATTGATGATTACGCCTCACTTGGACGCTTTGTTCATATGACATTGCAGATGTTATTTCAGTTATTGTTGTTCTTTGGGACATCATCGGCTTGTTACAGTCATTAGTCAACTTCAGAAATAGAAACTGATTCTTTCTTTGAGAATTGTTCTATAGCCAAGATACAATTGTAGGAAAATGATGGTAAAAAATGTGTCTATTGACTTCGGAAGGAAAAATTCGATTAAATAATATCCCAATTAACAATTTCAGGGACGGGTATACATGTGATTTCTATATTTAGGGGCTCTCGTAACTTCATTCTCATTGAAGGCATTCGTCAGGACTTCCTTTTTGGATTGAATTTCAGCCCTAATAAATACTAGTCACAGAATTAAACATTTTGTTTATCTGCTTCGGTTTGCTAGAAGTGTGATTAATACGAAATCAACGGCACATCGAGGAACTTATTAAGTGGGCAAAAAGGAATTCCTAATACCTTACAGAGATAGGAAAAAAGTCGTGCGTCGCTTGCGGATTAATGTGAGTTCCAGCAAAGTGCTTCGATTGCCAAAATTCCTTCAGATTAGAAGACTTCAGATCATTGCGCACAAGTTTTCTCCATAATGTTGGCCCTTCCGATCATTATTAAAGAAAGTAGCAGGCGTAGGAAAATAAGTTCACTTGATGATTTCACATCCTCTCCTCGGCATTCCTCACTAAATAGTGCATACACTGAACCGAATATTAGCCACACAGCGATGTGTTTTGGTGTGTGCGAAGTGATATCACAGCACGCACGCCTCTCTCACTGGCTCTGGTGTCCTCTGCTGACAGCTTATTGTTTGCCATTTCCAATAGGAAGTGATACACGAATTATCCATTCGAGAAGGAGCAAGTTGTCTAATTCTGTGATGTGCCATTTCGATATTAAGGTTAGATACAACCCTTCCTTTCTAGGAAGCCGAAGACGCGCGCAGATGAATCTTATTCTGTGACACTTGTTGACCTCATCAATAGACATTTTATAAGGGCATATTTATTCACAAATTGTTTTACGTCAACAGGTTATTAACTTGATTAAAGCATTATTACTTTCACATAATGAATAATTCTGATTGTTTTTAATTAATTGATTTCTCTTGAACTTAGAATATTTTTGAAAGCCTACTCATTCATATTGGTCCACGTCGCAGACTCATTTCAGCACATGTATGAAATACTCATAAGCCTACTGGGCCTGTTGCCAAACATAGAAAATGAAATCAAACCTACCAAGAAGGCTGTAAAGTACTTGCCAATCTAAACACTATAGAACACGTGACAAAACTCTTAACTAGCATTTATCAAGCGCAAGACAAATGAAGTGGTCTGTGGTACGAACATAACGAGGTACTTGCATTGCATTTCCTTTCTTTCCTTAGACTATATGCCTCCTTTAAAAGATTCATCATCAGTCTGTAGCCTCCACAAGAATATACTTCTGATTTCCTTCTCGCAAAATTCGGATCAGCTCTATCGTCATATTAATTTCTAACTCCCTCTTTGACCTCTCTTCGTGCTTTTAATGTTATGTACTCAGCGTTGAATTGACATATCTTCTTCCCTCGAACTTCGATGAAAAATCTCTCGATTGAAGCGTTCATAATCAGTTTCTGATGACTTGAGTGTACTAGTGCATTTTTCTTGTGTAACCAAGAGTATCTTGAAAAACTTAGTTGATAACAGTGGCATCAAAGTTCAAAACTATAGAATCCTAAATTGTGGCGAAATAGACGTTCGTTGGATTAGGTGATTTTGAAGGAAGTCAATGATTGGTGATGCTGAGTTCACTTTTAAGTCAATTTAGATAACAATCATTCATTTATTAAGGACCATCATGACACAGACGATCAACTTCAACAAATGCATGTAACTGTTGTCCCTATTTGAGGTGTGTTTCAAATCAGACGTAAGAAACAACAACAAGTTTGAGGTTATATGACTTTTATAACTTCTATCGTTAAATAGGATTTTCCACAGCATTAAAGACCATCAACATATCATCACAAACGCTCTTCGCTGGATTCTGGCGGATTTCATACCGGATCCCGGATCTTGTATGTAAACACCTTATACTTCCCTATGTGGCAAATAAACTCCATAAATCTCAGTTTGCTTTCATTCCACGCAGTGGATCAGGTACAACTTCCACTCTTGTGTTGACCCAACACCATATTCTGAAGTTTTTAGATTTGAGTTCTGGTTGTGTTAGAATGTTTTCGGTGGATTTATGTAAAGCTTTTGAGAAATTACCTCATAATGTCATAATTGAAAATTGTCGCAAATTCAATATTCCAATTCCAGTGATGAAGTGGATTTCGAACTTTTTGTCAGACAGAGGTCAATATGTTCATATAAATGGATGTTTTTCTAAGTGGTCAAATGTCCCAAGTGGTATTCCACAGGGTAGCATAGTTGGGCCTTTGTTGTTTGCCTTAGCTACAGACAGTATTTCTCCTGTATGTGTGAATACAAAAATTATAAAGTATGCCGATGATATACTTTTTATCCATTGTATACGTGACTCAGACGAAGACAATTTGCAGAAAGAATGGGACAACATTGTCGGTTGGTCCCAATCCGTGTGTTTATCCATAAATATTTCTAAGTGCCATGTCCTCAATATTGTCACCAAGTCAAACCTGTTGATTGAGTCAATTTTAGTTGATGATGGATTGTTTTTGTCTCAAGTTGATTGTTTCACATTTTTGGGTGTGGATTTTTCCAAAGATCTAAAGTGGAACACTCATATTGATTATTTGATCAAAGAGGTATGCAAGCGCATGTACATCATCCATAATCTCCGCAGGTCAAACTGTCAAAAAGATCTTATCATAAAATGCTATGTTGCCTTTATTCGATCTGTTATGTTATACGCGTACCCATCATTTTGTAATGTCCCTGAGTACTTGAAACAGCGATTGCAAAGTATTGAACGACGTGTTTATCGCATCGTAGACATTCCATATGATGCATCCAACTCTTTATTTTGTGTGGCAGACAGAACATGAGAGAAACTTTTTCGTGACATTTTCAGAAACCAGGATCATCCTTTGCGAGAGATGTTCCAAGCGTGTGAATCCGTCCGTGCAACCCGCAGTTCTCGCATTTTTCGTCGTCCTTTTGGAAGGACCAAACGCTTTACTTCTTCTTTTATCAAATATTGTAGATAATTTCGAACTTTTTTTTCTTTTTTTAGTCGTTGATCTTCTGTAATACTTCTTCATTGTACTTTGCATTTTTTCTTGTATTTTTTCGAGTAATCTTCCTTGTAAATTTTTGTCATGCGCTCACCGAATGTTGTACACTTGTGAGGCAATAAAGATTATTATCTCATCTTGACACGGTGCAATACCTGCATTTAACCCATGAGTATTTACCGATTTGAATTTTCGACACCGAATTCCGACAGTTTTCTAGTCCTGAAAGACTGGATTGAACTTCACCCCGGTGGTCTCTTCACCTCTGTGTCATGCCCGCTTGCTTGAGAAAGTTGCCATCGATTGTCCGGCAGCAGATTCGCCTCCACACAGGAGAAAGAAATGTCAGTTTCATTACCGTCGATATCTACCGCATTTGTTCTTCAGATTGACATCGGAACAGATGGGAAGAGGTAATTGAAGAAGAGAGGATTTGATGTAATCGTCGGAGGTTGGAGATTTGTACAAAATGATGCGCTGTCAATGATTGTACAGGGAAATTCAATTACTGCGCATGTCAATGTTGATAGAGAAATGATTGCTATGAAAAATGTTTGAAAATTCAACAAAACTTTCTACTGCTGAGTAATGACTATTGATCATATTGCTATCAATATCGGAATAATGCATGCAGTTTTGTAGCATCCGCTTGTTGCGCAGCACATTGCAATGATTGATAATATCACTGCTTTTCACCGGCGCTGCTGTAGCCTTGTGGTAGAGAGTTCGCTC
This sequence comes from Prostheceraeus crozeri, assembly GCA_907163375.1. NCBI lineage: Eukaryota > Metazoa > Platyhelminthes > Polycladida > Euryleptidae > Prostheceraeus > Prostheceraeus crozeri. The sequence continues at coordinate 160,259 of CAJQUW010012887.1, read as the reverse complement.
TGCGCCCGGGAGACCTTGGTTCAAACTTGAGACTTAAAATAGGTGCACTCTGCATTCTTGCTAAACACTCAGCGGAAAAGAATGAGATTGGGATACATGACAAGGGAAAGAACGCTTCCGAGTACGTCCGTGTAAAAACAAGGTTTATCTGTTTATTAACATTCGTTAGGGCAATACACATGGACCGTTGAGGATGCGCAACTGCCTTGCAATGTCCTACATTGTTGGCCGAGGAAGTCGATGTTGAAAATATGGTTTCTAAGAAAGTAATATGCCTATTTCTCAAATAAATAGTCAGAATCCGGAATCAGTCTGTCATCGCCGGCCAGGTTCGGGTCGACGCAGACCATGAAGAACCGCCCAGGATTGTCTATCCTTAGCAAGTCTCATCCAGTCCCAAATCCTGTCGGAGGGAATCGCGCCATCTCGTTGCTGGTCGAGCGGCACCCACTCGGTCACCAACCACGTCCGTCCATTGAGCGAGATGTCCGTCCCAACCAGTGTTGCGATTCGCACGTGTTTACACGCGCGCGCGTTTTTTTGACAATTTGCGCGTGTAAGCGTGTTTTTTTTCCATTTTTATCCATTTTGCGCGTTTTTTCAAGTTTTAATTTTAATTTTTGATAATAGAAAACTTTGGTTCTAAAATATCAAAATCAATATATCAAAATTTCAAATTACATGCAGTTTCTAGATAAGCCACATGTATAGCCTATCAAAGATCATTTAGGTTCATTAACATCTCTCTCAATAGATAGCCTATAGGCCCACTGCTCGTATGCATCTACCACTTAAGGCACGTGTGTATTTGACTTGTCCTGAAAAATATCAAAGCTCTTACTATCTGATCTGCAAATTTAAGCTTTGTAAAAATTCGTTTCATCAAATATTAGCGATCATAGTTGCCATTTTGGCTTATTTGTAAGGAAATACATGTGCGCGTGTTTTTCGGCCTTGCGCGTTTTTTTTACCCTACGCCAAGAATCGCAACACTGGTCCCAACTCCTCTTTGCTTTGTCGGTCAAGTCGACCACCGCAGTCATCGTCCGCAGCCGTTCGTTGCTGATCCGGTCGATCCATCTGACACCAGGCATACGGCCTTCGATCGCGCGCTGAGTGACGGTCAGTTAGTTTCTGCCGGTCGGCGGAAGTCGTCGACCATGTTTCTGACCCTTAGAGCACAGATCTTTACAGATGGTGTGATCATATCATAGCATCGTAACAGATGGTGTGATCATATCATAGCATCGTAACAGATGGTGTGATCATATCATAGCATCGTAACAGATGGCGTGATCATATCATAGCATCGTAACAGATGGCGTGATCATATCATAGCATCGTAACAGATGGTGCGATCATATCATAGCATCGTAACAGATGGTGTGATCATATCATAGCATCGTAACAGATGGTGCGATCATATCATAGCATCGTAACAGATGGTGTGATCATATCATAGCATCGTAACAGATGGTGTGATCATATCATAGCATCGTAACAGATGGTGCGATCATATCATGTCGCTGATATCTATGCAATCACTTATTGTACATTCATTCTTGTCGTTGATGAGGCATCAAAATGATTGAAAAAGAACGGATAGACATGCGCTAAGAACTTCGGTTTCTGGATCAGACAAAACTTCTCAATATCAAAGTGGAGCCGCAGCGCTGTCATTTTGCCCGCCTCCACTACCCTGAATTACTCGTAGTCAGTAGATGTCTGTCAGCGGACAAAGCACGACCTCATCCAGAAGTGCATGAATTTTCAGTTTGATTGTCAGAATCTGGCATGAAGCGTTGATTGAATGAAGTATGCGACGATTCCTTATTTTCAGATCGATCATGCGGCGGTCTGCCTACCTTGATGCTCTCCTATCGATGCGTTGGACAGAAGGGATTGGGTCCGACCTGCAGCCAATCGCTCTGAAGTAAGTTTCATGATGTAGCCAATGCCGTGAAATCCGCGAATTAGTGAATCAACGATGAGCTCCGCGCCTGATGTGCTTTCGAGTAGAAACATGGTTTATATATTGTATTTTTTTTTTACTGAATTTTCACCCCTAGCACAGCTATTAGCCATGAACGAAGCTAGGGGTTACTCAATGAAAAGTAACAAATTGTATTACTTTAAATAAATAAAATTTAAAAAAAACAGATCTTCCAATCTGATTAAGCTGTCCCCATCAGAAACCTGTTCGCACGCCTCTTGAAAGTATCAAGATTGTATTGGTCAGGGAAAGTGGTCTGGGGAAGCTGATTCCAAAGCTGTGCCGTGCGAACAAAAAAGCTTTTCGAGCGACTCACAGTACGTGCGCGTTCTAAGCTCACATTATAGCATGTGAGTGCATTAGCTCTGCGTGTGCTTCTGGAGAAGATCTTAGGTTTGGGTACGCACTCATTTACTGCAGAGCTGCTTCTACCGAAATAGTACCTGTAGAAGAGACTGAGTGAAGCAACATCCCGTCTGACGGAGAGCGGCTGCAACTTGCTAGCAAGTTTTTCACCCATGAGATTCTTGACACGTTTCTCAACCCGTTCAAGGAGGTTAAGATGCGTTTGTTGTGCGCCGGCCCACAGATGACAACAATACTCCATCAGAGGACGAATAGTGGACCTGTAAAGATAGCAGACAGTCTGTGGTGAAAGATAGCTGCTGGCACGATAGAGACTACCAATGCGTTGAGCTGCCTGCTTGCTAATGGATTGGATGTACGGTTTCCATGACAAGTCTTTCGTAACCGCCAATCCAAGGAAGGAGATGGAATCTTGTTCTCTGATCCTATTATCTGACATCTTAATGCTATGATCATCATCATCTCCTTTAAGTCGTGAGTGCAGAATACTCTGAGTTTTTGAAGGATTGAAGGAAACAAGCCAATTGGCGCCCCATTCTGAGACCCTATGTAAGTCTTCATTAAGAACGTCGCATAACTGCTGACGTTGCTGAGTGTTTTTAGCGAGTCGCTCATTGGAATAGAAGAGTGTTGTGTCATCTGCATACATCACCAATTTACTCACTAGGCAGTCTGGGAGGTCGTTGATGTACAGCAAAAAAGAGTGGGTCCCAAAATTGACCCTTGAGGAACTCCTGCATTGACAGACTTGGTGGAAGACTTTTGTGCATCTAAGACGACAGATATCTGCCGGTCACTAAGGAAAGAAGCAAGAAGTTTGTGGAGTTGATCAGCAACTCCATAGGACTTTAGCTTCATAAGGAGTCCCTGATGCCAGACTTTATCGAATGCCTTGGAAATATCCAAGGCAACTGATCTCGTCTCACCTTGTCTGTCAAGGACACGACTCACATGTTCAGTGACATATGAAAGAAGATCTGCAGTTGATCGAGAGTGCCTGAAGCCATACTGTTCTTCAGATAGAAGGTTCTGAGTTTCAAGGAAGTTAACAATGTGTTGGTTAATCACTGCTTCAAAAATCTTGCCAGCAATTGGAAGCAGGCTGATAGGACGGTAACTAGATGGAAGAGATGAGTCAGAACCTTTCTTTGGAACTGGAACCACGGAAGCTACTTTCCAACAAGAGGGAAACTCACCGGTGGATACACATGTACTGAACAGTTTAGATAAAAGTGGAGAAAGCTCAGGTGAGAGATGCTTGAAGACCGAAACCGGGATGCCGTCTGGTCCACTAGACTTAGAGCTATCGAGACCGGCGATGATCTTTTTGACGTTTCGGACTGTGACTGAAGGAGGACTAACTGTCTCATCAGTGCGCATGGGAATTGGAGGTGGAATTCTACCTCCATCGTCTAATGACGAATTCTTTGCAAACTCTTTGCAAAGAAGCTCGGCTTTGTCTGCTGAGGTTGTCGCCATAGAAGTACTGACTTCGGCATGACGGAGTGCTGGGATGGAGGATTTGTTCCTATTGGTGACACTGTTGTAAATCCTCCAGAAGTCCTTAGAGCCAAGCTTTTGGGTAGCAATGGATTTCCGTACATACAAAGCGTAACGGCTTTTGGCCTGATGTATGGTTTCCTTGCAATTTCTACGTGCGGTTTTCTACAATTCAAGATTGCCAGCGCTACTGTCACGCTTATACTTATGGAAAAAGTGGTCACGCTGGCAACTTGCAGCTGCACATTCTGGTGTAAACCAAGGTTGTGAGTGAGGCTTCATTTGGAAAGTACGGTGAGGGATGTAGGCCAACATCCCTATCTGAAGCCACTCTGTCAGTTCTTGCGCCGACTTGTGGACGTTCTCGCTCAGAATCAAATTCTCAGCTTGAACTTGACTAAGAAAAGTGCGGAAGCCACACCAGTCTGCTTTGGAGAATTGATAAACTGTTCTATGGAAGGGTGCAGACGGTGTGGAGCAAACTTGTTTGCCAGAAACTGTGATAACACAGTGATCAGACGTGCCGAGGGGAGAAGTAACCTTGTGTGAAAAACAAGTTGAATTTGAGGTGAGAAACAGGTCAAGGAGATATCCAGTATCCCCAGCTCGGTCAGGCACTCTGGTAGGACAAGTGACAATTTGACTAAGGTTGTGAGAGACAGCGAAATCCTGGGCTGCCTGACCGGAGAGATCGGTGGTGCGTGAGTGCACAAGCCAGTCAACATTGTGCACGTTGAAGTCACCAAAAACGGCAACTTCAGCGCTGGGATACTCTTGTAGAAGAGAATCGATCTTGTCAGAAAGAACATTGAAAATATCCGCATTAGTTGATGGAGAGCGGTATAGGAAAAATAGAAGAAGAGTAGTCTTCTGCAGCGGCGCAATGAAGGCAAGATACTCATGCCTTGGATCCTCTGAGCTACGAAGCCTTCTCAAGGGAAGGCTTGTCTTGGCATAGACTCCAAGACCATGACAAGGTGCTTTATCCATCCGGTGAAATATGTATCCATCAGGAGTAACGTCGCTTGATGACACACTGGGATATAACCTGGTTTCCGACAGGGCCAGAAGATCTGGTGACTTACCTTGCAGGAAGATGTTGATGTCGTCGTAATTGGACCTCAGTCCTCTTACGTTGCTGAAGCTGATCCTGAGAGGGGTTTTGAGCTTGACGGCTTGACTACGTTTCTTGTGTGTCTTTCTCATTTTCATAATTTCTCATAGAATATCAATCAAATAAACGAAAATTATACTGTACAACAAAGTGATACAAGAAACATTGGAAGGCATCAGAAAAACGTAAATAATAGCAACAAAGCTGCAATAAATAATACGCAAAAAAAGACACTTATAGGCACAGTTCATGTCGCAAAAGCTTGAAGAAACCCAAATGAGAACCCCTTTGCCGTAACAATGGGTACAAGTCAGGTAGGCCACAGAGGAACCGGATACAGCTACACGGGCTAAACCCCTCAGTAAAGCTACCCACGCATGTCCGTGGCAGTGGAACTGTACCGCCTTTTTTCGAGCAGTTGACCGGGCCTGCCTCCCAAAGCATTACCAGTGGGTTCGGGACCCTCGAACTACCTGACGCCCGTATGCCGTGAATACGTTGGATCTGTCACACCTTAACCTGCAACAAATGGGGAAGTGCAAAAGAGAGCAGTGGAAGGAAGTTCGATCACAAATGAGCCAAATAAGTGCCATGCCCAAAAACCTGATTCAACAACATGAAACATCTGATGACTGTTCATATCTCGCAAACCAGGGAGTGGTGTTAATTGGGACGGCCGAAGCCTACCACACATTTAAAATAAACAAACGTGGAGAAAAAGAATGAAAAATTAATCAAACATAAATAAATTCAATGACCAGTAAAATAAAAATAATATTCGAGAGCCTGCTAGTTAGCCGGAGCACGGTCACAAACCGCCGACAATAAACCTTTCCGACAAGGTAGAACCCAAAGAAGCATGAGCTTCAGACGACAAAGACTTATTGCGACTCCGTTTTCACCCTTTCACCGCTTTGAGGCCGCAGGTTGAGTGAGAAAGAGAAAGGGGGGTATTATCGAACGCTTGTCTATGTTGGTCACAGCAATGAAAAAGTGCCATATTTTGTGATATAGAACGATGAAACACATTGAAAGATATCTTTTGAAGTAATATAGAACGGCAGTATAACATTAACATGGATTTTTGTGGGCAACAATGTAGGACATTTGAGGGCGCGTAATCACCTGAAAATGTCTCACATTGTTGCCCGAAAAATCTATGTTAGTAATATTGTGCGTCATTGAAGTGAACTGGGCAGTAATGCTATGAATACACATGTAGATATACGCTGACTGAGATTTCAAAAATGTCTTTCTGATGCATAGATAGAGGAATCATCATTACGGGATACATTGTTGCCTTCCATTTTCCACATTGTACCATAGCTCAATTGCGCACAATAGAAAACATAGAAATTAACAATACCATAGAAAGTCCTAGAATGGAAATTGCATGAAAATTATGGCACACGTCGGGGGAACTTAGTTGGGGCAAAATGCAACTTGTGCGAACTGGTTTCCAAGTTTTCTGATTGGCATTTACTTTTATAAAGCAAATTTGTGATCTGGATTGTTGGCCCTTGTCCAAAGACCATGTACTCAAAAGCAATAGTGAATTTACAAAATGCTGCAGCGACAGGATGACAAAGAAGGAAATCCTCTAAAACGTTCTGTACGTTCATCATTTTGAAATATCGCTCCTATAATCTATCAATAGTATAATCAGGCTCTTATGCAACTTGCAATGTCGATCTACAGAGCATGCATTGCTCCAGCTTGAAATCAGAGGCCAAGAAATCTCAGAGTATTCATTTTACTTTAAAGGGCTTCCCTGTTCATTATGTTCGAACAATTTTCAAAATCTTTGCATGATTTCAAATATATGATCACACCACATCACATGTGTCATTCAATGTTCCAGTGACATTTCATTTATCTGAGTGATGATTGTAGGTAAAGAAGCTTTCAATGTGTTTATTCCAGAAAAGCGCTAGGTTTCTTGACCGCTTCAAGGAGATATTATCCCATAATTAAGAATTTTTATCTGTGAATTCTTGAGATGTTCTTACAAACAGCACACCGACCACTTTCAATTATGATTTTGAGAACCAATTTTTAATTCGCATTTCAAAATTGAAAAATTGGAAAATAGCTGTCAATGACTGCTGCATATAGAAGCAGCATATTAACCAATAGAATAGTAGGCTAATTCAGATGAAACAATACTACCATTTCATTTAAAATTCTCTTCAAGAAAATCCTGTAATTTGCTGTCAACAACTTCCACAACCAACTTGGCAAATGGTTTGACTATGATACAATGTTTTAGATCGAAGCTGATCCACAAGCCATAGATTTTTCCATGTGCCATCATTGTACATAGGCAAGATATCAAACTTCCATTCTAGTGTCTACTTCTATGATAGGAAACGAAAACGACTAAATTTACCAACCTAAATGATACATAGCTTTAAATAATAAAATGATGAAATTAACATAGACATAATAGAGGGGTAACTATCTGGTAGTCCATGAGAGATCGGCAGGCAAAGATAGATGTCGATATCTACATCTATTAGATGCCCATTGCGCGTTCGATAATAGTTATACAGCTACTCCATGCGTACTCCATTCAAAGATGTAGATTTTGGAATGTCGTAGGGATGTCGTAGCTGTATAACTATAATTTAGTATAAAAGACCATTCGCATGGAATGTAATTGCTAGCGATATGTATTGAAACCCCGATTGGTCAGCTTTGAGTTAGTCATGATTATTCAGAGAGATTCAAAACAACAGATTTAGTCTCTCGATTAATTATTTCTTGATCAATCCAAAAATACATCACCGGTGAGTTTTGGCAGAGACTTTTGTCGATTGCCTGGTAATCATCAAACTCCCGACGATGAATGCGGATTTCTCCCTCCTCATTGCAGATTGGATGAACAAATGTTCTTGGCAGCTCTCTACACCTTGTATGGTTGGGTACCGTGTCAGGATTCCTTGGACTTCACCATCAGTGAATCCCTGGACTGGTTGAATGCAGTGGCGGACTTCCTTGCTCTGCCTGACTTGACGATGCACATGAGAATACGACTAGAACTCGTACTCCTGCCGGAGGCTTTCTCCTCTATCCGTCTCATGCCGATGGAAGATCTGCTGCGGCTTCTCCCGGTTACACGCCTCCTTGGAATGGACTTCCCTGAGCGCATCTGTCATCTGGACGCTGTTCTCCTGTGGTGGAGATCTCCGGGCACTATTGATGCAATGATGGCTTTGTCAGATGCGGACAGACGTGAAATGCTGGACACACTGTCGAGACAGGTAATCCGAGTGTTTGCGAAGTGTCTAGACTGACGAACTTGACTTGCGAGAATGTGCTGAACTACCAACTTCAAGAGCATAGAAAATGAATGAGAAATATGCGGAGATCGAGACCACAAGCACACTCAAGACAATAAGTCTGTGCGAGGATGACCGGTGTATAAATGAATAAATTCAATAATTCAGATGAAATTATAGAATTGCACCGGTTTAAAAATCAAATTGCTGGTTTACACCTTGTCTGATGAGTTACAGCCGGCAGATTTATTGCACAGAATTCAAAATTTAAAATACCATTAATTTGTAGTCTTGTAGATATTGTCGAATTTCACCAACACTTGGAACATTCTCATTCAAAATACAGTCTTCGATGTATATTATATAGACTGTAGATTATATAGCCTCAAGCAACTGATGGCAGACGTCGTCTGTCGAAAGCGCTCGCGAGAACCTTGAGTGTTTTTCTTGTTTCGTTGGTCAACATCGACCCTGGGATGTCCTCGGAATCAAATAACTCAATCACATGTCCCTTGTTTGCTCAAAGGATTTGATGGGACAGTTCTCCACATTCTGCATCTCTCCACAGGTGCATAAAGGGGATTCCCGAGCTCCCCAGCGATGTAGAGAATCCTTGCAAGGGCCGGCACTTGTTCTGAAACGGTTCAGCAGGGTCCACTGGCTCGTTGAAGATCAAAACCAGGGATTTGCATTGTTGGGTCGTCGATCAGGAATTTATTTTGCACATTGCTGTTCTGCCAACTCTTCTTCCAAACCAGATTCAGGTCGAATTTTGAACAGGGGCTTTGTCTCCAAATGGGTTGGCGAAGACTTCGATGATAACTGCAGTACATAAAGAGTGTCGTCTCAAAAATATCTCGGCATACAGTGAACAATTTTACATCGAAAGATTCAGCTTTTTGCGGAGATCACGCTCCTGCGGTTTAAACAATATTTGATTAATTTTTCAGAAGGTAAATTATTCCCGTGTTTATATGATAGCGACCTGGAACCACTATTAAGTAGCATGAAACTGATTAGATATCAAAAGGAATGAATTTTACGAACAGGTATCTTAATTAACCGGAAATTTAGATGATTATCTAGGGAATTTCATGAATAACATCATCATGCAAGTCTTCATGGGAATCTTGAGATCTCATTGTGCTTTTTGGCTGAAAATTAGGTTTTTAATTCAATTTTCACCGGCATGATTTTATGTTTCATTTCTTGTATCTGAATAGTGATGTGGACCCAGTCACATCTTCTAATATCAACCTCTTGGGGAAGTGTGTAAATCTCTAATCTGATAATTTGCGATATCAGTGCAGAAATTGGTCAAATATCATTGATTGATTTCATAGATAACCTTCAATACTGTGGCACTAGGAAGCTGCGTTATGGTAGATACAAACCTCGCCTACGGCTCGATTTACAGGGTGTAACAAAGGTTTCTGACCCACCTAACACCTGCATTATTATTGATTTTTTACATGGGAATTTGACATAAAAGCTATATTTATATTCATAGTGACAATACATTAATATGTTAGTCATAATGTTGAAAGGAACACATCTAAAGCTCCAGAAAATACTGAATATTTTGATGACAATCATCACAAAGAAAGTTGGTATTTTGTATACCCACCTGAGTTATCCACACATGCAAGAACAACTCAGACCAATATTGCTAGATTCCGTCTGACCGATGTTTTCCAATTCATCTTGACCGCGAGCAATCAGTTACTCTCAGTTTTGAGGTCATGGTACCTTAATTACAATTTGTTGAAGTTTACTCCACAAATGTTCCTATGGGTTTAAGTCAGGCCAGTTTCTAGGCCAATACACCCAAACATTTGGAAACAATTCTTCGCATTTCTTAATGGATGATTTGCCGTGTGACAAGTTACGCCGTACTGCATCAAAATCGTTCTTTCTGTATAAGGAAATATCTACTGGACACATTCAGGATACATTGGAAGAATTTGTCGACGATAGTAATCAGATCACCATTTACTGTGGCGTGTTTATGGACAACATGCTGTTGCCATTTTTCTAGCGCTGAAAGAGACCTTATCATTCATTTGTAGGCGTAACTTATCCTTTGAGGAGGGACTAAGTTTTCGTGGTCTTCCACTGCGCTTTTGATCTTCGTCTGCCCATTTGTGCGTATACACAACAATCGGACAGTATTTCGTGGAATCCTGAAGTCTCTGCAAATTTTACGAATTGAAACACCCGCTTCAAAGAGGGCCTGGATTTTTGTACGATTGTGTTCTCTTGGAGTCATTGTCCATATTTTTGCGTATTGAAGCCTTGCCAAAATTGAATTGGAAAAATACTGAATTGAACAGCAATGTGATTGAAACAAGAGTTGAATTTTGGCTCGAAATTCTGTTACCGTCTCTTGTAACAAAAGTGTCTGACCCGGGTCTAAAACTTATGCTACAGATGTTAGCGACAAAATTGTGGGAACCAACAAGTATCAATCTAACCTCTGACTGGCTGCCTTTCACCTCACAGTGGCATTGAATACTCTTAGCTCAAATTCTTAGAATTCGTAAATTTCCGGGAAATTTCATAACTCATGTACAATACATGTAAATTTTGTTTGTTATAAAAGATGATATGAACAAGAAATGACTTGTAGTTTTGTGATTGATAATACAAGTAACCTAATGGGCAAATACAATGACTTTATATGCCTAGAAGTTTGTTTAGGTAGGTACCGAATTCATATGCTTTCGTATGACGGTGTGATAAGTAATCAAAGTTTGATTTGCATGATTGAATACCCAATGTGTATAAACTTTCGATTTTATTAAATGAACTCAAGAGAGATACAGTCGGAATTGTTTCAAAATGTGAGATATGCAAATTTCTGCAGTTTTGAAGAAATTACAACGGAATTGACTGATCATGACAGCAAAGCAGAAGGAAATGATATTATTTTACAGATTGTCCGTGTCATGACAGCCTTGGAGAGGTAGTATTTGTTAAATTGGCAACTCGATGACCTGCTATTGCTTTCATGAATTAGAAATATAGCATTTCAGCCAAGAAAACACAATAAGATTCATGAAGACATGCATTATAAAACGGATCATGAAGTGCCCTTGATAATCAGCTTAATTTCCGCTTAGTTAGGATGCTAATTGGCAAATATTTATTCCTTTTGATATCCAACTTGTTGCATACTACTTATATAGGAGAGTCATCTCGGTAGTATATAAATTGACAAAATTTTGACTTTTTTCAAAAGTGTGCAAATAATTTTTTGGACCACAGGAACGTAATCTCCGCAAGAAACTGAATCTTTTGATATAAAAATTTTCACTGTATACAAATACTTTTTTTGAGTCGATACTATATGATAGGGTTAATTATGATCATTGTAACCCAAGTAGTAACCCATCGAATTGATAATTTTCATGAGCATTGCCCCTCCAAGGCTGTCATGACACACAGAATGTGTAAAATACTCTTCTTCCTTCGGTATTGCTGTCATGTCACTCAATTTCATGATAATTTCTTCAAATGTCAAACATGTGGAACTGCTTTTCAACTCGAGTTCATTTAATAAAGTCGAAACTGTAAACACATTGGGGATTTAATCAATGCTGACTTACTACTTTACCTAATACTTTCTCTGTACTAAGATATCAACTCCTAAATATTCCATCTTCCTCTGTAACTTTTGGATGTGGGAGTTCCACTTTTAGAACTTTTTATAGTATGGCGGCCAACAGGAGGTCCTTCATCATATCGGATCAGAAGGCAGTGATTGTACTCTCCTTTTTATTTTATACCAAAATAAGAAAATTGAGGTAAAACTGTTTACAGGCCCGACCGGTTTCAAACATTCGCTCTTCGTCAGGGGTTTGAGTATGTAAAATCAGCTGTACATTGACACTAACTCGTGCACTTATATAGGGGCCTACATGTAGGCCTACAATTGCGTCGTTACTAGAGTGATGATCAGAATACCGTCAGCTCTGTTTTCCTATTGATTAATGGCTTCAATTGTTTAATGTAACGCGCCTCTGTCAATCTGGTATCCAGAGGGTCTTTGCATTTGTTAAGAAAATCGAGGCAGAAATCACTTAATTGATTTGATTGACACTTCATGCAATGTTCAGCTATAGCACTCGATTGATTCTGTTTATCAACCGCACGTCTATGTTCGTCAAAACCATAGAAATTGACAACAACAAGACCTCTAGAATGGAAATTAAGATTCATGCAATGCACAATAACGGCACATAAATCGCACGCATTTTCACTTAGATGCACCTGCCAACTTCTGTATCATTGGGTTAGAATCAGTCACATGTGTAAATCGAAGGTTTTAATTGGTTCTTCATGCCGCAACTTAGTTCCCCCGGATGTGCCGCGACCTTGAGTCAATTTCCATTCTAGTCAACTTCAGATAAACAATCTATTTCTATGGTCAAAACGATATTTAAAAGGTCGTGAAGTCTGACCGATGTAGAAATCTCTACAATAATGGCAAGCGAATGTATACACCACATAGCGATCCCTGCATTTGTATTTGTCGGTCAGCATTTTACAAACCTCACAATTCTCGTGATTCTTCGTTTTAGTTCCAGTTTTTAATGAATTGTACAAGTTATTATTTGGGGAACTAATCAAGCTAACAAGCAAATTATACTTATTTATCAGTTTGCGGATAACACGATCAGTCCTATCATTAATAAACTTCAATTTAAGATTAGTATGGTTAGTCGGCCTTCGCCTATTTCTTTTACTCTTCTTTTTCCTATTATGAATACTCGAAAAGCCATTATTTATAAATTTCCTATCAAGTTTTTCAAGTGCTTTATTGCACTCAGTTTCACTACTATTCTCAACATAATTACTTTCATTCAGACTTATGGTGACAATGCACTCAAGGGAACAGATAGGGAGCGCCTGTTCAACTGCGTTCATTGCTGAAGCACGCACGATGCGTGTTGAAGGGAATTATCGCTGCAATCTCACACAACTTTCTAATACCTTGTGCAGGATTTCTGCTCTGCCATCAGTGAGGCTCGAGGCCCCTCCACTATCATTACCGGAAGGATTCTCTCTCCTGCACTCATCTAGATTGAATCTAAATCATTTTCATCACTTTATGTTAACTAGAGGCTTCCCCGGTTCTAGCGCGAGATCTTTCAGCACATCTTTGGCCATTCTGAAGGGGCTGCACTGTATCGTTGATTCACAAACAATTAACACATCTCGCAATCTCAACGATATCACACGGACTTGCAGGTATATCGCAGCTAACAAAAGACCTCATTAACATAACAATAGGAAAAGTCAATGAAACAGCAGGCTCGAAGGACCGGCCAATCATAGATTGAAGGATCAAAACAGAAAGACGATTACATGCATGAAGACGAGGTCATGCAAAAATTCACCGATAAAAAATCATTTTCATCGCTGTTCTTCGACCACTGTCAGAAATTGCGGTTCGAGAGGACATTGGACTTGTTGTATGACTGAGTTGCACACTATTTTTTGAAGAGGTTTTAGCTTCTTCTGTGCGTATTTAACCAAAGAACAACGAAGATGGAATAAAACATTGAATTCGCTTGTTGCATGCAAATTCTGACGAAATTCACTCAGTTGTTTGAATGATGTCAGCTCTGATTCGGAGATTTCAAATACACGTGAGACTTCGCGATCATTCTCCTTCAGGCGTAAAACCATGAGATTAATGTGGATGCATGTTGAAGGCAGTTCGAGCGCAGCCAAGTCCGAGAGCGGTTTCTTGATGCCTGTGTACGGGGTAGCGATAGTTTGGTGTTAGAGTTGGTTCTTGTTGTGTTCCTGGCCGCTATGAGCTAGTGCCTGTGACTGGGGGGGGGAGACACCCCTGTCACTGGCCACGTATCCCTGAGACCCCAGACTTCCTGACACCTGTGGAGGATTGCTGACGGGTTGTTTCTGGCGGAGGTCAGCATGGCACAGGCACAAACGAATCGAGGTTAAGGATCTGATGGGGACCTTCTCATGCTGTGTCCCTTGTCGGCTTCATGTTCCTGCATGCCTGCAACCTTTGTATCATATCAGGGCCTCCAAGGGTGGTGCCGGGCTTCTGATAGTTTGGTGGTGGATGGATTGTTGCTATTCTGGGTCCCACTCCCCTCCTTCGACTGTTTGTCATAACGTTAGGACAACATGCAACATCTGACAGGAATGTGAAATCCGTTGAATGCATTCAGACATGATGTGATCGAGAGTCACAGATGACAAGAAAACATAGATATTAGTGAAGGGAACTGCAGATAAGATAATGATGAACGAAGTAAAAGAGAAAATTTCAACTTTCAAACATTTAAAAATTATTGTAAATAAGTCAATGAATGAATGACTAATCTAATATTTGATAAATAGTCCGGGAGCTAGCGTGAAGTTGTGCAGGGAACGAGGTAGTACATAAAACTTTCACATAGCATAGTACACCTCTAACCTACTGCAAAACTTCGCGTCTGCCGGATCAGATCATTTGCTTTTCAGAAATAGAGAGGATAACACAATCCTATGTATTTCCAGTGGTAAAATTGTGACATTTAAGGTGTTGACTCCATTTTTTCGAATTTTTGCTCATAAAAGTTACACAAATTGGTATTTTGTTGAACTGGTTATTATAGAAATCATCTACAGATCATGATCTTTCAAATGAGCTATCATTCAGTGACAGAGGATGAAGTAAAGTCTACAAACAGACACTTTTCGTTGGTGTAACTGCAAATTTTAACATAAAAAAATTTCAGGAAAATTGTTGATATACTTTAACGAAAAGTGTCTGTTTGTACACTTTACTTTATCCTCTGTCACAAAATGACAGCTCATTTGAAAGATCATGATCTGTAGATGATTTCTATAATAACCAGTTCAACAAAATACCAATTTGTGTAACTTTTATGAGCAAAAATTCGAAAAAATGGAGTCAACACTTTAAATGTCACAATTTTACCACTGGAAATACATAGGATTGTGTTATCCTCTCTATTTCTGAAAAGCAAATGATCTGATCCGGCAGACGCGAAATTTTGCAGTAGGTTAGAGGTGTACTATGCTATGTGAAAGTTTTATGTACTACCTCGTTCCCTGCACAACTTCACGCTAGCTCCCGGACTAAAATATAGACTTCTTTAAAGTTCCTTGTTTTGGAGAGCATTGATGATGAAAACGCTTTTGACATTGTCATGAGATGTTGATTGACCGCTTCATGGAAGAGTCGCATGGCATTTGTCTTATTACTGAAGTATGTGATCCATAGGCTTCATCAATGTTTGATCTAGCACTTTTTTTATTGATTTTCTTCGAATGAGGCAGTTACTTACAAAACTCAGCCTACCAAATCTATGGGACAAACAGTTAACGAATGATAAAAGAGAATACATCAGAGAAAAATGGATATCTGCAGCAAAAGAGAGTCATTCTGGACTGAATTATTTAGAATTATGTGGTTTTGAGAATACTATGAAATCATATCCAACTTTTGATATTGAATACAATTATATAAATATTTTATTAAAATTTCGAAGCAAAATCACACATTAGATTCCATGACTAGAAGTTACGGAAATCGATCACGATATTAAGAGCGTTTATGTGAGCCATGTGATAATTCAGAAATGGAAACTGTGTGTCATTTTATGATTGAATATTCACTATATCAAAATTTACGACAAGAAACAGAGCCTTCGTTATGCACGTGTAACAATGCAACAGAATTCAATAAATTGATGAACATTTTAGCTGCAAAACTGGTAAACTCCATTGCGAAGTTTCTCAGAGAAGCAAAAGATGGCTAAAGAAAGCACTAACCAATCAGAATGAAATCAGGAAATCTTTTTTTGATAATTCTCCTCTCGGAATATTTTCTCTCAAAAGCACCGATCGTGCGCTGTTTTCAAGCTGTGTTTTAGGCATATGTGAGCGTACATGCTACTGTTTTCCAATATTCATGAAAATAAACATTTTTGACTTCATAAATGCATCCCCAAATTTTCATAATCCCGTCTCGTTGATGGGCATTCATCGAGTGGGGTAGCATTCAGTGTTTCGCCACTCCAAGCAGTTTGACTTAGGACCGTCCTTGGACTTTGTTGCGGAATTAGTGAACTTCTCTAGTCAGAGGGAAGTATTGTTCGTTTCGTTTGATTTCTGGCTACTATTTATGTCTGATAGGCAGCGCTGCCTAGTAGGATGTGAGTACTGATGGTAAGGAGCGGCTAGGCCCATCCTTTGTACCCGAATAGCGGTGGCATGTTTTCGGAGTGTCATTCAGTTGACAGCGCAAAGTGCCTCTGTGGGAACTAGCGGAAACGGGGGATACCCGTGGGGAAACGGCTAAATACCCGTCGTCAGTCAATCAACTTCTGTAATAAATAAAAAATGAGCGTTGTTTATACTCGGAAGCACATTAGGCATGGATCCTTTCTTCCATGTGGCCGAGTTGTCATTTATCTACTCTCATTCCTTTCGTGCTGAGTATTTAGCAAGAATGCAGATTTGAAGATTTGCAGATTACCAAGATTTGAACCAAGGTCTCCCGGACGCAGAGCGAACACTCTACCACAAGGCCACGGCGGCGGTAATATCCTTGGAATCCATTCCAACTTGAATAACGTCTATCAACACCTCGAGACTAAGTCACCGGATTGTTTATTTCTTTCTGAGACTCGGATAAAGGAACCGTTGGACTCAACTCATCTGACTTTTCCCGGCTATACGCTGTTTTCAAATTTCCAGCACAAGGGAGTCATATGTGCTTACATCAATACTATACTCCCTCCCTGTGAATTGACCAATTTTACCATTTGTAAACCATGATTCTAATCATTTTGGGTGGCCATTAACCACTCCGGTTATGTCATGCATGTTTCTTCTCTCTACCGTTCTCCTAATGATGCAGAGTTTATCCAAAACTTCAATGAGAAAAGTCAGCATATCGACAGCATCCTTGTTAGTACAAGCAGGTCGGAAATCATCATTCTCGGAGATTTCAATGTCCACATTGGTTGATCAAATTAGCAAGGGCTAACCTTACTCGAAACACAGTTAATAATGAATTAAATCACAAATCACACTATTCAGTAAGTAAAACCAATGTGAAAAATAAGAATAAAACACAAATGTAAATGATGATAATATTCAAATGGTTGGTAATGAAAAAAAGGACTGTGTAAATATAAGTAGAGTGAGAAAAAAAGCAATAACTTACACGAGAACTCCTGCCTGTCTGCCACACTGTGTGTTGGGCAGTGTAGTAATTGTGGAATTTGCTTATATTGACAGAACTTAATCTGCAGGTCTGGTCGCCCATATGCTTGCACATGTCAATTGCGTCAGAAAGAAATTTAATGCTTTGATTGAGGAGAAGTTGAAGTAGAAGATAACGATAAGTGAAAAGAATTTGATCCCTCAAAAGGACCCATGTGGCGTTCCCTACAGGTTAAAGGAAATAACAACTACAACAGATTACCTAATTGAAAAAATGTGCAATTGAAGGTCATCAGCAGGAACTTGGGTAACGGATTCGCGTTTCGTCGCCCCTACGTCCTGAAACGCTCAAACTCACCCAAGCGGGGCCCTACTATATGAAAGCAGCCTCGAAATTAATTGAATCAATGAAAGCACGCACAATTATTGAGAAGCTGCTTAGCAGAAAAATATCCGTATTTCAATAAAGTTTCACTATGCTTATGCAGCTGCTTCTCAGCACTTTGCTTGAGATCTACACTGTTATATCCTCTCTTAATGAGAGTAGTAGCTGTACGATTGAACTTTTTGGATGAAATCTCTTTCCAATGTACAGATGCGCCCATATCTTAAAACTTGTCCAGCAAACACTCTAGCTCCTGTCCTGTAGGGCATACAGTTTTGCGGAAATGTTAAAAGGGTGACAGGGAAATTAAAATGGTCGACTTTATGAAAAACAGATGTAATTGTGCCGCAGTCTGTGATATTTATATTAATATCAAGATATTCTACTTGTTTGTTATTACTCCCACTTCTGCTGGCTTCTAGACTAGGTGGGTAAATCTGTGGTATCAAGGAATCAAACTTTTTATGATTAATAATGCATAAATCGTCGATGTATCTAGCAGTATTAGATAATAATCTAGCTAGACCGTACTTCTGATTATTCATTAAATTAGTCATAAAAATGTGAGTCATTCATACAAAACTGACTCATCAGGTAAAGAAGCAGAACAGTTTGTCATCGTCAACTGTCTCTCTCTCAGCTGGTTTGTAATCCCACTCGTATTCAGACCCGAAGAGTACGGAGTCACTGTCTCTGCGCCTCTCGGCTGGTCTGACCATTAAATCCTGCTGTCTTCCAAAATTCATGAAAATAGACATCTTTGATTTCATAAATGCATCAGTTACTGTAGACTCAAGATAGACAATAACTCCGTAGGTACAGAATATCAAGAAGCCAGCAGATATTATGTTCGGAAAAGTTATTTCAGATACCAATTATTAAGCAGCGATTTTGACTGTGTTGTCTCAAATTTGAAACCGCGTATTTGCTCAGCAGTCAACTGCCGTTACAACGCGAGCACCTGCGACCCGCCATCGTCCCTTTAAATCAGCGGTCAAAGACCGGTACAACGCGAGCGCCTGTGACCCGCCATCGTCCCTTTAAATCAGCGGTCAAAGACCGGTACAACGTGAGCGCCTGTGACCCGCCATCGTCCCTTTAAATCAGCGGTCAAAGACCGGTACAACGTGAGCGCCTGTGACCCGCCGTCGTCCCTTTAAATCAGCGGTCACCGGCCGGTACAACGCGAGCGCCTGTGCCCGCCGTCGTCCCTTTATATCAGCGGTCACCGGCCGGTACAACGCGAGTGCATGTGACACGCCGTCGTCCCTTTAAATCAGCAATCACCGGCCGGTACAACGCGAGCGCCTGTGACCCGCCATCGTCCCTTTAAATCAGCGGTGACCGGCCGGTACAACGCGAGCGCCTGTGACCCGCCGTCGTCCCTTTAAATCAGCGGTGACCGGCCGGTACAACGCGAGCGCCTGTGCCCCGCCATCGTCCCTTTAAATCAGCAGTGACCGTCCGGTACAACTCGAGCGCCTGTGACCCGTCATCGTCCCTTTAAATCAGCGGTCAAAGACCGGTACAACGCGAGCGCCTGTGCCCGCCGTCGTCCCTTTAAATCAGCGGTCACCGGCCGTACAACGCGAGCGCCTGTGCCCGCCATCGTCCCTTTAAATCAGCGGTCACCGGCCGTACAACGCGAGCGCCTGTGACCCGCCGTCGTCCCTTTAAATCAGCGGTCACCGGCCGTACAACGCGAGCGCGTGTGCCCGCCATCGTCCCTTTAAATCAGCGGTCAAAGACCGGTACAACGCGAGCGCCTGTGACCCGCCGTCGTCCCTTTAAATCAGCGGTCAAAGACCGGTACAACGCGAGCGCCTGTGACCCGCCATCGTCCCTTTAAATCAGCGGTCAAAGACCGGTACAACGCGATCGCGTGTGGCCGTCATTGTTTCATCTGTGTGAGCATTAATTGAGCATACAGACCGCTCAAGTGCGATGATGTCTGCTTGCTAGCGAGCGGTTTGGTGGCCAGGGAAAGTTTGTAGTAGAATCTTCGTTTGACCGTCAATTTCGTATTATTTTTGAAGAATGCAATTTTGATGAATAATTCTATCGTTTGCCTTTCACGAGCACGCGTGACTACAAGTCACTGAGAATGGCAGGAAGAACACTCTGCAGTTAACCTTTATTCGTTGTTGAAGTCAGCATGTTTCTAGTATCGGAAATATACATATCGTCGTGATTCACTTGCTGTCCGTCAATCGACAACTTTGGTTGTGACACGTCGAATGAAATGAAATAAAAATATACGTAGCCGCCAAGAAAGTTTTATTCAAGATGGATTTTCCTACGTTTATCGTCTTCCAAACAACTTCACGTCGTCATTTGTACACATGGTTGGAGGCCTGGATGATGTTCTAATCAAAGTTCATATCGACAACGCTTGTTCTTACACATGTTCTGTTGTTTATCTCTCTTTCTATCACTTTTTCTGTAAACGTGGATGCTGCTGTGTCTGAGGATTGTTGCGAATTCAAATTCAAGACAATCATTGAGATATCACGGACTTTAAAGTTATTTCGCAATTGTCAGGAAGTCTGTGATAAGTAAGTGGAATGACATCACAATATGAATGACTCATTCAAGGTCGAAATGATAATTTGAATTTCATACTATTTGCCTCCTTTGCAGTTTATTTCTTCTCAGATACTACTGTTTTTCAGGTTGTCAGTATAATGATAGCAATAGAATTATATACTTCTGGCATTGATTCATTCCTTTTGAAATCTTCTTCTTGCAGACGGGAGACTCAGCTTATCTCTCGTGGCTGGAATTGTTTCGTCGCTTCGATGCCAGTTTTGATATGACGCGAATGCCTCAAGGAAGGGCCATGATCGGCGCGAATTCCTGCGCGGCTGCGAGTGGAGTTGATTGAGACTTTCGCCCGTCACATCCATCAATCTCCTTGCACCAATCTCAGAGCCTGTCCGACCTCCTGCAAGGCGTCAATCACATGCGAGACAAGCAGAGCTGGGAGGAAGTGGAGAAGTGTGTGAAGATGTCATCAGTCAGACCATCCTCGCCGAATCATTTCTCATCCGTCCAAGAGATATTGCTGGACGTGAAGGAGGTTCTTCTGATCGCCAGGCTTCATGAGGAGAGCGGTGAGAAGAAGGAGGTGATCTATCAGCTGAATGAGGTGAGCAACACATGTTGTGTTACTGCCGGGGGGGAGCCGAAAGGGAGCCGAAGCTCCCTCCTCGTGTGACCTCACGTTTCTTGTAGACGTGAAGGATTGGAAAGTGAGTCGGTGTCCTTGGTATTGAGGATGGCTGGAAATCAGATGACGGCAGACTCGCTGGAGCCTCATCACATGGACACCCAGCTCAGCCGTGATGTAGGCGTTGAGATCAGCTAATTGTAATATCAAGCATTGTTTCTTGAATGAAGTTGGTGCAATCCAGAATTCCCATGCGCATTTCCACGTCTGTCCATGAGCGTACATGAAGGCTAACTTGACTGGAATTCGAAATCATGTAGGCGACGACACCCAGAAGTTCATGCCTTCATAGGCAGTTGTCAAGTGATTTGGAAGAGACTTGCGGTTCGAGCTTGTCTGCGCTGATATCCTCTTCCTGCTGTTTCTACATTCAGCAGAAGAGCGATGTTGATGTAGGCGGAGGTGAGGTCGAACGGTCCTTCCAATGCTTTGGTCTGGCTTGATGAACGTGCGAGCCTGTCGCCACGTGAAGGCTGCTGAGCCTCTCAAATTCAATGAGGCCTATTCCACGGCAGAACTTGGTGAACCATGTACGTGTTCAATTTGTGAGAGGAAATTCAGCTTTCCGCTCTTGAAGATGATGACCAACTGCAACCAAACGAATGATAAAGAAGGCTGTGTTGACCATCCAGATGACATCTTCGTGGAGCGCAACTCATTCGTAGTTTCCTTTTCCTTTATTTTATTTCATGGTAGAACATGCTACTTGTCAGTAGCACTTCAGTAGCACTTGAAGTAATTCTGATAATTATGCAGAAAATATTTTTACGAGTTTTGAGCGTTGGAAGTGAATTCTCCAAGAAAAACCGGTCAGTCTCACCCCGAGTTCCACATTTGTGCGCAGAAGTCTGAGGAATCCGGATTTCATGTACAATACAGGAAGATGCGTATCTCCTCGTCATTAGTTCTCTCAAAGGCCTAATTATTCAACAGTCACCGGTTGTCTGATCGGATACCTTCATCTGATCGTGGCCACTGCAGTTTGAGCATCAGTTGGAGAATGCAACGGGGTTGTGGTTCACGCCAAGTTTACGTTTTGCTTCTCATATTATTCCCTAGTCTGTTGTTGGAACCGCCAGCCGACTCAACTTTGCAGAAATGATTTACTCAGCAGTCGAATCACGTCGACCACATTTGTACGAGTATATCTTGCTTATTCAGGCTTTCTATTTCATTTATTTTCCTTTGATATTGCAGGAGTTTTGTCAACGATTTTAAAATGAAACAGTGTGGCTTGTGGTAATGTGGTCTCTGTACTTAGCAAGGAATTATTCAGTCAGCTTGGGAGATTTCGTCAGGAAAGCCACAAATCATCTTACAGAGCTTAGTTGGCGACGTGAGAGCCGTAGCGCATGGCCCGCCATAGAATGCGATTTTCTGTCAAGACACTTCGCAAAAGGTAGTATTATAAACAGAGTAATTGACTATTGAGTCTCATCCTCATTTGAAAAATGACAGCAGGCCTGAATAACTGCCATTTCATCTATCAGCAGACCAATGCCGACGCCAATCTCTATTTAAACAGTCAGTTTGGAGGGAATTTGAGATGCGTTCTTAGCATGTTTTCAGTAAGTAGGCTACTCACTACTTCCAGCACACTACTCACATATCGTCCAAATTAGCACGCCTGGAGAACTTCATAAAGGTTGCTGTTTTCAGATACAATGTAAATAGCATAAGTATCCTCAAACAGACCTGAATGAATTCGCAGCGTGAATTTTCCGCAGAAAATGCTGTGACTGATTTGAATGTTTCATTCACTCCTGATGATATTTGCCATAGAGTAGGTATATTAGGTAGAGTGGTAACTCCGCATTTATTGAATCCCAATGTGTATACACTTTCGATTTTATTGCATGAACTCGTGGGGGATACAGGTGGTATTGTCACCAAATGTGAGATCTGCAAATCTTTGCAGTTTTGCAGAAATTACAACGGAATTGATTGAACATGATAGTGATGCAAAAGGATGATGGTATTTTACAGATTCTCATGACAGCCTTGGAGATTTAATGTTTGTTAAATTAGCAACTCGATGGATTCCTATTACTGTCATGGTGAACCTCAAGGGTGTTTTCTTAAGCGTGATCATATCACAGGCAACCTGCCACTGGTAGAGCAAAACAACACAAAGACAATTAACTTAAATTTCAATTTACTCTAAAATATGTTAATGGGTCCACCTCGCTATTCAGATTCAAGAAATGAAACATAAATTTAGTGAGTCATAAAATCATGCGGTGAAAATTCAATTAAAAACTTGAAATTTCAGCCAAGACAGCACGAATAATATCGCGACTTTTTCATGAAGACTTGCATTATAATGCTGCTCATGAAATTCCCTTGATAATCAGCTTGATTTCCGCTTATTTAGGATGCTTATTAGCAAATATTCATCCCTTTTGATATGCAACTTGTTTCATACTACTATAAAGTAAACGTCTTGTCGGTAGTATATAAATTGACAAATTTTTGACTTTTTTCAAAACTGCTCAAATAATTCTTTGGACCACAGGATCTCCGCAAAAAACTGAATCTTCTGATATAAAAATTTTCACTGTATACAGATACTTTTTTGAGTCCCTACTCTATGGGATTTCCATCTTCTCTTAGACTTGTTAAGTTTTTCTGGAGCTCAACAATTAGTGTTTGTAAATCTTTTTATAATATTTCGATCTTCAATGCGAAAATTTATGATTTTATTGATTTTTCAATATTAAGCAAAATTAAAGAATCATGCATTTATTGTCAGCTTGATATCAATGCAAACTCTTTCTTGTTCAAATTGCCGACATCCTTCTTCAAGAGGTAAGTTGTTGAAAAGGCACCTTCATAGCAAGCGATTACAAGAGTGATATCTCATTCCTAGATATCTACATCACAAATTCCTTGCAGAACTACTTTGACTATGATTGTCGTCATTCGAATTATTGCTGTTCATTACTCTGACACTGTCATTGTTATTATGCACCAGAGAGGAGGTACTT
This sequence comes from Prostheceraeus crozeri, assembly GCA_907163375.1. Classification (NCBI taxonomy): domain Eukaryota; kingdom Metazoa; phylum Platyhelminthes; order Polycladida; family Euryleptidae; genus Prostheceraeus; species Prostheceraeus crozeri. Next base: position 136,185 of record CAJQUW010012887.1, on the reverse strand, counting down.
ATCAGTGTCAAAATAGATGAATAAAGCAAAAACGATTACCATGAATATATCCACCGATCCACTGATTCCTGATATTCGACAATCATGCAGTGGACTCTCTCCCACGATTTGTTGCCTATTTTCTCCTGTGTTTCGACTGTTGGACGTCGGTAAACGTCGGTCCGGTCTGATGGCGGTTCTCCATGTGTTATGCCCAAGGTTTAGCGCCTTGCAGTCGGCTCGCACGTTATCGCACCACCTCTTCTTCGGTCATTTTACCTCCAGATTTATTGCCTTCCTCGGTCAGGAGTCCTCTTTGCATTCTTTGCACATGACCATACCAGCGGAGCCTTCCCCATCGAATGATAGCTTCCAATGGATGGATGCCAAGCCGTATTGTACAGATTCACCTGATCATTGCATGCTGGTCTCCGTGGCACAGTGGTTAAGTGCTTGGCCTAGCGATCTTCTGGTCTAGGGATCGAGCCCCGACAGTGTCATTGGAAGTCGGCAGGAAGGGCATCCGGTCTCCGTAGCACAGTGGTTCAGTGCTTGGCCTAGCGATCTTCTGCTACAGAGGTCGAGCCCCGAAAGTGTCATTGGAAGTCGGCAGGAAGGGCATCCGGACTCCGTGGCACAGTGGTGAAGTGCTTGGCCTAGCGATCTTCTGCTACAGAGGTCGATCCCCGAAAGTGTCATTGGAAGTCGGCAGGAAGGGCATCCGGTCTCCGTAGCACAGTGGTTAAGTGCTTGGCCTAGCGATCTCCTGGTGCAGAGGTCGATCCCCGAAGGTGTCATTGGAAGTCGGCAGGAAGGGCATCCGGTCTCCGTGGCACAGTGGTGAAGTGCTTGGCCTATCGATCTTCTGGTACAGAGATCGAGCCCCGAAAGTGTCATTGGAAGTCGGCAGGAAGGGCATCCGGTCTCCGTGGGTGGCAAACCCAGTGGTGATGTGCTTGCATGCCTAGCGATCTTCTGTGCAGAGGTCGAGCCCCACGAAAGTGTCATTGGAAGTCGGCAGGAAGGGCATCCGGTCTCCGTGGCACAGTGGTGAAGTGCTTGGCCTATCGATCTTCTGGTACAGAGATCGAGCCCCGAAAGTGTCATTGGAAGTCGGCAGGAAGGGCATCCGGTCTCCGTGGCACAGTGGTGAAGTGCTTGGCCTAGCGATCTTCTGGTACAGAGGTCGAGCCCCGAAGGTGTCATTGGAAGTCGGCAGGAAGGGCATCCGGTCTCCGTGGCACAGTGGTTCACTGCTTGGCCTAGTGATCTTGGGTGCAGAGGTCGAGCCCCGAGAGTGTCATTGGAAGTCGCAGGAAAGGGCATCTCCTTCTCCGTGGCACAGTGGTTAAGTCCTTGGCCTAGCGAGTCTTCTGGTGCAGAGGTCGAGGCCCCGAAGGTGTCATTGGAAGTCGGCAGGAAGGGCATACCGGTCCTCCGTGGCACAGTGGTGAAGTGCTTGGCCTAGCGATCTTCTGGTGCAGAGGTCGAGCCCCGAGAGTGTCATTGGAAGTCGGCAGGAAGGGCATCCGGACTCCGTGGCACAGTGGTTAAGTGCTTGGCCTAGCGATCTTTTGGTCCAGAGGTCGAGCCCCGAAAGTGTCATTGGAAGTCGGCAGGAAGGGCATCCGGTCTCCGTGTCACAGTGGTGAAGTGCTTGGCCTAGCGATCTTCTGGTGCAGAGGTCGATCCCCGAAAGTGTCATTGGAAGTCGGCAGGAAGGGCATCCGGACTCCGTAGCACAGTGGTTAAGTGCTTGGCCTAGCGATCTTTTGGTCCAGAGGTCGAGCCCCGAAAGTGTCATTGGAAGTCGGCAGGAAGGGCATCCGGTCTCCGTGTCACAGTGGTTCAGTGCTTGGCCTAGCGATCTTCTGCTACAGAGGTCGATCCCCGAAAGTGTCATTGGAAGTCGGCAGGAAGGGCATCCGGACTAAAAGTACCACAACGCTCCAGAAAAGTCTGACTGTGTCAGCAGCGTCCAAGCCTGGGGGAGAGTGACGTTAGAGCTTCACATCAGCAATTCTGTGATTTTTCATGAAATGTGTCTTTAAGGCGCGTTTACACGTGACACTTTATTGCAATCAGATGGCAGAGGCCCGATGGTGAAGTTTCGTGGCTGTATAATTTTATCTGACATGAATTTTAACTTTGACAAGAAAGCTATTCATTTCATACTTCATTACTCGCACAATGAAAACAGCTGTGCTATCTAATTTGTTTTCTATTGATTTTTATTAACAATTGTCTCTCAGCATCATCTATATACAGTATTTTGAAAATATGGAGAACCCAATTATGAACAGTCTAATTGGAGATTTTCTACTGGAGCATTATTGCTGAATAATTTTGGCAATTGTGTGCTTCAAGACAATAGATTGTTTTTGGAAGAAAAGAAAGGTAGGATTGACAATAAGCCTTCACTGTTAGATGGATACAATGATCTCATCTATTAGATGGATACAATGATGTATCAGAGATACATCAATTCTCCAACTGACTGTCCATAATAATGTGCAATATAACCTCATAAAACGGCCATTTCGTGATGAATTTGTCGCCGGCACCACTCCCAGACTTAAGTTATTTTGCTTTTTGAGTTCTTTGTGGAACTGAGTCCTGAGGTTGTGCATTTTTCGCTGAACCTCTTTGATTTTCTATTTAAATTTTCCGGCAATGATCTTCCATACTTCGACCTTCCTTATTCTGTCGCGATATTCATGATTGTGGACGTTCCACAAACACGGATACAGTTCGTATTCACCGATCAGTTCATCGGTTAATGTTCTTGTCCACTCACATGTTGTTTGTGTCATTTCATTGAACCAGCGATCATCGTTTCACAAGATGTTTTGCTGAATGTTGTATAAATCTGTCGATGTCAACATAACAACCAATCAATCAATGATTCATTTTACTCGAGAAAGATGAGTCCCACCTGCTGATGCTTTTATCTATTGACCGGTTGTCAAGCGGCCTGGCACCGATACACGACTGCAAAGTCGACGATTAAATTCCCGCGCATGTCTGTGGTGCGGAATTTCAGGTCAAACAATGCTTAATACTCCCACAAGCAGGTGGAGTTTCTTGCATAATAACAGTCAGGAAAATCAATTCTATCCTAGCGAAATGAAGCTGAAATTGATGTTAACTGTATGTACAATAGTGCTCAGTAGATAAAAGCAGAAAATATGTTTGTATGAACTATGCATATTAGCACATCATTAGTAATTTAATGACAGGCGATAATGAAAAAAGCAAGAACAAATCCAGCCTCGAAGAAGTCAGGTTTCTGTGTTCCGATCACGGTCGTGTCACTTGCGCCTCGTTCAACTGCAGTGACACTTGTGGCAGCCACTTTTCAGAAAGTGTCAGGAGTCGTTTACACGTGCAATATTTTCACTGACACTCGGTTGGAGCAACTCTTAAAAATGTCAGCAATCTAGTGTCAGATGCGTTTACACGTGCAGTTTAGGTGGCAGCAATAAAGTTTCATGTGTAAACGCACCTTTAGGGAACATTGGTCGAGATAGGACCACCAAATTGTTTTGGCAATTCGAACAATGCCATCGTGGCTAGCGCTTAAATAAGAAAGATGCTGTTTAACTTTCTTTTACAAGCATTTTGTACAGGACTTATATTTGTTGCTGTTTGTAGTTTTCTAAAATGATTTTTTGATGTAGTTCAGGTATCATGCTGGCGATTTAATGCCAGTAATGAATTATTTGTCAACATAGTCCGGGAGATAGCGCGAAGTCGAGCCTGAAGTTTCCGTATGCCATTGAACACTTCTTGACTACTGCAGAAGCAGATTCGATAGAAATCCTTTCGTAATTCCAAACTTCTAATAGAGAAATTACGACATATTAGTTAAAGACCCGATTTCATTGACTTGTTGACGACAAGAATTGAAGAATTCATGTTATGATGTGCATAATGACAAACCACTACGGGTCCATCCGCTCACATGAGTGGTCTTTTGAAATACAAGTGAAGGAACAATGGAAGAAGTACAAGAGTATATAGAGATCTTATCCGGAGCGGAATTGGCGCATATTTGATTATATGATCGCCATTCAAAGGATGCGAAAAGGAAAGTTGAAATGACTCACAAGTGGTGTCTAGCTTTCTAAGAATATTAGCACATAAGTAAAACGAAGGTAGCAATAAAATCATACCACTGCTCAAGTTTAGAATATACAGTATCGATATAGATCACTTCATTCGAGAACAAATCAAATCTTTCATCAGAAAAGCTTTATGAGAGCCCCATGAGGATACCTATAGTTTTCATGAAGACATCTTTGAGATGGGGGAAGAGCTCCGCCTCGGGTAAATATTTTGCCATTTAAAGATGATTTTCAGGAAAAGTTCGAAGTTGAAAAATGGGGGTGCCGTAGAAAATGGGTATTTTAGGCACGAATGCGCGAATCTGGAGCTTTTCATTGTAAACATAACATTATATGATTTGTACCCGAGGCTGCCCAAATTCATTTCACAAATGAAAAATCGCTGTGTCACGACCGGTTTCAGTCTATTTCAGACCATCTTAGGTGTAAACTGACTGCTTAACTGCGACTGCTTAGAACTGCTAACCTTTTTCCGAACAAAGACAGGTTGAAGAATAGTCTCTCCTCTGATGTAGTTTATAAATTTTCCTTTAAGCTGTGCTCAAGCCGCTATATTGGTGAGACTAAGCGTCATCTCTAGACTAGAATGAAAGAACATATTCACGGCATTCCTAACGAAACTGAAATTTCTAAACATCTGCACAATGCGGACTTTGACGATTTTACGATAATCTACAAAACCAAGTACACGAAAATAGCTGAAAGTATTGCACTTTGCCATAGCACTGACAGAACATTGAATGAACACGATTCGTCATACAAGCTGAGGGTCTTTCTATGACCGACGAAATTTTACTGATCACTTCTCCTTTAGTTTTAATCATTTTAGTATATAAGTCGATTTTTCCATGTCTGTACATACACCTGAAGATGGTCTGAAATAGACTGAAACCGGTCGTGACACATCGACTTTTCATTTGTGAAATTATATGATTTGGTCTTAAATTTATATTGACTATATTGACGATTTTATTGTTGTTGTCAAAGCACATAATTTTAACAAAAGTACCTCCATGATAATTCTTATCGAAAAATGGCCTCTACGATTTGTCAAGCCAACCAGACTATCGAAACCTGTTTGGAAGATCGATGTAAAGGATGAAATTTGGTTAGGTCTCTACAACATCTCATTGGGATCAGATGCCCAGAAATCGTTTAATGCGCTTTCAGCTAGCGATCAGTCAACCGTCCCGAAACAAGTACACGCTTTCTTCGAGAAAGGCACCGCTAAACCTTTGGATTACTGGCCATTCGGGAATGACTTCTAGCGCCACACGACCAAGAGAGTCCTGACTTTGAGCATTGGGTCAATACTGCTGCTGATCTGTTGCCGAATGTCATCAGTCCTGAAGAAAGAACTTCATTGGAAGTTGAGGCTCGACTCCCACAAAGTTCGCCTCTCACGGATTCTGAGAGGAACTTCCCCACATTGGTGAATTTGGCACGAGCGATGATTATCATTCTACCGCAAATACAGATGTAGAGCGGTAGTTCAGCATGCTGCCTGACATAATTACGAAGAAGAGATCGAACCTCAGAAAAGAAACTGCTGGGGCTTTGGTTGTTAGCAAGTCGTGCCCTACGAGCGATGAATTGGAACACTAGACCTTTGCCCATCTCTAGTAGTTTGATGGAACATTGTTACAACGTCCACGCTGCGTATAGCGAGCGGCTCAAAGCAGAGCAACTAAGGTTGGAGAAAGAAAAAAACTGCAAAATATGAAGGATATGTATCCGTCACTCGAAGAGGCAAAAAGGTCGGATAAACGTCTGAAAGAAAGTGAATTGAAGCAAGCTAAAATTGAAGTTTTGATGGACCAGAAAAGTACAGGAAGCACCTGATTGAAAAGACGGTAGATGAGCGGAAGCAGAAGGCCACTGACAAAGTTTTTCGAGAACTTATGAAACGAAAAGTAACCAATGAACCAGGGTGCTCCTACAAAATCCCCAAACTGAACTGATCTGCTAGAATTTTCAATAATTATACAAGATTGACTGGATATATTTGGTTTTTCTTGATACTTGTTAATAACATAAATACATACTTTGTATAAATAGGTGAATTGTATTACATGAAAATGAAGCGATCATAAAATGATGTTGAAATGATCATAAATTGAACGAAGCATTGATCAATATATCAACATAATATAACCTCCTTCTATCACTCTGTAGGACATTATCAGATTCAAATTATTATACGCATAATCCAAAAATTTGCATTGCGGCAATGGAGACAGTACATTATCACAGTACAGTATGTTCCAATGGGATTTCAATGCTTAAGCAGATAATGTCCGGAAAAATATCTATACGCATCAGAACCCTAGAGATATAATATCAGACTAGCGGTTTATAGCCCAGAACCATAGAAAGAGGTTAAGCTAGATATTGTACAACATCTATCACTTAATACAACTATATCAATTTCAGTTGGGCCATAGAAAGAGGTTAAGGTAGATATTGTACAACATCTATGATTTACTATACACTTAATACAACCTATATCAATTTCAGTTGGGCCATAGAAAGAGAGTTAAGCTAGATATTGTACAACATCTATCAATTAATACAACTATATCAATTTCAGTTGGGCCATAGAAAGAGGTTAATGCTAGATATTGTACAAGTACATCTATCACTTAATACAACTATATCAATTTCAGTTGGGCCATAGAAAGAGGTTAAGCTAGATATTGGTACAACATCTATCAATTAATACAACTATATCAATTTTCAGTTGTGTCATAGAAAGAGGTTAAGCTAGATATTGGTACAACATCTATCTCTTAATACAACTATATCAATTTCAGTTGGGCCATAGAAAGAGGTTAAGCTAGATATTGTACAACATCTATCACTTAATACAACTATATCAATTTCAGTTGGGCCATAGAAAGAGGTTAAGCTAGATATTGTACAACATCTATCACTTAATACAACTATATCAATTTCAGTTGGGCCATAGAAAGAGGTTAAGCTAGATATTGTACAACATCTATCACTTAATACAACTATATCAATTTCCTTGGGCGCATAGAAAGAGGTTATGCTAGATATTGTACAACATCTATCACTTAATACAACTATAATCAATTTCAGTTGGGCCATAGAAAGAGGTTAAGCTAGATATTGTACAACATCTATCACTTAATACAACCTATATCAATTTCAGTTGGGCCATAGAAAGAGGTTATGGACCCCTAGATTATTGTACAACATCTATCACATTAATACAACTATAATCAAATTTCAGTTGGGCCATAGAAAGAGGTTAAGCTAGATATTGTACAACATCTATCACTTAATACAACTATATCAATTTCAGTTGGGCCCATAGAAAGAGGTTAAGCTAGATATTGTACAACATCTATCACTTAATACAACTATATCAATTTCAGTTGGGCCATAGAAAGAGGTTATGCTAGATATTGTACAACATCTATCACTTAATACAACTATATCAATTTCAGTTGGGCCATAGAAAGAGGTTAAGCTAGATATTTTACAACATCTATCACTTAATACAACTATATCAATTTCAGTTGTGTCATAGAAAGAGGTTAAGCTAGATATTGTACAACATCTATCACTTAATACAACTATATCAATTTCAGTTGGGCCATAGAAAAGAGGTTAAGCTAGATATTGTACAACATCTATCACTGTAATACAACTATATCAATTTTCAGTTGGCCATAGAAATGAGGTTAAGCTAGATATTGTACAACATCTAATCACTTAATACAACTATATCAATTTCAGTTGGGCCATAGAAAGAGGTTAAGCTAGATATTGTATCAACATCTATCACTTAATACAACTATATCAATTTTCAGTTGGGCCATAGAAAGAGGTTAAGCTAGATATTGTACTAACATCTATCACTTAATACAACTATATCAATTCAGTTTGGGCCATAGAAAGAGGTTAAGCTAGATATTGTAACAACATCTATCAATTAATACAACTATATCAATTTCAGTTGTGTCATAGAAAGAGGTTAAGCTAGATATTGTACAACATCTATCACTTAATACAACTATATCAATTTCATGGGCCATAGAAAGAGGTTAAGCTAGATATTGTACAACATGTATCACTTAATACAACTATATCAATTTCAGTTGGGCCATAGAAAGAGGTTATGCTAGATATTGTACAACATCTATCACTTAATACAACTATATCAATTTCAGTTGGGCCATAGAAAGAGGTTATGCTTGATATTGTACAACATCTATCACTTAATACAACTATATCAATTTCAGTTGGGCCATAGAAAGAGGTTAAGCTAGATATTGTACAACATCTATCACTTAATACAACTATATCAATTTCAGTTGGGCCATAGAAAGAGGTTAAGCTAGATATTGTACAACATCTATCACTTAATACAACTATATCAATTTCAGTTGGGCCATAGAAAGAGGTTAAGCTAGATATTGTACAACATCTATCAATTAATACAACTATATCAATTTCAGTTGGGCCATAGAAAGAGGTTAAGCTAGATATTGTACAACATCTATCACTTAATACAACTATATCAATTTCAGTTGGGCCATAGAAAGAGGTTAAGCTAGATATTGTACAACATCTATCACTTAATACAACTATATCAATTTCAGTTGGGCCATAGAAAGAGGTTAAGCTAGATATTGTACAACATCTATCACTTAATACAACTATATCAATTTCAGTTGGGCCATAGAAAGAGGTTAAGCTAGATATTGTACAACATCTATCACTTAATACAACTATATCAATTTCAGTTGGGCCATAGAAATAGGTTAAGCTAGATATTGTACAACATCTATCACTTAATACAACTATATCAATTTCAGTTGGGCCATAGAAAGAGGTTAAGCTAGATATTGTACAACATCTATCACTTAATACAACTGTATCAATTTCAGTTGGGCCATAGAAAGAGGTTAAGCTAGATATTGTACAACATCTATCACTTAATACAACTATATCAATTTCAGTTGGGCCATAGAAAAGGTTAAGCTAGATATTGTACAACATCTATCACTTAATACAACTATATCAATTTCAGTTGGGCCATAGAAAGAGGTTAAGGTAGATATTGTACAACATCTATCACTTAATACAACTATATCAATTTCAGTTGGGCCATAGAAAGAGGTTAAGCTAGATATTGTACAACATCTATCAATTAATACAACTATATCAATTTCAGTTGTGTCATAGAAAGAGGTTAAGCTAGATATTGTACAACATCTATCACTTAATACAACTATATCAATTTCAGTTGGGCCATAGAAAGAGGTTAAGCTAGATATTGTACAACATCTATCACTTAATACAACTATATCAATTTCAGTTGGGCCATAGAAAGAGGTTAAGCTAGATATTGTACAACATCTATCACTTAATACAACTATATCAATTTCAGTTGGGCCATAGAAAGAGGTTAAGCTAGATATTGTACAACATCTATCACTTAATACAACTATATCAATTTCAGTTGGGCCATAGAAAGAGGTTAAGCTAGATATTGTACAACATCTATCACTTAATACAACTATATCAATTTCAGTTGGGCCATAGAAAGAGGTTAAGCTAGATATTGTACAACATCTATCACTTAATACAACTATATCAATTTCAGTTGGGCCATAGAAAGAGGTTAAGCTAGATATTGTACAACATCTATCACTTAATACAACTATATCAATTTCAGTTGGGCCATAGAAAGAGGTTAAGCTAGATATTGTACAACATCTATCACTTAATACAACTATATCAATTTCAGTTGGGCCATAGAAAGAGGTTAAGGTAGATATTGTACAACATCTATCACTTAATACAACTATATCAATTTCAGTTGGGCCATAGAAAGAGGGTTAAGCTAGATATTGTACAACATCTATCAATTAATACAACTATATCAATTTTCAGTTGTGTCATAGAAAGAGGTTAAGCTAGATATTGTACAACATCTATCACTTAATACAACTATATCAATTTCAGTTGGGCCATAGAAGAGGTTAAGCTAGATATTGTACAACATCTATCACTTAATACAACTATATCAATTTCGTTGGGCCATAGAAAGAGGTTAAGCTAGATATTGTACAACATCTATCACTTAATACAAACTATATCAATTTCAGTTGGGCCATAGAAAGAGGTTAAGCTAGATATTGTACAACATCTATCACTTAATACAACTATATCAATTTCAGTTGGGCCATAGAAAGAGGTTAAGCTAGATATTGTACAACATCTATCACTTAATACAACTATATCAATTTCAGTTGGGCCATAGAAAGAGGTTAAGCTAGATATTGTACAACATCTATCACTTAATACAACTATATCAATTTCAGTTGGGCCATAGAAAGAGGTTAAGCTAGATATTGTACAACATCTATCACTTAATACAACTATATCAATTTCAGTTGGGCCATAGAAAGAGGTTATGCTAGATATTGTACAACATCTATCACTTAATACAACTATATCAATTTCAGTTGGGCCATAGAAAGAGGTTAAGCTAGATATTGTACAACATCTATCACTTAATACAACTATATCAATTTCAGTTGGGCCATAGAAAGAGGTTAAGCTAGATATTGTACAACATCTATCACTTAATACAACTATATCAATTTCAGTTGGGCCATAGAAAGAGGTTATGCTAGATATTGTACAACATCTATCACTTAATACAACTATATCAATTTCAGTTGGGCCATAGAAAGAGGTTAAGCTAGATATTGTACAACATCTATCACTTAATACAACTATATCAATTTCAGTTGGGCCATAGAAAGAGGTTAAGCTAGATATTGTACAACATCTATCACTTAATACAACTATATCAATTTCAGTTGGGCCATAGAAAGAAGTTAAGCTAGATATTGTACAACATCTATCACTTAATACAACTATATCAATTTCAGTTGGGCCATAGAAAGAGGTTAAGCTAGATATTGTACAACATCTATCACTTAATACAACTATGTCATTTCAGTTGGGACATAGAAAGAGGTTAAGCTAGATATTGTACAACATCTATCACTTAATACAACTATATCAATTTCAGTTGGGCCATAGAAAGAGGTTAAGGTAGATATTGTACAACATCTATCACTTAATACAACTATATCAATTTCAGTTGGGCCATAGAAAGAGGTTAAGCTAGATATTGTACAACATCTATCAATTAATACAACTATATCAATTTCAGTTGTGTCATAGAAAGAGGTTAAGCTAGATATTGTACAACATCTATCACTTAATACAACTATATCAATTTCAGTTGGGCCATAGAAAGAGGTTAAGCTAGATATTGTACAACATGTATCACTTAATACAACTATATCAATTTCAGTTGGGCCATAGAAAGAGGTTATGCTAGATATTGTACAACATCTATCACTTAATACAACTATATCAATTTCAGTTGGGCCATAGAAAGAGGTTATGCTAGATATTGTACAACATCTATCACTTAATACAACTATATCAATTTCAGTTGGGCCATAGAAAGAGGTTAAGCTAGATATTGTACAACATCTATCACTTAATACAACTATATCAATTTCAGTTTGGCCATAGAAAGAGGTTAAGCTAGATATTGTACAACATCTATCACTTAATACAACTATATCAATTTCAGTTTGGCCATAGAAAGAGGTTAAGCTAGATATTGTACAACATCTATCACTTAATACAACTATATCAATTTCAGATGGGCCATAGAAAGAGGTTAAGCTAGATATTGTACTCATATTGGAATCATTGGCATAGAATGTCCTTGGCGCTACGCGCCTCGGACATTCTATGCCAATAATTCCAATATGAGTACAATATCTAACACATAACAGCGATGGTTTATGGTAACAAGCGTGCTATTGTATGGTAGACTGAATCGGGACGCTGGCGTTAGGAGCTCCATCAAAAGAAGGGAAAACACAAGTCTGTTTCCATGAAAATATTAAGAATTTCTTACACATTAATGTTATTACCAGTCCATCAGCTGTTCCAAGTTCTGAATGAAAGCGACCAGTCACATGAAAGAGCATGACATGTAGATACTTGGTCAAGGCATGGCTCTTAGAACTGGAGTTCAACTGCTTGAATAGCTAATGTATTGAATGTTGTATATGAACGTCAGTCACATACCAAAAATCAGTCATCGTCTCATCTATCCATCGATTGTCAAAGATATAGGGTAAAGAATTAGTAATCGCCTTCAACACCAACATATAATGACAGAGTACGTGTGGTGTAACAGCTTTCGGTTTTCTAGCCGTCATCTTGTCGGACAACGAGCTGATCTGTGTTTATGTATGTATGCCTTGCCGTACGGCAGATAATCATAAAGAATTTAGGCACAGATCAGCTCGTTGTGCAGTCCTTCAGCTTGTTCATCCATTCTTGATATTTTAAGCTAGTTTGGGCCATTTCGAGCCGTGCTGACGAGCCATTGTAGGGCGAAACGCAGTGTCTACGGCTGCCAAGGAATTGTTGTGCTGAAATTTATCAAGTCTTCGAGATAACTAACTGAAGAATCAGAAGACTCCGTTCTCTCCACTGCGAGGAATCGACTGTTAACGTTGTTAAGATCACCAATAATCCTTATCTCTGCAAAGCTATCAGCGGTGTGTACTATTTGCTCTAAGCGGAATTATTTCTAATCTAACTTGTTTAACTTTGTGACGTTTTTGTGTTATGACGATCGATCAAGATTTTCATTTTTATTCATTAATTGCAAGATTTTGTACCATAACGTGGTGAAATTTGAGCAGAAGTTATAAAATCAAGTGTTCGTTCATGAAAAGTGGCCCCGGATTCAGGTATTGAGCCCGGGTGGGCGGAATCTCGGTGGACAACAGTCCCTGACTGATTACTGTTCTAAAGAAGTTCTTGATGAGACGCGCGCATTTTCTCAGCTGTATTGGTGTATGTCTGCTACATTCCGGACGGCGACTCATTTCACTTAAATCTCCTCTCTGCCTTCAGGACTTGCGTCAACTTGTCCGTCGTGCTCTCCGGATACATCTTCCCTTCCTCATGCAATCTGAGGCCTGGAAATCGCGGAAACCGGCAGTCCGGCGAGCTCTCCTGCGTGGTAAGTAGAAAATGGCGGATTCTGATGGGAATGCGGACCATGTCAACAAGGTGATGATGATTTCAGAATTCAATTTCTTCGGCACCGAGTCCACTGCAACTAATTCTCGGATAGCTGAGCGACCAGCAAGACTGAATGTGGGTTCCAATGCTGTCAAAGGCACGGAGGGACGTGACAACTCCTCCAAGTCTCGAGCATTCCACGACAAGACAACGGTAAGTGGGGACATTGACGGGACAGGCACTCATTTCTGTTCCATTTTGTTGTTGTTCAAAGATCCAGCAAGAGTTCTCATCCCTCTCTTAATGCCAGCATGTTTGAGATCAGTATTTCTCAACTGTTTCTTATCTCGCACCACTTTCACGCCGGAGTCTCTGTCGCACACCACTTGACACCGGAATGTCTGTCGCACACCACTTGACACCGGAATGTCTGTCGCGCACCACTTGACACCGGAATCCCTGTCGCGCACCACTTGACACCGGAATGTCTGTCGCGCACCACTTGACAGCGGAATGTCTGTCGCACACCACTTGACACCGGAATGTCTGTCGCACACCACTTGACACCGGAATGTCTGTCGCGCACCACTTGACACCGGAATCCCTGTCGCGCACCACTTGACACCGGATTGTCTGTCGCGCACCACTTGACACCGGAATGTCTGTCGCGCACCACTTGACACCGGAATGTCTGTCGCGCACCACTTGACACTGGAATGTCTGTCGCGCACCACTACACATAATACTCAAGAAATTAATGGCAATAATTATGATAATGATGGATGTATATTATGATAGTGAAAATTGCTGTAGAGAAGTTATAAAGCTTTGGCTATTACACACTGTATGATATCTTTACAATCATTGAAAGTTAAGAATCTGCCATATTACAATCAAAAGGCTGATAATTATAGTTTTCAGCCACTCTATAAAGCTAGATAATTACTTCTATCATCTACAATTTTACTGATTATGAAAGATTGATAGTTAATTCACATCTACTTTATATTGACATATTTGTAAATTTTGAAAACATAATTAATGAATAAAAGGACATCATCTACACAATTAAATAAGTAATTAATCAAAAATTCTGCAGGCAAGAGTAAACTGCATTTCGATTAGTGCGTATTTAGCCAGAGGTGGAGGTTGTGTGGTATTGTATTTGTTTGCGCCAGTCGCCAGCAAAATTGATTAGTTTGTGACGAATTCGAGACATGACGCTAGTATGTTACTTAACGCATTGTGCATCAGGATATGACTACGCACAATCACTCGGAACCGCAGAACTTGCTAGAATCGACCTACAACGTCTCACCTGGAACTACTCCATGAAGAAAATGAAATAAGGAACTAGACTTGTTATAAATGGACCAATTGGTGTCTAACTATTCATGAAATTTAATCTATCTCTCAAGAGGACCGGTCTGTGTCCCATCATATCTAGCCTTAATCCGCAAACAATTATGACAAGGGTAATCTGTAGACGACGGAAGATGCTATCAATCACCTATTTCACTGCAGATGAGAAAGGAGATAATTATTCACGTTGTTACCTAACTTAATATAGAAAATAAGCTAACCAAGAATTTATCAAAGTGTAGATCGTGCTAACAATTAAAATACAGAAAAAAAAGGAAAGTGATGGGTAATAAATTCTGAAAGATTAACTGCTGAAAATGATTAGTGAAGTACGACTGTAATGGAATATTGAAATTGTAACAAAAGAAAAAATAATAATAATAACAAGGAAAAAATTAAATGAATGAATAAATTAATTAATTAAAAAAAGGAAGGAAATAAGCAGCACAAATGAAAATTATTAGGTAAAAAAATCAAAATCTGAATAAATAAATAAAATTGATAGTCACAAGAAATATATTAGAAAATAGATGAGTAGACTGCAGCCAAAAAAAAATTAGCGCAAACGAATAATGTAATACATACTGAAAATAAAATGAAATGAAATTGAAATTAGTCCTTAAAAGGACTGGTTTTGCGTTCCCTGTACCAGCTAGGAAGTCATCAGCAGGAACTCAGGTAGGATTCGTGTTTCGGCCCCAATTCCTGAACACTCAAACCCACCTGAGCGGGGCCCAATTGATGTATATCACTCTCATCAGCTGACACGCCGGGAAGAAATAATGTTGATGCAAGTTGGGGTGTACCTATCAGCGATTTTGTATAATTGACCGATTACCGATCAATCGGCCAATAGCTATATTTAAATTCATCTGAAATCAACATTTTCAAGACTGAAAGTATTGATTTAGTTAATTGTAAGTTAGCGATGATAAAATACACCAAATCAGTAGGACAGAATCCTGCATTGTCCATGAAGACTGTTTTGATGCTAATCTAGTGAGTTGATTATTTCTGAATTTTGATCAAATTCTATTTGTCTACTTAAAGCATTGCTCTTAAGAGAATATTGGAGACAGAAATATGCAGCAAATAAGCTTTTCTTTGATATTATTGCTGAAGTATCAAATTTCAATCAAAATCACATCGATGATCACCATCAGCGAAATAATAAACTTGGAAGAATTATCAAATAACTGATCCATTTTCTTGCCAATGCTGGCACTAGCGATGTTCCCACTCTTGCTATTATGTCTCAAAGACTTGAAGTGATTTGTAATTACTGAATGTAGAACTCAGCTTGGTAGATGTGTAGGCTGATATTCTGCGCTGGGATTCGAACCCAGGAACCCCGGTGTACCAGCGAGCACTACATCACAGGGATACAATCAGCCGCTCGTCAGCTGCAAATCGAATGGCTGCATGTCTCAGCCAATCAGAGGCGAGCTCATGACTTGGCTAAGAATTTCCAAGATTTCTGCAAGATCTGATACTTTCGAATGATTTTAAGTGCAGGACAAGATATTGATGGGAATTTCCCTCGCTTGCGCGTGTCATAATAGCGGTTTGAAAAGGAAGCACTTCTTGCGTTAGCATATTTCGATTTATGAAGACGTGAATTTGCGAATATGAACTCAACTCTGACTGTTGTTATCTATCTTCAAGACAAAAAGGTATTGCACAAACCACTACATTATCTTATATATAAAATGCAAAACGCCGACAAACTCCTCCTAAACCATGAAACTTTACGCCAATATGATACTACCATTTAATAGAACCAAAAATTTGTAGTTAAAACCGCCCGGTCTCATTTTCCAAACTATCATAATTACAGAGAAAAGTAGACTTTTGTGTAAATTTTTACCGAAAAGATATTAATTACAAATGAACTCCTCATTTGCTTTCAAAAATTGGCTCGCTATTCATGCGTCTCATTGCTTCTAATGTTTCACGACGGATTCAGCAACAGCCAATCAGTGTAGGCGAATACGATGGTACATGTATAGGGATTTCCTCAAGTTATGTTATTCATTTAATTATTAATCCAAATATTATTATTCAAATTACATCATCATGCCTAAGAGACGTAAAACGATTTCCCCTAGGGCACCACAATCCCCGTAAAAGAAAAGTAATATGTAGACCTACTAACAACCCGGCTCTTCACTACAGCGTTGATGACGATTTATACTCATTGTCATGCCTCAAAAATTCCAAGGCGAAACATTCAACTTATGTTGTAAAGGAGGAAAACTAAGTTTGTCGTTATGCCCAGGTATTCCACAAAGTTTACATGCATATAAATCCTGGACGAAGTCCGGCGGCCTTACTAGTATAAGACGAAACGTCTTTGAGACACTCACTTCGTTGTGGCAGTTCTTCTGAATTCATTCGCTGCATTTGTGTCTAAAAGAAACGTCAACCTATTGCTAGAACCTATGAGAAATCGCTGCAGAAAAAGAGTAAAAAATGTTGTGTGAGGACTTTTTTTGAACAGTGTATGAACAGCTCATGAATAAAAAGCTTTAGATTTGGATTGCAGTCAGTGGAAAGACGTCGTGATCTACAAATAAATTGATGACGAATTTCAGACCACGTAGCACTTCAACGGAATTGTTTACCTCAAGGGATAAGTAAACACCGGTCCTGAAACCTGTCCACGATATGAAGAGATGATGTCGTCACTGTGTGGCTCTTGATAATGGAATGACAGACATCATGTAGGCGAGTCGCGGCTTCACAGTCGTGATGTTTGATATCGATGCAGTCAGTACTTTAGTTGAGTACAATCAGTTCAGTTCAAGGTAAACACATCTCCGAAAATACTCAATTTGGAAGATGACTGTATGATAGCTGAAAACATCTAAGAGGTCTCACCTTGATGCAGGAAAACCACACTTTATAATAAGAATGTTTATTATCGACTGCGACCATTATCAAGACAAACTGGATGTGAAATATGATTGTATTCACACTGTAACATACAAAAATTCAAAATTCAAGGTCGCATACAGAAGTGAAAAACAGACGCACATGACGGCATAGAGATAAGAGAGAACGAAACATAGAAATAGAACATAGAGATAGAGAAACATAGAAATAGAACATAGAGATAGAGAAACATAGAAATAGAACATAGAGATAGAGAAACATAGAAATAGAACATAGAGATAGAGAAACATAGAAATAGAACATAGAGATAGAGAAACATAGAAATAGAACATAGAGATAGAGAAACATAGAAATAGAACATAGAGATAGAGAAACATAGAAATAGAACATAGAGATAGAGAAACATAGAAATAGAACATAGAGATAGAGAAACATAGAAATAGAACATAGAGATAGAGAAACATAGAAATAGAACATAGAGATAGAGAAACATAGAAATAGAACATAGAGATAGAGAAACATAGAAATAGAACATAGAGATAGAGAAACATCGAGATAGACCATAGAGATAGAGAGTTTTGATGTTCGGATGAAGGAACACCGTCATGCCGTCAGCTCCTTCGACACTAATAATGCCCTCTCAGTTCATTCTTTTAGTAATAACCACTACCCTGATTTTGATAATTTTGTTGTTTTAAAAAAGAGTTCTGATGTTAGCCTTCGTCGTGTTTTTGAATCCGCTTTTATTAGTTCTGACCCTAATTGTATGAATTTTAATTCCGGCTTTTTCTTTCGTTGATCCTCTCACCTCAATCAGAGTTTTGTCGTCTATTTAATTTGCACCTTATTCTTAGTTCTGTGGTTTTCTGGCTAATTCTATTTCTATGTTTCGTTCTCTCTTATCTCTATGCCCTCATGTGCGTCTGTTTTTCACTTCTGTATGCGACCTTGAATTTTGAATTTTTGTATGTTACAGTGTCAATACGATCATGTTTCACATCCACTTTGTCTTGATAATGGTCGCAGTGCTGTCCACCGAAACGCGTCGGCATCATTTACCAGAAAAAGCTATTTTTTCATTCTAATCAGGTCTCACTTTCTTCTTCTTAGTGAAAAATGGAGAATTACTCGGCAAAACTTCGAGTTACGTACTAAGAGGCCATTATGCCATCACGTGATTGAGGCATATTCCTTTGCTTGCGAATATCTAAAGAAATAAAGTCGCATTTCTCTTTAAAACTCATCTCAGACCTCAGTTAAAATATCTTATATTGCTGTCGCATTCGAATTAATAATTTGTATATAGGCCAAATATACATAGACTTCGAAAATGCGCCGTGCTTTCGGCCGACGTTACGTCTATCAGGCCATTTATAGTCGACATCACGTGATACTAAAAAGAGCTTCTTTTAAGGCCCGCCTCCCCCCTCTATGCCATCACGTGATTTATGAATACCTTAGCGTAACGCGGCCTCTGATTTGTACATTGCTAACATTGAAATCTTATATGGTATTCCTACATTGCTGCTTTTATCAAGCAGCATGTTCTATGATTGGATAATGATCTAAATTTTGTATTTTACACTAGAAAATTAGGTCACTGTCGTAGTTTGAAATCATCTATTTCAAAATCCCTCACAGGTGGTGTTGTTTATGAATTTGAATCGCGCATCACTTACTTAGGCAAGACTACACCCAAGTCAAAATCAAGGCCAAGCTCTAGAAATCGTAAGACATTTCGACTATCTCGGCAGCGACGCTGACGACACCAAAGCAGTGGAAAGTCGCATCTCCAAGTCTTGGGCCGCTTTCCACAAAAAGAAGAGCATCATTAGTAGTCTGCACATGTCCATGAAGACAGCGTAAACCTACGCATGCTACATACTGCCAACACTCATGAACGCAGCCGAGACCTTCACATAGAACCAGCCTTCCTGAAGAAGTTTGAAGTGTTCCAAAGCCACATCACACGCTTCAAGACAGTCGGCGTGTCCCACTGAAGGAGCTCGTCTCTTCCGCGGACTTCAGTTCAGTTCCTGGGTCAGGCGAGTGCGGTCCGGGAATCAAGAGTGTTGGTGTCTTGTATTGACCTAATAGTTGTCATTCTCTTTAGGTAGTCAATGTACTGCGACAGACCTTTGTTGTCAACCTGCCATGTGACGTAGTCGAATGACATGCTGATATGCTGTCTCGCTACACCATGAATGTTGCAACCAGAGAATTAGATCGTTTTATTGCATCACTTTGCTAGAAATGCAAACTGATTCAAACAGATGGCACATGCAGGAACTCACTAAGTGGAAAAAAGAAATTTTTAATACCTTACAGAGATAGGAAAAATAGTCGTGCGTCGCTTGCGGATTGCTGTGAATTCCTTCAAAATGCTCCGATCGCCACGACTCTTTCAGATTCGAAGAATTGCGCAGAAGTCTTCTCGATAATGTTGGGCCCTCCAATCATTTTAAAAAAAGTTAGCAGGCGCATGGAAAAACGTTCACAAACTTCTCTGTAGAACTTGACATCGTCTGTGTCTCTTTGCTGTGTGATCCGGTTGATAACAGTCACTGAAACTTCGCACAATTTGGCGTGTTTAATGTTGAACTGGCTGCTCATTGTTCAATTGCTATGGTATTTACTCAGGAGATTGTGCCATTTCAATAACGTTACATGTTACAATGTTTCCCTTCTAGTCAAACAGAAGAAAAGACGACCTGTCTAATTCTGTGGTTCCAATGCTTCCGTTCTAGTCAAACAGAAGAAGAGACGACCGGTCTAATTCTGTGGTTGGTAGCGTTCTGTCAATAATAATAGGACAATAAGCTGTCGATATCACTTGGAGATGACTTCTGCCTTCACTTGCATTCCTTTTGTACCGTCAGCGTGGCCTAGTGAAGAAGGTGCGACTCGTCTCCACCGCAGTTCGATTCCTGGGTCAGGCGAGTGCGGTCGGGGAATCAGGGGTGTTGGTGTCATTTGTTGACCTAATAGTTGTCATTCTCTTTAGATAACCAAAGATGACCACAGACGAATATGAGGTTGCCTTACAACGTCGACAATTCTTCTGTGATCTGACCACTGCACCTTGAGTAGCATAGTGCCCGTCAGGAGCCAGCCTTTGAACAATGATATCTTCAAAATTGGCTCCTCCTTTACGCTGACATCAAGATAACACGTTTTCCTCTGTTTTAGGCGTTTCGGTTTGTTGTTATTATATTCATCTTTATGAATCTATCTTAAATCTATTTGTCAAGATTGATGTTGATAACATCGATCAGATGCTAACTGAAGTCAGTTGAACTTTAGACGTTGTCACTATCAATCTAGTCAGCTATTAAAGTCAAGGACCGTTTGTCATAGTGCTGGCTAATCATTTGCTATATAATGAATGATGACAAATTTAACATCATCTAGCCTTATTATAAATGTTGTCACTAAATCGAGTAAAATTCATTTTGCTGATGAAATTGATGCTTTAGAATGAGTGTCTCACATGTTTTGGTATCGAAACATTGACCTCATTGTTCATACTGCCCACATGAAATGATTTATCACAGTTCAGTGAGCACATTGCAGCTGGTCTTCTCTCATGCAATCAACATTTCATTGTTATTTGGTCCTTTAACAAAGAAATACAAAATATCGGACATCAAAACCCGTCTTATTCTTGAGAAGCCAGAGACAATTATTTAACTGTTGTCAGCCGGGTGGGTGCGTGTGCACCACAGAATTAGACAGGTCGTCTCTTCTTCCGTTTAACTCATTGACTTCCGTTTGGCAGTATGAACAATGAGGTCAATGTTTCAATACCAAAACATGTGAGACACTCATTCTAAAGCATCAATTTCATCAGCAAAATGAATTTTACTCGATTTAGTGACAACATTTATAATACGGCTAGATGATGGTAAATTTATCAGCATTCATTATATAGCAAATGATTAGCCACCATGACAAATATAAAATTTTAGTCACTATGACAAACGGTCCTTGACCTAATAGCTGACTAGATTGATAGTGACAACGTCTAAAGTTCAACTGACTTTACAATTAGACAGGTCGTCTCTTCTCCTGTTTGACTAGAAGGAAAACATTGGAACATGTAACGTTAATGAAAAGGCGCAATCTGCTGACTAAATACCATAGCAATCGAACAATGAGCAGCCAGTTCAACATTAAACACGCCAATTTGTGTGAAGTTTTAGTGACTGTTATCAACCGGATCACACAGCAAAGAGACACAGTCGATGTCAAGTTCTACAGAGAAGTTTGTGAGCGTTTTTTCATGCGCCTGCTAACTTTTTTTAAAATGATCGGACTGCCCAACATTATCGAGAAAACTTTTGCGCAATGATCTGAATTCTTCGAATCTGAAGGAATCGTGGCGATCGGAACATTTTGAAGGAATTCAGAGCAATCCGCAAGCGACGCACGACTATTTTTCCTATCTCCGCAAGGTATTACAAATTTCTTTTTGCCCACTTATTAAGTTCCTGGATGTGCCATCTGTTTGAATCAGTTTGCACTTCTAGCAAAGTGATACGATTAAACAATCTAATTCTGTGGTAGGCACGTAGGGCACCAGTCACCAGCGGTGAGAACTATCATATTGACATCTTTGCTTCTCAATCTGTTGAAGCTTATTACTATCTCAATTTCTTCACAGGACCCTTGTGAAATAATTCAGACATGCCAACTGTCCCGATTTTGTGGATTTTGACATTTGGATACTGTTTTTGTAGTCGAAGTTAGTTGCTGTGATCAGTATTTCTTATGTACACTGTAGTCACGTGCATAGGCTTCCTTTGAAAGGCTGCTTGCATTGATATATGTATATTCAATTTATTTTTAGGAAAAATGAGGACAGTAGCAAGATAAAGCAACACTCTACATGTATTTGTACAAACTCAAGAAATCGTCCAATTCGACACCATAAGACTAAACTTGCGATTGTGCAATTTGAATGCATATTTTCGCATGTTATTTTACCAATTGTATTTTCTCACAATTAGGCCTGATATATGATAGCTGACGATCGAGTTATGCAAGTTTTATATTCTTACTGTATTAAATCTGAAGTTCCAGATGAATCGTGTAATTTGTCTCTTCTTGCATGTTTTTTGCTTGTCACAATACAGTCATTTTTATCTTTGTACGAGAGGATATTTTTCTATTAAATCGATTGGTTGGAAGGTGACGAAACTGAAATCGTCGTTAATAAGATGTAGATACTTTTCTTCTCTCATAGAATTTGGATAGCTCATAACTGATAGGCGTTTAAGTCTACAAAATACAAGAATTATCGCCAGGTTGGCTCCATCAAAGCAGATGAAAAACAAAACACACATCAAAATGTTATAGTTACGTATAAAATGGAAGAAAAAGGTGTGATTTTGTGTCCCGACTTTCTGTATGGGCGTCCCGATTTGTCCTGATTTTTAGTCGACAGGGTTTGGCAGCCCTGAAAGGTTGAGTTTTAATTGAGATTTGCGTACTCATAGGGAACCTTGTATGACTGGTATGATGCATATCTGTTGAAACATGTTCAAGGAGAGCTTTTGCAACACTTTCAATTTTTGTGTCCAATTCATTCCAATCATTATTCAAAACTCATTGGACCTAAATGTCATGAACTATTTCGCAAATATGTGCATGTACAGAAAAAGACAGCGACGAAATCTTGTGATCAGATGACAGTTCCGTTACTTAAGCCTGTGGGAGTTTGCGGACGGCCGCAGCGGTTTGGGGCTACCGCAGCGGAGTTGCTCGGAAAACTCCGCAGGTCTCCCTTTTCGGTAGAGCTCTTGCTGAAGATTGGCCAAGATATCTATACAGTTTGCTTGATTATATCATAGGGATCGATTTGTGAGTTATTTATTAATCGTCAGATGATTTCGAAAACTTAGATGATGTCAAATGAGACAGGCCAAATAGCAGACGACTCAACCTTCTTTTCTATTCATCTTCCAGAATGCAGAATTTGTGAATACTCTCTCAAAGCAAGTGCGATCTACTATTCAGGCCAAGGGGAAGATTGACTTGTCAAATGTTTCTTTACCGCCCGCCTGCACCTTCGTTTCCAAGGTGGACCGGAAGATCCCTTTGATATGGACCGAGAATGGTCACACAGATTGACGTGTAAGGGACCACACTGTGCTACCGTCCCAGACGTAATCCTCCCGGTCTTATTTTTGGTGAAACCCATTTTATATATCATTTTTCTCATTTTCCGTCACATCCTATGTCACGTTCCTTTGTAAGATTGTAGATGTCTGACGAGGTTCAGGAAAGTGCACCGACTTTCCGGCGACCACAGAAATCCGACTTTCCTGCGACCACAGAAATCCGACTTTCCTGCGACCACAGAAATCCGACTTTCCTGCAACCATCGAAATCCGACTTTCCTGCGACCATAGAAATCCGACTTTCCTGCGACCACAGAAATCCGACTTTCCTGCGACCATAGAAATCCGACTTTCCTGCGACCATCGAAATCCGACTTTCCTGCGACCTTCGAAATCCGACTTTCCTGTGACCATAGAAATCCGACTTTCCTGTGACCATAGAAATCCGACTTTCCTGCGACCATAGAAATCCGACTTTCCTGCGACCATAGAAATCCGACTTTCCTGCGAACACAGAAATCCGACTTTCCTGCAACCATAGTAATCCGACTTTCCTGTGACCATCGAAATCCGACTTTCCTGCGACCATAGAAATCCGACTTTCCTGCGACCTTCGAAATCCGACTTTCCTGCGACCACAGAAATCCGACTTTCCGGCGACCTTCGAAATCCGACTTTCCTGCGACCACAAATCCGACTTTCCTGCGACCACAGAAATCCGACTTTCCTGCGACCATAGAAATCCGACTTTCCTGCGACCACAGAAATCCGACTTTCCGGCGACCACAGAAATCCGACTTTCCTGCGACCATAGAAATCTGACTTTCCTGCGACCATAGAAATCCGACTTTCCTGCGACCTTCGAAATCCGACTTTCCTGCAACCATCGAAATCCGACTTTCCTGCAACCATCGAAATCCGACTTTCCTGCGACCATCGAAATCCGACTTTCCTGCGACCACAGAAATCCGACTTTCCGGCGACCACAGAAATCCGACTTTCATGCGACCAGAGAAATCCGACTTTCATGCGACCACAGAAATCCGACTTTCCGGCGACCACAGAAATCCGACTTTCATGCGACCAGAGAAATCCGACTTTCATGCGACCATAGAAATCCGACTTTCCTGCGACCACAGAAATCCGACTTTCCTGTGACCATAGAAATCCGACTTTCCTGCGACCATAGAAATCCGACTTTCCTGCGACCTTCGAAATCCGACTTTCCTGCAACCATCGAAATCCGACTTTCCTGCAACCATAGAAATCCGACTTTCCTGCGACCAAAGAAATCCGACTTTCCTGCGACCAAAGAAATCCGACTTTCCTGCGACCAAAGAAATCCGACTTTCCTGCGACCATAGAAATCCGACTTTCCTGCGACCTTCGAAATCCGACTTTCCTGCGACCACAAATCCGACTTTCCTGCGACCATAGAAATCCGACTTTCCTGCGACCATAGAAATCCGACTTTCCTGCAACCATCGAAATCCGACTTTCCTGCGACCAAAGAAATCCGACTTTCCTGCGACCATAGAAATCCGACTTTCCTGCGACCATAGAAATCCGACTTTCCTGCGACCATAGAAATCCGACTTTCCTGCGACCATAGAAATCCGACTTTCCTGCGACCACAGAAATCCGACTTTCCTGCAACCATCGAAATCCGACTTTCCTGCGACCATAGAAATCCGACTTTCCTGCAACCATAGAAATCCGACTTTCCTGCAACCATCGAAATCCGACTTTCCTGCGACCATAGATATCCGACTTGCCTGCCACCATAGAAATCCGACTTTCCTGCGACCATAGAAATCCGACTTTCATGCGACCATAGAAATCCGACTTTCCTGCAACCATAGAAATCCGACTTTCCTGCGACCATAGAAATCCGACTTTCCTGCAACCATCGAAATCCGACTTTCCTGCGACCATAGATATCCGACTTTCCTGCCACCATAGAAATCCGACTTTCCTGCAACCATCGAAATCCGACTTTCCTGCGACCATAGAAATCCGACTTTCCTGCGACCACAGAAATCCGACTTTCCTGCGACCATAGAAATCCGACTTTCCTGCAACCATCGAAATCCGACTTTCCTGCGACCACAGAAATCCGACTTTCCTGCGACCACAGAAATCCAACTTTCCTGCGACCATAGATATCCGACTTTCCTGCGACCATAGAAATCCGACTTTCCTGCAACCATCGAAATCCGACTTTCCTGCGACCACAGAAATCCGACTTTTTTTCTTTGTTGAAGTTTGAAGTACGGACCATTTCTCTGAAATTCAATCGCTTCTCATGCTATCCAATCTTGTCGCACATCAACGTGCCATACATCACTCAAGAGCTTGCATTCTCAGCTTTTAGATAAGCTATGACAGACGTTATTGTATTTGCTGAGCAGTGCTCAAAATATGAAAATCACTCAATTTGCTTGCAATTTTTCAGTAGGAAGACATGTGAGTTTGATAATGAATTAGGCATTAGGGGAACGAAGACTTCGCTAATTGTCTTGTTTTGAACCTTCGTTCAACTGACATTGCTTTTGTGTGCTTTGCTGAAATAAGAAAAATGTTGAAGAAGTTGAATAATGCTAATATATTCGAATTCCTTCCAACGCATGGATTCTAAAAACTAACATTTTTGATGAAAAAGTGAGAATATGACATCTTCAGTGAAAAGAGTCATAATAACTCCACGATATCACTAACTTTTCCTAGAGTTAATCGATTTTGATGCCCAGCTTCCAAAAGAGAGCTCAGACGATGCTCGTGGTGGTGGTGGCGTCCCTGCTATTGGAAAGGGGGCCAGGGGAACGTCAGGCGTTGAGAGGGCCAACCGAACTCCTGTTCTCCCCCTGCCTGACTCAATGCAAGCTCCCGAATGATGTACTACACGTTTTTGTGCGGCATAATTGGAAGGCATGAGAATCGATTTAATTTCAGCGAAATCTAGGTGGTCAGTTTTTTATGATCAGCTCGTAGAACAGACAGCAGTTCTGTTAAAGGACATTTCAACTGTTCGATCATGCACCGATGAATGAACTGATGAATTTCAATCTGCATGCAGGTGATCAGATTTTTCAGGAGTTCATCCATTTTTTGTTTTTCTTGAAGCCCAACTGGTTTAAAGTTCTTCTGAAACAACTCGCCATTTCTGTCATCAACCCCACCTTTTTGAACGGTGCATTCATGGGGTTGGTCAATGAGGTGTGTGTAATTAAAACCTTCTTAATGTAGCGACAGGTCAGATTGTCGATAGCCTGAGCATTTTGTTTCCCGGAGCCGTGTACTAACTGACCAGGAGAGCGCACCACGTTAAGGCTAACTGCAGAGAATTTAGTGCCGTATTGAAGGAAGTTTCTCAGAATGGAATGTGAAGTGTCGTGGCCAAGAAGCCATTCTTCCTTAGGTACCGTAAAAAGTATGAAAAATCATATTTATTTCTTGCTGAAGAACAAGACGAAACACTCATTTTAGACCAAGAAGAGTTGTGTCTCCTTCCCCCGCTTCAATTCTGATACAGCTGATTGACTTCGACTCCGTTGTCGCGGCATCTCAGCTGATTCTCTTGTAATCTGCAGATTCAAGGCATCGATCAAGTTCGCGCACATCTCTTGAGGAGACAATAAGAGAATTCATAAGAAACTAACCCAGAAATGAAACTTCGAATTATCACCTTTTCTATGATTTTGTTAGTTTATTAATATCATTTCATGGCGTAAACCGTCCTGCCATCTCTTGTAAGTGCACATGACAAGCCTCGTGGACCAAATCTTACAAAGGAACTGCAATGGAATTTGTTGTCATTTTCGATCATGTGTATAATCTCACTTGTGACCATTGATCACCTTGTTGTTGTTAACTGATAACAAATGCATCGAATCTTGGTTGACCTCACGTATGGAACGTTTTCAAATGTGAATGCGTCGTCCAAATCATTTTCTATTTTGGATTATTGTCTGCAGTCTGAAAATGCAAATCAATGTTGTTTTACTTCACAGTAAAGATTCCGTTTGAAATACAATCTTTTTCGAGTCATGATAGCTTCTATTTTTGTCTAGTGCATCAATTTGATATCATGGAACGGATCTCCTTTAAGCAATTCCCGACTTCAATCAGATCTTTATTACAGCAGTGGTTTCAGCTGCTATCCGCAGCTATCGTCAGACTATGAGGAACAATAAAATGTTCTTTATCAATATTAGAGAAGCTAGGAAAAGAAATGTAATATTCGGCAGGTAGTGGGCTTCCTTCCGCTGACAAGTAGGCCTATGAGATATTGACATGATTGAAGCAAAAATCACTAGGTGACATGCCACGCGTGATTACGGAACACCCCAAACATCCGTGGTTAAAGACATTCTATTCTTCTACGCGCTGTACTAAGAGTCAGAAATCACTTGATCTGATGCTGTTAAAACATGGGGAATGTTTATGAATACGCGCGGGCAAGCGTTTATAGTTTGCGCGTCGTCCACGGTTGTCTGCGTTACCGCTTGAACCACGGATGAACCGCTAAGCATGTTCTGTCTTCCCTGAGCATGAAATTGAGGTCCTATCACATTGTTTAGCCTCACAGGACTGCCAACTATACTAACTTATATAACTTATATTGCAGCAATGTCCCGCATAGCCACAAATGTTTGGGGTCATGTGTAATTACGCGTGATTGAGCGTGGCATGTCACCTAGTGACATATGTGACGCTGGTGCTGACCTGACTTAAATTAAAGCAATGAATGACGCTTGGATGCAACAGACTCTCCGTTCCCATCCTCTGTCCAACTCTTAAATATCTATTGCATTAAGCAGAATTTCAATCGTCTTTGCTCTCCATCATGATTTCCACAGGAATTCCCAAAATTTCAATGAAAAAGTAATTTTCAGAAAATCGGAACTTAATGTACCCAAAATGTATCCTTTTAGAGAGCCTTTTCTCAAGCATAAGCCTTCATCAATTTCATTCTTTATCTGACAGTTAAAAAATATTTGCGCACTTGTTTGCACGAGCGCGTTTATTTGAAAGGTTAGCGAAGGGGCACTTTGAACGATCAGTAGTATCACAAACGTTCTAAAGAGGAGAGTTTGAGCTGGGAATGTGGTCGGATGGGGGTAAAGAGAGGAGCTGCTGATGCCGGAAAACTGGAATCCTCCTTCAGATCGGAGTTGAATGCTAGTCATGCAGGCCTGAGTTGCATTATTGACTAAAAAGTGATCAATGGATGTAAGACACTTTTGCTATGCACAGACTCACAATTATCAATCAAAGCATTGATGGCTGGACCTCTTGCAAAGCAAGCTATAGAATGTCTTGGAAAAATCCTGAAAATAGTGGAAGTTCCAGTTTGTTTCTGCTCCTGTGATATTGAGAAAAATGAACGGACGGACTTCACTGCCAACTCAGAGACCGGGGGAAATATCGGATACGAAGCAGTTAAAGGCAGCAATCAAAAGAGAAATGGACAACCGAACTAATTGACAAGATACGATAAAACCCAGGATGCTTGGAAATCAAAGAACGCAGTTGAAAAACAGATATCTTGGCGCGAAGCATAGCGCAAATTCACTGATTATCGCCGGCGAACGTCGCAGGTGAACAAGCATACCGGAACTACAAAATATTACGCTACTTCAGCACGATAATTATGTGGCTGAGCTACCGCTGTTCGTAAGGTGCGTTCCAACACGTTGATATATCCAAGTATTGCATTTGTAAATTCATTATTAAGTTCAAAATGTGAAATGGCGAACCAGAGAGACATAAGTGGGATATATATGGTGGTAAGTACATAAGTGGGTAAATTTTCATTCAATGCTCCATGTTTTAGAAACTACCGTATTTCTTTGAATAAGAGACGCGTCTCTTATTTTTTTCAGATCCCTGATTGATCCGTCTCTTATTCAAGGGCGTCTCTTATTTATCAAATGTTTAAGTTTTCATTCTTTCATTAGAAAAAGATGTCTTAGTTTTTTGCTACTATTCTCTTAGGTAACCTCTGTATTCCTCACTTAGGCCTATGTCATGGGCAAATTTCGCCTGTAATTTTTCTTACATATATACGCTTTATCATAATTCAGATATTTTGGAAATGAAAGGAGTTTTATGGTTTGTAGTAGCGTTGGCTACTATACATGTAGACTAGATCTGAATTTGCCGAAACGAAAATACCGATAATCAAGTAGTATTTACAGCAAAGGTTACCGACCGGTACATGACTCCAAATGCAAAGGAAGCTACCGTATAATGCCTCCTTAAATGGTAGATGAAGTAACCTTAAGTAGGCCTGCATGTACGTATGTACAATATGCATGTACTGCATGTACAACAACAGGAAGCCTTATATATTATACAATATTGGTCATGATACCCGGTATTTATTAGTAGACTGACTTATTTTACTAAGATAAGTAGGCCTAATAATCGCTCAGGCGGATGTAGTTACCACATTACAATAGCCTGCATGTAATATGTCTATAGTAGTCTATTTTTTGTACATGCGTCTCTTATTAAATTTTTTCCTCTCACGGATGCGTCTCTTATTCGAGGGCGTCCCTTTCAAGGCCTTCTCATATTCAAAGAAATACGGTAAATATCCTACTTCTTAATATTTGACATATCCTTTCTAGCATTTAGCCAGAACCTCATGATTGACCCGTGCCAGCCATCCCGGTGAAAAAAAACTGTCGGGATCTGTCGGTAAATTGTCGGCCCGACAATTAACCGACAGATCCCAACAGTTTTTTTCACCGGGATAGGCACCGTTCCTCTACATAGACACAGGTAGGCTGCATCTCTCAAACCCTAGACATCGGACGTCGTTCTAAGGTTACGTTCCACATAGCCTTCTCCACCAATCGACCTGTGTAGCCATGGATCACTTAGTAAATTCTGTCTAATTGATGTCAGGCAAGCTGTAATATGTGGCAAGTTTGTCAAATTTAATTACGATAGCCTACCCACTGCTGTAAATTCTTGAGAAAGCTTCAATTTCCAATCAACTAAGGCAAGATGAATTGAAGTATGTAAAACGATAACTAAGCTTATTTGAAGTGCGTCATGATCAAAATCATCGATGGTGCTAACTCCATATGAAATTATTCACCTGATATCGAGAAATGATTGTATCAACTGCTCGCGTCATTGATTACAGTACACAGCTCGCCTTACATCAAAGGTGTATGGTTATCTCTGTTGCGACAATCTGCGTGAGATGAATCATGTCGCGTTCCACCTCATCATCAGCACAGGCTATCGAATTACCTCGCAATTACAGAGCATTGATATCCATGAGTAGATACGAAGGTCAGCTCGATCACCACCAGCAGAAAGTTAACAAGAACGCGATAATTGAAAATGAATGTATTTCAAATCATACAAAAACCGTCTTATGAAAATGTCACTGAATCAAAAAAGAGAAAAGTCAATCCCGGATAAAAATCTGTGTCGTTCACGTTGCTGTTCATGCCGATTCCACGCGAGGGGCTGGTCCGTCTTGATATGATCGTCCTGGTTCACCTGAAATTGGAGAACAGCAGTTTGACTGCGTTGTCCCAAGAGAAACTGCTTTTCCCGATAATGGTAAGCATACAAAAAATGTCCATTAAAAAGCGCAACAGAAAGAGTACAGTTCCAGAAAATAGTGGGCCAGAGTGAATACTATCCATTGAGAGAGGCCACAAAACCAGGTATTGGATAAATGCGAATTTCTATTAGGCAAGGCCTTTCAACCGGCCCAGCCGGTCATCGTGAGGCAAGTGACTCCAGACAACAGACTCACCAACAGTCGCAAAGCACAGCTCACTTGACAGGTTGCAGCATCAAAAAAATTACAGCATAGAAATTGAAGACAGGCTTAAGAAAATAGAGACCGTAAACATGAAATAAATGGAAATCATACTACTACAGAGGAGGAAATAAGTAACAAGTCATCGTAAGCAAAAGCAAGAATTGGAAAGAAAGTCAAAGAGTACAGTCTACACAATTCGAGCGTTTGGAAAATGATTATTTCGGAGATCCTGGAAATAAGACAGTTTTCGGCTTTCTCCGAGACTTGTCGGGAGAACGTAACATTCAGAGTTTAAGGAACCAAATGGTGTCAAGGGGGTAGTCAACCCTTACAAGAATTCTTAGTTTTGTGACTGAAGTGGTGAATATGGAAAACAAAGTTATTAGAAAGATTTCGAATGATTCGTTTTCAAGACATGAAACAGTGAAGCAGTAAGTCCAACTTCAAACCGCCACATAACTTAGCCGTGTGATGACATGAACAAAGAATCTGCACTGATTAACTTCATGTCAGTCCTGGAGATAGATACATGAGCCGTTCAGACAACAGAGACCTGGTTAAATGATGAACATTTTATGAAATGCTTCGGTGTCAGTGAGTACAGTATTTCACGAATGGATGTGTCCATCACATCATGCAATCTAGCAGCAAATGTTGGCTAATGTTGTACACCGATATTTTTAGCGGTGATAGCAAATTTCTGCTAGTTATCGTAGATATAACGCACATGTAAAATAATGCAAGCAAGCACCAACCAGATCACCACCAACCACCAACCAGCGAGATGGATCAACAGATCATCGTTTTGATGATAAAATCATTGTTCATAAAACCGCTGGCCATTCACTTACCTTCCTTCTCGGCTTTCGGTTTTGATCGAAATACTACAAAAATACAATGGAAATTCACACCCATCATCAGAGCAGCATGTGAGTGGAACAGCTCTGCGTATACTGACTCGGGATGAGATTGACTCTGACAAATCTTTCAAGAAATGATACATCTCAACATACCGTTTCTCCAATTGGAAATCAGACCATCAAGCTGACTGCCCTGTGTATTGCCGGTTCGATGTCGATAGACGAAGTAGAGAATGCCTATGAAAACAGGTTTCAGTATTAGCAGCAGAATCATCATCCTGAAAATGGAAAAATTCTCTTGAATGTTGAAATGCAACGGTTTCAATCAAATTTATTCAATTTATTCTGTCGGTGTTGGGACGCATCAGCCCCTGTACGGGGGATTCCAGAATACGGACTCATCTTGAAACAAACAATGACGAGTGAAGTGATACAATTCCATCGATGTGAGCAGTTGTCTATCAAATCTTAAGTTGTCCAGTAAGGTTTTATGCTGTCAATGATCATCATAATTCAACAGTTGGCTTAACTATCAGTTCTTTAGATAGACGATACAAAATACATTATATTTTTTATATAGTTATAGTTATAGTCCAGGAGCCAGAACGAGTTTCTGCAGGGAACGAGGCCGACAATGAGACTTTCACAGAATGATGTACACCTCATAGTCCGGCAGCCAGCACGAGTTTCTGCAGGGAACGAGGCCGACAATGAGACCTTCACAGAATGATGCACACACTATGCCTACTTCGAATCTGCACGTCTGCCGAGTTCTAGTGAGTTCCTCTTCTTGTCAGACAGGATCAAAGAAAAAC
Source organism: Prostheceraeus crozeri (assembly GCA_907163375.1). NCBI lineage: Eukaryota > Metazoa > Platyhelminthes > Polycladida > Euryleptidae > Prostheceraeus > Prostheceraeus crozeri. The sequence continues at coordinate 103,119 of CAJQUW010012887.1, read as the reverse complement.
ACATGTAAATCCAATGGAACGCAGATTGCAGTATTTGATTAAAATGAAATTTTCTATGTTTTCTCTGATTAAACGAAAAGTACTAAGCCCCGAGTCATAATTTTTGACATTGAATGTCTTCAGGTCATTTCCTATGATGTGCACGTGATATTATGAAGCTTCTGATCGGCGATGTATCCGAGAATGTGGTTGAATGTAGATGAAGTTGCTCAAAATGTTTGTGTTTGCCGACATTGAGGCTCGCCAAATCGAAATGTGTTTAGCTTTATAGACAGATGTGGATGAAGATGAAAGGAAATGACCTGAAGACATTCCATGCAAAAAATTATGACTGTAGCCTTAGTACTTTTCGTTTAATCAGAGAAAACATAGAAAACTTCATTTTAATCAAATTCCCTGTAGAAACTCGTGCTGGCTGCCGAACTATTAGCTTTTGAGGTTCATACTGCTTTTTATTGTCTAGCTATAACGATATTATCAACCGACACTAGACAACAAAGTAGCTTGTATTGCATCATTTGATATCACTATCTCGAACAGTTGATATCAAGCAACATCAAACGTTTGAGTTAGTGATATCAATTTTGATAATCGATGGAGAAAGTAGATGACACCATAGATAGAAGCACCATGCTACAGTGAATGCCATGGTATTGAAGGTTACCTATGGAATCAATCAATACTATTTGAGCAATTTCCGCACTGATATTGCAAATTGTTCATTGATATAGCGGGCTATGTACCAATTCATGCTGTGAATAAAATCAAAATCTCATTATTCGCCCGGAAATTTGCATTTATTTTAATACAAAACATGGTAAACATTATTCGCCCGCAAATGCGGGCTTCTCAGATTGATAACGTCCATTTGTATAAATGTTAATACGAATAGTTAGTTCTCTAAAGAAAATTCAACATCTATCTACAAATATACAAATACTTTTGCCCCGTTTTTCTCTAATACCAACGTTGACTTTTCGTCCACTTGAGCTTCGCTCCTTGCATTTGTCATCACAATTTGGTTCACTTGAACATTTTGTGTTGTTGCACTTGACGAAGGCAGCGCCATTGCATATGAATTTGATGATCCACTTACATGTAGTTGTTCATCTTGTGTTGCTTCACTTGCACATGTACTTGACGAAGGCATCGGCATTGATGAATTCGATGATCCGCGTAGTTGTTCAGTAATTTTCTCAGACAACTTCCTTTTCTTCGCTGATGTCATGCGCTTGTTATAGGCTATCTATCAACTGAGGCGTCGCTTTTCTGATTCGTGACAGCCTTTATTTGGTCGTTTGAAATATCATTCTCCTTTAACCAAGTGACCAAAGACACTCGAATACAGTGATTCGTATACCTGTACAAATTTCTAATGCACTCTCTTCCTCGAAACCCGTCGTGGTAAATGATGTTAAAGAAAAATTCTTGCTGTAGACGTTGTGGTGTTGAACGATCAAAATACTTGTCAAGGCGAGCCATGTCTTCTTTTTCAATTGGTTGGTATCCAGATGTTGCATGACAGGACTTTTTGTTTGTCACTAAAGTCTTATGTCGAACAGCGTTGTAAGTTTTTTCAAACAGACGGAATTGATCGTTTCCGATTAAGTTGTAACCAGCGTTTTCTTGAAGATACCTGTTTATCGATGCCCGTTTGCATGCAAGCGTTGAGATTGAATAACATTCACCGTCTTTCTTCTTCATAGTCGAGAACCACAAACGCAGATATTGACATAAATATTTCGATGGAATTGACTCAATTTCATTTGGCAGCTTCTTGTTTTCTAGGAAGTTTTTCAGTTCTTCCACATTCTGCTTTGTTTGCTTTGCTGTAGATTTATTTACTGCTTGATCTTTGATGTTCCTGATTTCTTGCAAATCTACTGCTGATAAGACTGGCAAATCGTCTGTTTCATCACTCATTAAATATGCATCAAATGAAAAAGGCATACCTATATGTTGATTGATCCGATTACCATCATTGAACTGTGGAAGAGAAAAGTTATTCAGAAAATCCACTTCAGTCGCCCCCAAACCCGATATATCGCCAATACGTTGGTGGTCAAGCATCATTGAGCAATATAATATGAATGAACATTTTGTTTGCTAGGGAATATTAAATAAATTTTGAATTCAAGCGATGTCTATTGTATCATAGAAGTTGTTCTATGCTTTCAACTATGATTCAGAAACTTATTCACCTAATGGTTAGCTATGTATTTACCCATAGCCATGCCACAATAATATTGTGTAATATTATTGTGTATATATACAGTGTATATTATACACTGCAGTTATCTGTGTTTCGGCCGCCTTGTATATGCTGCCCTTTATATCAATAAACAATATAGTTATCTATCACATTTTGCGGGCGAATAATCCAAATCCTCTGATTATGGATTTCTTGCCCTTAAAATGTGGTAGATAACTATTAATTATGAGATTAGAGGTTTACATAGAAAACTTTTCCAGGAGGTTGATAATATAACATCAACATGGACTTTTGAGGGCGAGTAAGCGCCTGAAAATGTCCTACATTGTTGCCCGAAAAAAGCTATGTTAATACTATTGTGCGTTATTGAAATGGACTGTGCAGCAATGTAGGAAAAAAGTGGGCAGCAATACTATGAATACACATGTAGATATCCGCTGATTGAGATTTCAAAAATGTCTTTCTCATGCATAGATAGAGAAATCATCATTACGGGATACATTGTTGCCTTCCTTTTTCCACATTGTACCATAGCTCAATTACGCACAATAGTTATTATTCCCCACTGTTGTCACTAATCGTAAATAATTGTTTGGTTCAGTAGTTTGATTCAGAAATACATTTTCATTGTTATCTCCAGCATGAAATACAGTTAAGATCAAAGTGAAAGAATCGACGATAGCTCAATTAATGCTCATGAAAAATCTATACAAAGCGATCCAAAAGAGAAAAATACAGCCAGTATCGCATCGTCACTGATCAGCTTCTATTTCTTGCAGATCTTGTGTCTCCAGTTTGTCGTCACTGCTGCTTCGCTTCCATTATCTCGAGCTCTATGCTTCCCAATACGGAGATCTCGAATTCGAGATTATATGAATGCCTACATCAGATTTGTATCAAATAGGCTGCTCAGAACGTGTAATTAATTACACACAATTACCAATTACTGTACAGTACTCTAATTGCAATTACATAGTTCTGTTTATCAAATCTCAACAGATGTAACCACCACGAGACATGTTTCGGCCTGTTGGGCCTCATCAGTCGTGGGTAGGTTTGAACCAGCGACGTTGGAGGTAGAGGACGTGTAAGCATACCCTCTAACCACAAGGCCACCGGACCATCTGTTGAGAGCGTGAATTAGCCAGGAAGACACTGCTTTAACGCAGGCACGTGGAGGGTGGACTGCATTCTGCAATCACTTAATACCGCATCCGAGATTGAGGCGCTTCACGCAGGCATTTATCAAGCAGTTATCAATTGCCAGGTTACTTGTCTAAATATATAGTTCTGCTTGTCGTTAATATTATAATTGCAACACAATTCTTGATTACATTTGTTAGGCCCTATTCATTGATAAGATTTACTTCATATTTGCAGAACAATATCCTCACAGCTGATAATTACTGCCTGGTTTAGCGAAGTCACCTGAACTTCCAGGCTAGCATGACAAGGACCATCAAAGTGCTAATTTTGTTCGTATGAGTATTAATTAAGTCATCATGTCCTTTTCTGTAAAAGTCAAACACTTTCTGAATGGCGCCACATTTCGATTTTACGATTTACACTGAAGTAGAATGACCACGTAAAAATATTCGTGCCACATAATCAGAGCTAGAATATGATTGTTTATAAATGCAACAAATACATGAATCCCATGTATAAAATTCTGACAGTATCTTACAAAGATCGTACATTTTCTGTCAGATTCTTATCAGATCTTGCTGTATCTTCCATGACTCTGACAGAATCTTTCAAAGATATTCAAAGATTAAGTAAGAATTGATGCATCGTGCAAGAAGCCTCGTGTCTGACAGTGGCCATTATATTTTCGTAACTTCGACTTCATTCATAATTGCAGAAATATTTCATTGACGATGAATCACGATAAAAGATCCTTGTTTGCGTAAATACGATGGGAATTTCGTTCCCAAAATTTCGTACTTCAATTCCATCAAACTTCAATAGCATCTTCAATCAACTTCATCAAACAAATAGCATAAAATTTCATAAAAATAGCATCATCAAGCGTGATTGTCATAGCGCCTTGAGCGATCATATAAACTTTTGCAACCCGTGTACCAACATAGATAGCTTCAATATCAATTTCTTAAAGTGTGTGCATGATCCGATTGAGACAAGTTTGATGGAATCTCGTTTGATCGATTTTCGTAAGCCAGAATTGAACAGGCGTCACGTGGGTGTTGTTGCACCTACTGTTAGAATCATTTAGTAATGCAGTGACCAAGTGTCTGGACGCGAAACGTTTACTGATTTTACCTTTATTATATTTTTGCTTAAACCTTTGTGTTTATTCGGCATTGTATATATTTCGGGAGAGATTTGTGACGTTTTCCTTTTAAGCTCTTGATATCCAATTAGATCAAACGCAAGCTTAGGAGATGACTTGAATTGCCGGGTTCATGACAAAAGATGGGTAGAATAGCAGATAGAAATTCTGTAGAGTCCTCCACTTAAATAAAGAGTTTATTTTTAAGAGTTTCCAAATTTATTTCATTATTAAGAGTGATGTGAAAACAACCTCGATGAAAAAGTTGAGAAATCGAAGTAATGAAACTGCTAAGCTCTTATTGAAATATATTGTCGACTAAATTGGTAACCTACGCAGCTTACTGCTGAGATATAAGTATGCTCAAATGATAGATGTGGATTATTTTAGTTATCACTAGACTTAACAAGCTATGAGACATCTAAGTTTCATTGGGAAAAATGTGAAAAAACTGGAAAGCTCCATTGTAACTGCCATTGTAACTGGAAAACTCCATTGCCAAATTTCTGTTATACACGTTTTTACATATAGTTTTATTGCTGTTCACATGTAGTTTGCTATTTCATTGCCTTTCCCCTTCGTTGATAAATTCAAACTTATCATCCTGGAGCAGTGTAAAGATCTCTTCAAAATAAACATGAAACTAAAGCAAGACAGTTCCATAAATAGCCTCTTACAAGACGGAAGACAATCCTATTCATTGAAGATTTAGCGAACTAACCGTTATTCCCGTGTACGTTTGTACACAATACCTTCTTGTCGACATTTCTCCACCATAATCCAAATATTATTAGCAAAATCACAGACCAACTATCATCCGAAAAATGCCCTTTTGAAATATTCTGCCGCGCAAAACATGGTGAAAATTCAAATTTCTGTGTTCAACATGAAAGTCGGTATTTCGTAGTCCACTCTAAGTAACACAGTATTTTACACAATCTCCACACAAATTACACAGTAGACTCTCATTGAATAAATGAATGAGTATGTTCAGTAAAAGATAAGAAGAGTCCTTGAGATATCACGTGGCAAACGCACGGCCTTTCAGCTGCCACCGACGGTCATCTTCAGGTATTTTTTTTAAGTCATCTTTTTAAATTCTCGAAAAAAGAATGAAAATCCATTCATATCTGAAAATGATGATCGTGATTCTTAAAACAATATAAAGAGAAATAAACATTCCCACGGATAGAAATGATTATTCAAATGCAGTGTTAGTTGATATATTTACTGACTTGGAATGGAATTGTTCAAAATATGTTCAACACCGCTAGCATATGTGGATGACTGCTAATCACAGCTAGCCTAGAAATCTCCAGGTCTCAAACGCCTACAAAATGGTCGACATCTCGGCACTGCAATCTCCAGGTCTCAAACGCCTACAAAATGGTCGACATCTCGGCACTGCAATCTCGAGGTATCCAAAGGTCGCCTTTGGATTGAATTCATTAGCATTGATCATCAGTGTAAGAAACTCACCCGATAGAGAATTTGATGACTCCTATGTTGGTGCCTGTTGCTGAAATAAGAAAGATGATAGTCAGGTCTAGGCTGCCGGCGCTGGTACTGGAAAGATCGAAGGACCTTCAGTTAGATGATGAAAATTAAAACTGAAACACGTGGCATGACGAGTTTTATATTACTTTTGGGCACTATCTTTACATTATTTGTGCGAGTGGCACACCACAGGAGGAGCCGTCCTCTCCTTGTTCTCTCTACTCCTCTTATTCGTTTCCCTAAAATAGTCCCCCTCTTCCTCCCTCGCACCACTCCTCCCTGCAACCTCGTCTCTATCGCACCATTCCTCCACCCCCAACCTCCCTGTTGCCACTGCCCCTCCTCCCTCGCCTTCCTCCGCCTACGACGCCTACCGCTCATCCTCCACACATTTTGAGCTGCTATATAAAGCACATGAACATTTTCTGTCATTCAATAGGAGTTCTACGCTACATGCTAACTTACCGTTAGTGGACAGAAATGGACCAGCGTAAAGTGAGAGAATGAGAATGTCAGTCAAGACAGTTATTGTTAAAGTTGCAACAACCTGAAAGACAAAGGAGCCAGGAATTAAAACATCGACTTTCAGCAGATTTAGAAGCAATACACACCTACAACAAGTTTCGTCTTAGAATTGTCACTTGCCTGGATATTGATGAAAATGGACCGTTAACAAAATCAGTAGACCGCATTAAAGAAAATTATAAAAGCTGATCGTGTAGTCACAGATTTATGATCTTCGTTCCTCTGATATTTGATTTCAGGAAAAAGTGGGCCTGAGTTTCTATTCATCTTGTGAAGGAAGCCCAAAAAAAACTAGTTGGTCTTTACTAGATTCCTCGATTTTCTATTGCGAGGCCTTTCAGCCAGCACAGCCGGCTATCGTCAGGCGAATGACAGAAACACATTAGATGATTAACATCACTCATACTGCAATGGTCAGACACAAATTACACAATAGAAATACGAACGAGCAGAGAATAAAATTACATGACTTCCACAGAAAAATAAGGCACGAAGATACTATCTACAAATACTGGAAAGTAACAGTAAAGAAAAGGAAGAAAATGCTAAGGAAACCAAAAATCACTGATATGATGCTTAGTTTTATCAGATGTCGAGTCCACCGGAGTTATTTCGCCTGACGATAGCCGGCTGTGCTGGCTGAAAGGCCTCGCAATAGAAAATCGAGGAATCTAGTAAAGACCAACTAGTTTTTTTTGGGCTTCCTTCACAAGATGAACTGATATTTGATCTTCTTTAATCCATTACAAATGATCCTGAGCAGTATGTTATTCCAGCATGCCTCTGAAAGATTCTATAAGCGACTTTCTGATTTCATCTTCATGGCCAGTCATGTTCTTCCTATTCAGAAGTTATTAATTCTATTGAACAAGTTTTCTTTCTTCAACATATGAGGTACTGCACACATGCTGTGAAGCACTCATTTTCACTGTGTCAGTTTATCAGACAATAGTGTTCTATTCATTCCACGTGTAACGTTTCAAGACTTATGACCTACCTTAACTGATGCTGGATGTCATTTCAGTTACAAGTCACAGATATGAGAGAACTTTGGCCGGTCAGATTACTGTACGCGTCCACTAAAGGTTTTGATCAAAGTATTGCAAGATTTTCCTTCTCTAATGAGTCCTCTGACAGATTTGCAAAATCTTTAACCATTAGTGTCACATTCACCGATGACTATGATCAGTGGCGACGCGTGCTCCCAGACCATAGGCCTTCACTCGGCATTGGAATACTATTTCTATACCAAACACTTTTATGTTACAACATTAATTTTCATGAATTTTTAATAACAACATCCCGAACATTATTTAAGGCCAAGTGAATGTGCACATGAGAAGTGATTGCTCATGTCACTTAACCGCCTTACTCAAGGAGCTGAGACCACATTTTCTCGAGAAAAAGGAGGCAAGGTCAACAGTTTCTTGTACTTTTCACGGTCAGGCACTCACATGTTTGAAATTTTGATGCATTAAAATGTCTTGTGTATTTCTTATTTCTTTCTCTGTGAGTACTTTCAATTTTTATATCAGGTGTTGGCCTACTTTGCTTGACGACTGTCATATTTTCAGTATATTCCCTTCGGACGAAAGGCGTGGTTATGATCTCATCTGCAGCACTAAACATAGTGTAACATCAATCACGTAAAAACAAATTATGGAATTCTACCGAATCTATGGGTGTTCGAGTCAGATGCATTACTCTGCATTTATTGGAGAACGCTCATCATCTGATCACAGTCTTGTCTGAACGTCAGCCATCTGCCACTGTTGACATATTGGCTTCTCTCACATTAAGCGAAGCCAGGAGCAATTGGGTTGCGCTTCCCTTACTATATTTAGGTACCGCGCCTCGATCAAGAATCGCGTAGAATTTCATTGCAAAAATTGGAGAAGGCAAAGCATTATGTCTATCAGGAAAGCCAATATTAGTGCGGGCGCGTGCGCTTGCTGCCTCACACGCACGCAACTCTCTTTCGCTCCGTCTGAACATCAGTGCTCCGTCTGAATACACGACGAGCTTGTGTGATACGACAGCTGTGATTCGAGCACGTGCTGCAAAACTGTTAGCTCTGAGATTAAGCGTCTGATTTTGAGACGGAAAGCTGTGCACAGCTATCACGAAAAGCTATCGAATTTGAAGGAATCATGACACCTTTTATTTTTATAATTGTTGGAAAATTATTTTTGAGGATGCGCCGAAGACCTCGCAGGTACGGAGAAGACGCCACTGACTATGATTTAGTCCGGAAGCTACTGACACTTTCTTCCTAAATTCGCGCACTAAGGGCTTAATAGCACGGATTTGTAGATCTTGAAACGTTGAATACAAAAATCAAATTCTTGAGTGTCACAGCCTGTCGCTTTCGGTTATAGGCAAGGTTAAAGGATTCCCATTGGAATCCAATGGTAAAATTCAAGAAATATCTATGGATTGTGAAACACTTGGCAATTTTCGTACATTTTCTTTTGCAGAAAGGAAACTATTTATCAGAATGCAGATGGGTGTTACATGCAGGTGCTACGCCCTCATTCAGTGCAACTATTTCAAATGTTGAACGAGAGAGGAAAATATCCTAAATTTTTCTTCAACAAGCAGGTCATCAAGCAATCATAGATTAGAGTCTTTAAGAGATCAAAATCTTTTGAAATGATCAGCTTAAATCGTCTGGCATTTGGAACGCGCTATATCTTCAATAATACCCACATAATCCAGTCATCATAACATTCTTGGCAAAGCAAGAAGCTTTTACTTTTATTTTATTGCAGAAGAAAGGGCTCGTACTCCAACTACTAATTTTCCATTAATGATCATCCTTGTGATCCACAGACTTAATGCAGTGCTGAAATGCTGCATGAATAGAAGCGCTTTGTCAATAGCTGCCATTTAAAATGTTTATAAAGATTGACGAAATTCACATCGTTGTTCCAGGAAGGTTCCAGTGGGCCAAATCCAATGAATATTTGGTTAATTGATTGCCTTTGGTTCTACGATGACCAAAGCAGAAATGTGACGGGGAAACGAGTTCCCGGTACGGATAAGGGATCCTCCTCACGGATATTGCACAAACACAGACTCTCAACTTACCAGAAGAACTACATCCGCAGATTCCTGGTGAAGAATTGCTAAGGCTAAGAACAGTAATACCAGCAAATTCGTCAGCCACAGCGTCACAGGACCGAATGACGCAAGAGTGAGACTGAAATAGACAAGAATGCAGTGGAAAGACTATCAAAATCATGTATAAAGGAATTACTTACAACGTGCTCAGTGTGAAGTGAACCAAAAAAATTACCTGGAAAGGAAGGAAGTTCGATGATGATTCACTGTTGTCGCGGAACCCGTTCATATGAACGTGTATATGCATCAAATGTGGAAACTCCCTATCACTCTAATGCATTTTTAGTGGCGACAAATCCGTCATCTTCAGCCAAGATCAATTTATTTCTATGTCAAATCAACTATCAACCTTGTTCAGACTATCTATGGTACTATTTGCTAATAAGCTGTCAACAATGATGAAAAAAGCGGTCATGAATATTATAGATTTATCAATTGAACCTCTATAAAATTTTACCGATAACTCTGATGCATCCATGGACGCCTAGATATATGAAGCACACATAAGCTAGATATGTGTTAGATATTGTACAATATCTAGCTTAACCTCTTTCTATGGCCCAACTGAAATTGATATAGTTGTATTAAGTGATAGATGTTGTACAATATCTAGCTTAACCTCTTTCTATGGCCCAACTGAAATTGATATAGTTGTATTAAGTGATAGATGTTGTACAATGTCTAGCTTAACCTCTTTCTATGGCCCAACTGAAATTGATATAGTTGTATTAAGTGATAGATGTTGTACAATATCTAGCTTAACCTCTTTCTATGGCCCAAGCTCTGAAATTGAATAGTTGTATTAAGTGATAGAAGTTGTACAAGATCTAGCTTAACCTCTTTCTATGGCCCACACTGAAATTGATATAGTTTATTAAGTGATAGATGTTGGACCAATTCTAGCTTTAAGCCTCTGTCTTTTCATGGCCCAACGAAATGATATAGTTGTATTAAAGTGATAAGATGTTTGTACAATATCTACTTAACCTCCTTTCTATGGCCCAACTGAAATTGATATAGTTGTATTAAGAGATAGATGTTGTACAATATCTAGCTTAACCTCTTTCTATGGCCCAACTGAAATTGATATACGTTGTATTAAGTGATAGATATTGTACAATAATCTAGCTTTTACCTCTTTCTATGGCCCCAACTGAAATTGATATAGTTGTATTAAGTGATGATGTTGTACAATATCTAGCTTAACCATCTTTCTATGGCCCAACTGAAATTGATATAGTTGTATTAAGTTGATAGATGTTGTACAATATCTAGCTTAACCTCTTTCTATGGCCCAACTGAAATTGATTATAGTTGTATTAAGTAATAGATTGTTGTACGAATATCACTAGCTTAACCTCTTTCTATGGCCCAACTGGAAATGGTGATATAGTTGTATTAATGATAGATGTTTGTACAATATCTAGTCTTAACCTCTTTCTATGGCCCAAACTGAAATTGATATAGTTGTATTAAGTGGAATAGATGTTGTACAATATCAGCTTAACCTCTTCTATGGCCCAACTGAAAATTGATATAGTTGTATTAAGTGATAGATGTTGTTACAATAATCTAGCAATAACCTCTTTCTATGGCCCAACTGAAATTGATATAGTTGTATTAAGTGATAGGGAGTTGTACAATATCTAGCATAACCTCTTTCTATGGCCCAACTGAAAGATAATAGTTGTATTAAAGTGATAGATGTTGTACAATATCTAGCATAACCTCTTTCTATGGTCAAACTGAAATTGATATAGTTTTATTAAGTGATAGATGTTGTACAATATCTATCTTATCCTCTTTCTATGGACAAACTGAAATTTATATAGTTGTATTAAGTGATAGATGTTGTACAATATCTAGCTGTAACCTCTCTATGGCCCAACTGAAATTGATATAGTCTTGTATTAAGTTGAATAGATGTTGTACAATAATCTGCATAACCTCTTTCTATGGGCCCATACTGAAACATTGATTATAGTTGTATTAAGTGAATAGGATGTTGTACAAATATCTAGCTTACTTAACCTCTTTCTATGGGCCCAACTGAAATTGATATATTGTATTAAGGTGATAGATGTTGTACAATATCTACGCTATAACCTCTTTCTATGGCCAACTGAAATTGATATAGTTGTATTAAGTGATAGATGTGTACAATATCTAGCTTAACCTCTTTCTATGGCCCACCAACTGAAATTGAGAAGTTGTATTAAGTGATAGATGTTTACCAATATCTAGCTTAACCTCTTTCTATGGTTTCTGGGCTATAAACCGCTGTTCGGATATTATATCTCTAGGGTTTCTTATGCATATAGATATATTTTCTGTTTTTTTTTACTTTTTATTTTTTAATTTTTATTTCTTTTTTTTTATTTATCGTATTTTCGTATAGTTTTTATTTTTCCTTATATTTTGTTATTTTTTTTTTTTTTTTTTATTTTTACTTATTTTTTTATTTTTTTTTTTTATTTATTTCTTAATATTTTTTATTTCCTTTTTATTCTTCGTTTTTTCTTTTATTTTTAATACTTACGTTTTTCTTTTTACATTTATCTTTTATTTTTATTATTTTTTTTTATTATATTATTATTTTTTTTTCCATTTATATTTTGTCTTTCTATTATATTTTTCTTATCTTTTTTTTTTGTTTTTTTTTTTTTACCAGCTTTTATATATCCTTTTTTCTTAGGATTTCTTTACCTTTTTTTATAGATTTTTTTTTTTAACTTATTTATTCTTTTTTCCTTTACCTTTTTTATATTTAATCGTTTTTTTTGGTCTTTTATTATTTATTTTTTTTTTTTTCTTTATTTATTTTTTTCTTAGATATTTTTTTCCCTTACCACTTTTATTTTTATTTCTTTTTTTTTATTTTTTTCTTTTTTATTCTTTTCTTTCTACTTTTCTTTTTTATTTTTTTTTTTTTTATTTTTTTTTTTTTTATTTTTTTTTGTTTTTATTTTTTTCTTCTTTTTTATTTTTCTTTTTTTTACCCTTTTTTTTATTTTATTTTTTTTTTTTTTTTTATTTTTAAATATTTCTTTTTTTTTTTTTATTATTTTATTTTTTTTTTTTTAATTTCTTTTTATAATTCTTTTTATTCCTTTTATTAATTTTTTTACCTATTTTTTTTTTTATTTTTAATTTTTATTTTTTTTTTTTTTTTTTATTTTTTGTTTTTTTTCCTTTTTATCTATTTTTATTATCTTTTGTTTTTTTTCTTTTTTCTTTTTTTTTTTTTGATTTTTTTTTTTTTCCTTATTTGTTTTTTTTTTTTTATTTTTTTATTATTTTTTTTTTTTTTTTTTTGAGGTTTCACTTATTTTATTTTGTTTTTTATTTTATCCCCCCCTTTTTTTTCTTATTTTTTTTCCTTTCTTTTTATGCTTTTATTTTATTATTATATTATTTTTTACCTTTTCTTCATTATTTCTTTTTATTTTTTATACAATTCTTTACCCTTTACCATTTACTTTTCTTTATCCCTTTTTTTATGTTATATTTATTCTTTCTAATTTTCCATCGTTTTTTCTTTTTTTTTTTCCTTCTTTTTTTCCTTTTTTTTTTTATTTTTTTTTTCTATTTCTTATTACTTTTTTAATTTCTTTTTTTTATTTTTTTGTTTTTTTTTATCCTTACTTTTTTTTTAACTTTTAATTTATTTTTTTTTAATCCATTCCTTACTTTTTACCTATTTTATTCTTTTATTCATTCCTTCCTTTTTAAGTTTTTTCTTTTTTTTTTCTTTCCTCCCTTTAATTATTTTGTCCTTTTCTTTTTTATACCCTTTTTTTTTTTTATCTTTCCTAATTTACTCTTATCCTTTATTTGTCTTTATTCTTTTTTTTATCTTTTTTTTTTTAATTTTTTTTTTAATTTTTTGTTTATCTTATTTTTTTTTTTCCTTTTTTTTTTTTTTTTTCCTTTATTTTTTTAATTTTTTCTTTTATAATTTATTTCCGGACATTATCTGCTTAAGCATTGAAATCCCATTGGAACATCCTGTACTGTGATAATGTACTGTTTCCATTGCCGCAATGCAAATTTTTGTATTATGCATATAATAATTTGAAGCTGATAATGTCCTACTGAGTGATAGAAGGAGGTTATATTGTCTTAATTGACGCGGAATTAAATGAAATATGGTGCTTCATATATCTAGGCGTCCATGATACATCACACTGGGCATAGTTCTGTATAGTACCATAGATAACCTGAACAATGTAATTATATATGTCCTCCAGTTGGATCACTGCTGACCTCTAAATAGGACATAAATATAACATTCTACTAACCATAGAAATGGTCTCCCGAATGTCTACCGATAACTATGTAATTGCTCGCTGATTCATAGTTTTGACGTAGTTATTCACTCCTTTCCATTCCATATTTCAATATTCTGTTGTCAAATAAAAACTGTTCATAACATAGAAATTAACAATACCATAGAAAGTCCTAGAATGGAAATTGCATGAAAATTATGGCACACGCCGGGGAACTTAGTTGGGGCAAAATGCAACTTGTGCGAACTGGTGTTCTTGTTTTCTGATTGGCATTTATATTTATCAAGCCAATTTGTGATCTAAATTGTTGCCCTTTGTTCAAAGATCATGTACACAAAAACAATAGTGAATTTACAAAATACTGCAGCGACAGGATGACAAAGAAGGAAATCCTTTTAAACTTTCTGCACGTTCATCATTTTGAAATATCGCTCCGATAATCTATCAAGAGTATAATCAGACTCTTATGCAATTTGTAATGTCGATTTACAGAACATGCATAACTCCAGCTTGAAATCAGAGGCCAAGAAACCCTAGAGTATTCATTTTACTTTAAAGGGTTTCCTGTTCAATATATTTGAACAATTTTCAAAATCTCTACATGCATTCGAATATCAGCTTCCAAAATATCACATGTGTCATTTCAATGATTAATTGAAAAGTTCCAGCGACATTTCATATTCATTCATTTGAGAAATGATTGTCGTATAGAAACTTCAATCAATGTGTTTTATTCCCAGACAAAGCGCCAGGTTTCTTAGCCGCTATGAAAAAAGAAATTATCAAATAATTAGACTTTCGATCTGTGAATTCTTCAGATGTTCTTACAAACAGCACACCGACCACTTTCAATTATGACTTTGTGAACCAATTTTTAATTCGCATTCCAATATTGAAAAATTGGAAAATAGTTGTCAGTGACTGCTACAAATAGACACAGTATATTAATCCATGGAATAGTAGGCTATTTCACATGAAACAATGCCGATATCTCACTTGCAATTCTCTTCATGAAAATCCTGTAATTTGCTGTCAACAACTTCCACAACCAACTTGGCAAATACTTTGACTATGATACAATGTTTTAGATCGAATCTGATCTACAAACCATTGATTTTTCCATGTGCCATCATTGTACATAGACAAGATATCAAACTTCCATTCTAGTGTACTATTATCTAAGGCCTACTTCTATGGTTCATAAGCTCTGGCTAAAAAGTAATATCATTGCTGTCGCCACAAATCAGTCATTGATTCCATACTTCCCTACTTACTTTGGTTCACATATGACTGATGAATGGGTTTTTATCGCATGTAAGTTGAGATATTTACAATTACTGAAATGAAGAAACGATCCTAAATTGCTACATCTCCTGATGGCATCTTCTACTGTCCTTCTGTTCTACTGTCTATGGCCGTCAAACAAGGAATTCATGTCTTCGTGATTTCATTCGTATTGAAGAGTAGGTGAAATCATTTTGGTGAAAATGACATATTCGCACTGTTTTTTTTGTACGATGACTCTCTTCTCCATTCACGATTGAAGAAATGAAACAGCGCACACCATCTTTCATATGCTCGCCAAATTAACGTCTTTGTTACCGTGAAAATGCCGGTGGGACACCGGTAGAATGAGCAAATAGCAACGGTTGCCATGCCCTTCCAAGTTTGATTGCTGTGTCTTTAATAGGAGATATCACAGAATTCTGACTTTCCGCTTCGTTCAACCCTCGCCTTCATGGCGAATTTTTTTAAACCAAGCAAGTTGTGGCCACCAGCTTGCAACTTACTATATAATGTGCAACTTGATGAGATCATTAATATAGTAAGCAATATGCAGTGACGTCGATATAAATAAACGCTATTAATCACAGGCATTATTTACGTGGCTTGAAAACGTCGTAGATATTTTTGGCTGTTAGTTCATTCATTCATTCATTCATGAGCTTTATTAGAGTGTCGTTATATCACAGGGACTTCTAGGACACTTTACATTTAATTAAGAATTTGACAAAAAATACGACTTCAGAAGAGTCTTAAAAGCTTTCGGTGATGATTCTTTGGTGATATCAACCGGCAAAGAGTTCCAGACTCGAGGTGCAGTTGTTGTGAAGGATCGTCCACCGAGTGTAGGACGACGCACGGAAGACGTCAGGAGGAAAGGCCCTCGTGCAGATCGCAAGCGGGATCGCCCCTCAGCTTATGAAACGAGATGGAACTCACTGAGCAGCTCCCCTGAGACAGGAGTGAACAATGGCCGCTATACGTTGCTGGATTCTTGCATGTATCGGTAGCCACTTAAGTTCTCTGAGCAAAGGCGAAACCGAGGAGTAGCGGTTGCATCCATAAAGAGTCTGCGCACAGCATTGTGGGAGAACGGCCTGAAGACGACAGAGCTAGGGTGGATGGGACGCCAGCCTAGGACGGAGAATGCAGTAGTCCCAAGACGAGTGTGAACTAAAAGCCACCATGATGGATGTCAAAGAACTGGACTGACTGAGTAGGTTGATCGATCTTATCCTGCGAAGCAATGGCAAAGCAGGAGGCGAACGGTCTAGTGATGTGCGTTCGAAATGACAACACTGCGTCAAATTGGACTCCAAGGCATCTGACAGAATCCACAGGAGAGGACAAATTGGGGCCCACACGAACAGGCTCAGGAGAGAAGCTTCTCATCCGATGTTCAGATCCGCACCACATGAACTCGGATTTGTGGAGGTTGAGTTGCAGCCGATTGGAAGCAAATCAGTTGATTAGAATGTCCTAGCAGACAGATATTTTCGCACTCAATCGCCCTTTCTCGGAGGTCACAGAAGCCATATAATTGAATATCATCGTCAAAAGAGTGCATGTGAAGATCATGTTCATGAGCAATATCGACGAGATCTGCCGCCTAGTTCTGGGGAACATAGACGAGGAATAGAACATGTGCTCTTCTGTAAGGCAAATTTATCTTTAATAAATTTCAAATTCTGAAATAGGCAATATATTTCCAATGCTGACTTTATGAAAGAATTAAAGTAAGTCCTTGTGGAAAATAATCATCTTAGTCGCAGTATAATAATTTATGCGTGAACTTCGGCCTAATTATGTATTCAGCTGCTAGAAATGAACATTGTTCAATTTCCTCATTTTTACACATTCCTTAAGTTTCAAATTGAAATAATTGTTACAAACAGACGTGAAATACTAGAAGAAATAACCAACTTCTATAGAGAGCTTTACAAAAACGATTTTGCAAATGTGATAATAGATGTAGAAATTGAAGAAGAAGAGAAAGAAAATCCGACACCTGAAATTTTGAAAGGGTGAAGTACAATTAGCAATAAGGGAAATGAAGAATAATAGATCACCGGGAGAAGACGAAATAATATGCGAAATGTTAAAAGCTGGAGGGGAAACCTTGATTGAGATGCTGACAAAAATCTTTAACCGAATTTTGAATTGTGGCCAGATACGCCATGAGTGGAGAAACGCAGATGTAGTAGTGATTTACAAAAAATGCTGCAGTAAGAACATAAAGAACTACCCGACCAATAAGCCTTCTAAGTCATCTGTACAAAGTCTTTACAGAGTTTTACAAAAAACGCCGGATTAAACAGACTTTAGAAGGAATCAACCAAGAGAGAAAGCTGGTTTTCCGGAAAGGCTAACTCAACAATTGACCATCTACACTCAATAAATCAACTGATTGAGAAGTATACAGAGTATAACAAGACTCTCTATATACTTATGATCGACTATGAATAAAGCTTTTGACTCTGTTACCACACAGCGATGCTAACTGCAGTAAAAAAGCAGGGAGTAAGAGGAAAATTTGGAGAATTTTAAATGAGATTATATAGTGATGCCAAACAGCTTCCATAAAGTTGGAAACAAGAGGCCCGAAATTCCTCATTGAACGTGCGTTCCGCCAAGGAGATCCCGATATCCCCAGTCCTCTTTACGGCAACATTAGAAGACATATTCAGATCATGTCACTTCCCTACAGACGCAGGAATAAACATCGACGGTGAACGTCTTATGAACTTGAAGATTTGCAGATGATATTGCCATTTTTTGAATTTGAGATGACGCGACTTCACATGCAAATAATTGTAGATGAGCTAAATAACAGGGAAAAAAGGTCGGTTTTTAAAGATAAACAACGAGAAAACACAACATTTTGACAAACGCCAAAAGAGTTTAATCCACATCAATGGACACGTCATAGATTATGTCGACGATTTTATTTACCTTGGACAGAATATCTCCTTTCAAGCCCGCCAAGAACAAGAAATCCTAAGAAGAACACAAAATGCGTGGAAGTCCTTTTCGAAACTCAAGCCCTACTTAACATCACGAGGTATAGAGATGAAGAATAAAAAACCGTTTGTTCGATATGTGCATTCTGCCTGCCTGACATACGGATCTCAAACCTGTCTCTCTCTAACAACCGATCACACAGGAGAATAAACCTCAGAACAACACAACGAGCGATGGAACGAAGGATGATTGGAGTCACTCTGAAAGACAAGGTTAGAAACGAAGAAGTAAGGAGACGAACAGGATTAAAGGACGTTGTGATAGAAGCGAAACATCTCAAATGGAAGTGGGCTGGTCATGTCCATCAGCATCGACCCCGACTAAAGATGGAGCCATAGAACGACAGTATGGATACCAAGAGAAGGGAAAAGAAACCGTGGAGGACAAGAAAGAGATGAAAACAACTCCCAAGAACTGGCCCGCGAACGATCGTGCGAAATGGATTCGTATCACAAGGGAGGCCATTTTCCGCAAGGATGATAACGGCTAACGTAAGACGGAAGTAATTGTACTTTATAGTAAAACTCGTTGCGCTTTGATATTCAAAATCACATGGAGATATCCGGAAGAAGCAATCAATTATTTAGTGACTTCTATATGGCTATTGTTGCGTCTAGAAATATTTCATTAAATTAATGGCACTTAAAGACATTTCTAATATGAGGATTTCTGAAGGAGAATGGTATGTCTGTTGTTCCTCTAGAATAGTATTGAAAGAATGCTAAAGGCCTCTTCCCCAATTCTCAAACCTTTCCACCAGGGATTGTAAATAATTGATTGGCAAATAAAAAATCAATTATTTTGCCATCAATCAATTAGTTTTTAATTAGAAATTCATCAATCAATTAATTGGAATTAATTGCCAATATTCTTAATAGGCCTACGTGGGCCTTAATTGCATTCATTCATTTAACCCTAGATGTGATTCATTTTCTCGACTTGATTTTTTGACTTTTTATAGAAAGGAACATTTTATATCGACGATATTCCCTAGACTTTCTATAAATTATCTCTGAAATCAGACTAGATTAAAGACTCAAATTACAGGTACTAAAGATCTACTAAGAATATCTCAACTAGTTCTCAAGTGAAAAATGCGAAATGAAGGTGAATTTAAATATTTTTGTATTCATACAATAGAAGCAACCTGTAACTAGTCATCAATCATCCCTCACCTCAACTAAAAATTCACACGAGTATGGACATGCGTGTATGCAATCCGCACCCTGCGATTTTCAAATTGTTAAATGGAAGTTGATCTCAAAGGAGTGTGTGTAGACCTAGATGGAGTTTGAATGTACAAATGTTGAAGGTAAATTTTTAAAAAAGTAGGAACCAAGTAAGTACCAAGTGCTAACATAGGCGGAATTTATTGACACTGATCCAATTAAATTGCAATTAATTATTAACCAATTAATTTTTTACAATCCCTAATTTCCACTTTGATAAATAGTTCCTACAATCTTTAACTGAAAATCAAATTTGTAAAAAGAAACAAATTGAGTTCAAATGTTTTATCTGAAGTTTAATATCTTTCAGTCGAAGCTAAAATCTGCTTAGACATTAGTTAAGTTGTCAGCCCTGCAGAATATCTTCAACTCATCATAACTGAAAACTATTTTCATAAAAATTACCTTTAGAATAAGATGTCCTGGAAAATTCTCCATCTGAAACATAGAAGTGACAATTGTTAACAACCTGAATTATCATGAAGAAACATGCGCATCATGTCGTACCATCATTCGTGACAACGACAAAGAACAAGGAATGTACATTTTTGTACATGAATGAATTACATGAAGATGATGATAAAATAATACAAACAAAATGACAATACTTTAGCTGTTGGTGCAATTTTATGACAAATAACAGTAATAATACAAAAAGACAATAATAAACACATCGCTTTTGATTTTCACTTGTTGTTCATTCGTATTTTTGGGGATGTGGTTGCGTTGGGTGAGTTGTGGTTGGGGGGGGGGGGTTTTGGGGGTTTGGGTTGGTGGGTGGGGGGTGTTGGGGGGGTGGTGAGGGGGGTTGTGTTGTGTGGTGGGGGTGGGTTGGGAGGGTTTGTGGGTGGGGGGTGGGGGGGGTGGGGGTTTTGGGGGATGGGGTGGGGGGGTGGGGGGGGTTTTGGGGAGGGTGTGGTTGGGTGGTTTTGGGGGTGGTTTGGGGGAGTGTTGGGGTTGTGGTGGGGGGGTTGGCTGGGGGGGTTTGGTTGAGGGGGTGTGGGGGGTGGGGGGGGGGTTGGGGGTTTGGGGTGGGGTGGGTGGTTGGGGGTTTGTGGAGGTTTTGGGGAGGGGGGTGGGGGCTAAATTTGATTGCAAATGTTTCTGAAACTTTTGTATGACGTGTTTGCAGCAAGTGTGGCATGTGTCTGTGAAATGACTAGAGCCAAGAAAAATCTGTGTTTATAACTATCGAAAAATGTACTTTAAACTGTGCTACAATATGTAATAAAAACTTAAAGAAAACGTTGCAATGACGCAATATGCGGAATGGATGAAAATTGCATTAACTGATAGCTTGTATGATAACAGAGGAAGGTAAATCAAAGAACTTAAAATCACCTATTGCAATAGCAAAACAGAAGCTTTTCAAGTAAGTTTCAGTGAGACTTCAGCTGACTATTGGGTAATTAGCAATATTTGTCAAATCAAATGCAGTCCAACTTGTGAATCCGGAAGAGTTTGACGACCACGAATAGCATGCAAGATGGTTTTGAATTCCTTACATCCAGAGTTTTTGCTAAAAACACTGCTGAATTTCCCCTTAGCTATTGGATGATTTGCGAGTGATTCCCCGATTTCTTCCAAAATTTCAAGAGAATCGTGAACCTTCAATCTCACCTCAATCCTTTGAATTGAATCACACAATGATTTAAAATTCATCAAAATGAATATAAAGTATTCAATCACATCAGAGTCAGTCAAGAACAGATCGGCCGAAAGGAAGCATTATAGTAACATATTTTCAGCTATTAAAAATGACACCAAAGAACTATGGAAACGCATAAACTACGTAAGAGGCAGCTCTAAGACAGATAATAGCTTCATTACTGAATTACAGACAAATACCGGTATTGTGTATGACCATTTTGATAATGCACTAAACGAGCAATTGTAAATGTTACTGAGAAACTAAAAAATAGCAGCAGCAATTCCAACAAGGATGACTACTGCCAGGAAAGCACCACTTCACTTGTGTTTCAAGACATCACACATACCGAATCGATCGAAGTAATGAACAAAGTACACAATAGTAAATCGACAAATGATGAACTTCCCCTGAGAATTTTCAAACAATGTTCCAAAAATGTTCCAAAAATGTTTTCTCATATCTATGTGAACTATTGAACGAATCAGTTAAATCGGGCATCTACCCCAGTTGTCTAAAGAAATCTATTATTATACCCATCTTCAAAAAAGGAGATAAGAAGTCGCCAGCCAACTATCGACCAATATGTCTACTGAGTTATATAACAAAAGTTTTCGAAAAATTGATTCATTGGAGGATTTTTGACTTTTTAAATAAGAAGATGTTACTATATGAAAACCAATTTGGATTTAGGAAAAATCATTCTACCAGTCTAGCTCTCTTGAAAAAAAAAATAAATAAAAAATAAAAAAATTGTCAGACAAGATATACAAGGCAAAAGCTAAGAATGAATATAGCGTAGGACTAAATCTGGACATAAGTAAAGCCTTCGATGCGGTCAACACTGACTTATTGTTGAAAAAGTTAAACAAAATAGGTATCCGCGGCTTCTTGCACGAATGGCTTCAATCATATCTAAAAAATATACCTCACATTGTTTTTATCAACAACGTCAAATCGAAGGAGCTTACCGCTAAGTCTGGTGTTCCACAAGGCTCAGCGTTGGGACCTCTATTATTTTTGGTTTATGTAAATGACATAAAAAACATTAGCCACCATGGCGAACTCAGTTTCTTTGCAGATGACATAAGCCTAGTTGTAAATGACAAAACTCTAAATGATGCAATAGAGAAAACTCAACTTTTACTGAATAGCATCCTAAAGTGGATGGAAAGTAACAAACTAACACTAAATATGGATAAATGCGAATACATCATCTTCAATCCCATGAGCCACAAAAGTGATTGTGAAATGTCCAAAAATATACATATTGAGGGCACCAACTTGAAGAAAATTGAACATACAAAAATACTTGGAATAAAGTTCGACAATAATGTCAAATTCGATGAACATATTGCGACTGTTGTCAACAAATTAAAAAAATTCATTCCGATTTTCTATCGGCTAAGAGATATTCTACCACTAGATGTCCTTCGTATGATGCACGAACAACTTTGTCTCCCTCTGATAAAACATTGCCTAATAGTATATGGTAGTGGAAACAAAAATTCGAATCGTTGTTTGCAAAGAATATATAAAACTTTGATTAAGATAATCCATCGAAAAGAAAAGCAATCACTTGAACTTCTTTTCTATGAGAGGGAGCAATATATGAATATTGCGAGTATGTATCAATATGAACTTTTAGTGCCAGCATACAAAATTAAGTACACAAAGAACACGTTGCCATCGATCTATCAAAACTATGTAGAATCATCGACTAGACGATCCGATAGCTTCAAATTGCCGTTTTGTAAGAAATCATTAGAACAAAAATAAGCACTTTTCAAATACCATTTTCATGGAATTTGCTCCCCAATGAAATAAAAAGATCAAAATCAATTAGAGAATTCAAAAAGAATATAAAGTCGTATCTAATAAAAAATATGGACTCATTTTAGAAACCTGACCACTCTTACTCACGATAGATAAAAACTCTCTGCTATAAATGTTATCCAAAACTAAGCATCAGATGCGTTCGCAGAACAAATTCTGAGTTTTATAAGTAGCTACGCAGCAGCACGCATACTCTCTAGTGTTTGAACAATTTCTTTCTGGTTTGTGAACAAACATGTATATACAGAAATTATGTGCGGGCCAGTCATATACCCCTTCTTGTGAGTCCTCTGGTCCCTTTCTCCATTATTGTTGTATCTCCACATTATTGAATTACCCTTGCATGCCAATTCGAATGTACCTACTCTGCTTGTTGTCTATGGAGAATAAACATATTTTCTATTCTATTCTATACTGTCTTCTCTGGGCAGAATGACATGAACAGTACAAGACTGCATCGGTCAATATCGAATGTTCAGCCGTGCGCTTAAATTATCCCTCTAAATCTGCTGTTGGTGAACATGTTCTGATATATTTGACTGAATTGTCTCTGGCCATTGTGATTTATATGATTGTTTAGCAGTATCAATTTAACACTTAACTGCAAATATTTCCTCGAATATAATCACACGTCATGCTAACAACGGGTCGCTTTTGGTGATATTACCGGTTAGGAACATCTACTAAATCTTTATTAAAATCTGTGAATTTTATTAGAGACTTGTTACGAGCATTATTTAGACTATCATGCAGTGTCGGTATGGTATGATCGTACACTGACTATGGTCGTAGACAGCCTTGCTATCAATGACGACTTCTTCTAGAGGCTGCGACCTTCCACGTCATTCAGGCAGTCAGTGTGACTGTGAAACTGTGTAAGAATCTTCTCCACCTCATCGATTAACTTTTTCTTGGAAGGAGTGCTCACTTGTATCCATCAATTCGTGAGATCAGCCGCCAAATCTTTGGTCTTGGAAGGTTGAGGCCTGCATGAAAATTAGCAGTCAATTCAAAATCATCAGTGACAAGCCTAGACTGTGCATGCATTCAACATGAAGTCATGAATACCTCACAGACAGATATCAACATGATTAAGAAACTGCTCCTTCTAATGTCAGCTGATGTTGACGGATATCCTGAAATACCATGAGAACTACGAGTATTATAAGCATCCTCTCGCGACTATTTCCATCTTGTTTGGATGCTAATTTCACGCATTCCTGACAAAGTGCGCTGTCAGTTGTAGCCGGTGGCATTGATGGCATACGGTATATTTGACACCATAGTAAGTAATAGATTGCTTACGTTATCAATTAAAATGTAGAAGTGAATTTTTGTTCTTCCTGATAGAACCACGGCCCGTTAAATTTGCCATAATTGCAAATACCTCCCCGTTAATGCCATGTTCATGCATCGGCATCTCAGTTCTTCCAAAGTTGGCTCATTTCATCAATTTTCTCTCTGATGACAGGCTACGTGTGTGATAAGCTAATAAATTAGTTAATGCCTTCAAAAGGAATCCAAATAGTTGCAACCATAGAAGTGGATAATAGTACACTGGAATCTGTACACATCTGCACTTCATGTTATCGCTTCTAATTCAAGAACTGAATGTCCTAATTTGCAAAACTTTTGCATGTAGGTAGAAAATATACTCAACTGCAGTTTTGTGACGCTTGATTCATTTTCACGGAGAGCTAGTCAATATAAGAAAACAGCAACACCGACTTGCACTGAGTTGTGGATGCAGTGTGTTTATTAACACACTATGTGTGACAGAATGCAATTTCACTCCGATACAGAAATGATAAAATAAGAACGCAGGGACTATCAAGAAATATTTGAAGTTCATTTAAGTGATTTTTCAGTAATTAATTGTAAGGCATAAATAGGTATAATCATCAAGTAATCGATTGTATCAATTTCATATTCCAATGACGTTAATTGATTGATTTAAATTTCAATTGCAATAAATAGATAACTCATAAAGACATCTGTTTGATGGGATTGCTTTTAAATTCGGAATCGCGTACATCATTCACATAGCCTATTAGCCTACTACTCTCAAGTCCACATTTCCAACGTAGGTTTGTATTGTTTGCCTTCAACAAGACGCGACACGCATGAATGCACATCCTTTACCGAGTAGTACACACACCGCCTCTCATTCGGGAGAATTGCAGCCAATTAACAGAGGTGGGGGCGACTCGGAAAAATGAGGATCCGATTAGCGATTATCCAATTGTCTGATTCGATTATCAGATATCAGAAACGGAATTCAATTCGAGATAATCCTATTAGTTATCCAACAGAAGTGTGCAGCACAAAAATTTATTCAAATTCAATTTTTTTTCCTTGAGATAAGAAAGAAGAGAGGGCAGTTACATCTGACAATTACACAAAAAGAAATATGAAGAAAATCGTATTTATTGGGAAAAGAAAATGTAGGACTTATGCGCATTAATATTAGAGTACATGAACACGATCGGACAAAAGCAAAAAACTATATGAAATCTGAAATTGTGAAATCTTGATAACAAAAAACATGATGTCCATGTAAACATGTAATGTGAACAACATACAATATGAATCAAATGTCGGGCATTAAATTTGACAGCAAATTATGCTGTTAGTATGTTTGAAAGGCCACTGATTTTGAATCATCACTTATTGCTTACATTTATCAGAGAGAATTTCATGCAGTCCTGTTGTAATGATATCAGTCATGTCATACAAGTGGATAGCAGAGCAGCGCAGAGAATACATCGTCGATAATTCATTGATAAGCGTACTGATGCATTTTGCTTATCATGACAAGATTCCGAAATGCTGCGATGCTGTGAGTGCAAGTCATAAAGAGGAATTCTATAATTATCAGCATAATATGCGTCTAATTTTATCTCTGCAATCATTTGCATTCAAGCGTAGTCATGTAATAATTGTGTTATCTCAACATCTGCAAACCATGAGTCATTCGCATCCCATTCAGACAATAGAGAATTCTCTGAAGTATTTAAAACAATGGTGATCTTGCTTCATATGCGCTAGAGAGATACTCAATATGAGGAAGTAGGAATTCACAGAAATTCTATGCAAACTGATGTAGTGTAGTCAGGAGGTAATGATTGAAAAGAGATTTGTAGCATTGTAAGAGTTTAAAATATGCCTTGGGGTCAATCCATTTTGTAACATTTGTCAAAAAACGTGTCTTCGATAAAATCCTTCGTTCTGATCCGATTTTCATAATTTTTTTTTTCATCGTGATCCTTGGGATCTCCTCTTTTCGGTCATAATAAATTCAAACCAATCCAACAAAGCTTTCTTTATGAAAAATCTAGTTCAAGGTAGAAAAGTACCAAAAATGCCTGTCCCCAGCATAGATCAAAGTTTGTAAACATGTTCATACACAGTACATGAATGCAATCACAAGTCCCCTTAAATCGTATAGAGTGGTTTGTAGTCGTCTAGTAAGTACCTCAATAATCAATTAATTTCTATGCCAACTCGAATCTAGCATTTTAACCATAGAAATGGATCTTCATCTCATGTTTTTGTCTTCCAGATGTCTACGGATAACTATGTAATTTTTCACTACTTCATAGTTTTGACATAGCTATTCAGTCCCTTCCATTCAATATATCAATACTATTGTTGTCAATTGCGATATCAAATAAAACTGCTTATAAGAGCTGGCGAAAAAGTAATATCATAACTGTCACCACAAATCAACCATTGATTCCATACTTCCCTTATATACTTACTTTGGCATAGATACTCCATCTTCGGGAGGAAATTTCGTTGTGATCGGCTTAAATCAAGTGTTGACAACTTGAATGTGATCGAGTTGCTTGTTTTACACGGACGATGAAGCATAAAAAAAGTAAAGATAAATGAAAGTCATATTAGGGCACTCAATTCATTAAGGCCATCGTACTTGGGCATACAGGATAGCACACTGATGGCATTGCCACGCTGTATGGCCATGCTTATGCGTTGTCGCAAGAAGGCGGTTGCACGGTCATCTCCAGTTGCAGCAACAATCTTCTGTCCCACGGTCTTGATGAAGTGGTCAGCGCACAGTCCCAAGGCTCCCATGGTTTCCACAGCTATTGGACAGAAGTGATAATCCACCGCTAGCCCTTCATCTTTCTTTCTCTTCCTTTCCTCTGCCTTCGATGCGATAGTACCGCGTGCTCTTGGAGGGATAGTGGAAGATTACTCGTCACTAATGTATCGGTACAAGTAAAATCCCATAGAAGGGAGCGTCCTTTGGCCCAAGGAATGAGTGTTGCTCCATCTGGCCTTTTACCGTCAGTTCGACACAGTCCTTGAGGCTCCAATATCGATGGGATGCCAGCGGAGATGAGTGCCCGTCGTATTAAGTCATTGGCTTGACTATGCCGAGTCAGCCTCCCTGCATTGAATCGACAGCTCAATGCATGTACTCCAGCACTTGCACTTGAAAGGTGCGCATATTGTTGCTCCGAGTCGTAGACCAATGATGCTTAAATTATACATACAAAGTCATGTACCATGTGAAAGCGCATGAACCGTACTTTCAACCTGACTATAATTCAATGTTGCATTTACATTTACTTGGGATCTTTCTTCAATTATCCTTTGTCCCCCAAAAATTGTCTTCTGACCGATGAACATTTCTCCACTTAGAAATGATGTCTTCATTGTCTTTGTCGACGAAATACATTATTTGTGTGTCCAGCTGTTGTACCAAAAGGAAATAATACACTATGGATCATCACAATTAAGCATTTGTGAATTTTAGAAAATGGCCTGTGTTCTTTCGACCAGAAGTTTTTGATTTTTCTCAAAATTTCACTTTGTTGCTGAAACCACATTTTTTATCCGTATTTCATGAAAACTCACGGAATTATCAAGAGCCATAATGTAATTATGGATGCGAAATTTTGTCTGATAAGACAAAAATCATCATTTTCAAAATCTGGTAAAAAATGTCCATCTGACCGAGACCACAAATTTATCGGTCAGAAGACACCAAAAAAATATATGTACAAATACAAACCCTGTACGAGGGCTGTTCAAAAAGTTTTGCGATGTGATGTGAATATTCTATTTACAAACGAATTAAGCATTACAACCTCTCAAAATAGTCTCCAGAAGAGTCTATGCAAAGCTGCATACACGTGAACCAGCTTTCGAAGCATCTACACCAACCCGAAGAAGGTATGCTGTCGATGCCCTCAATGAATGCTTCCACAGCGGCTCCTCGCAGTTTGTTCACTATCAGGAACACGAAGAAGTCGCAGGGCGCAAGGTCAAGTGAATAGGGTGGATGCTCTACTTCTTGGACTCCATTTTCCTCAAGGAACTGTTTCGTGACCTGTGCCCGGTGAGCTGGACCGTTGTCCTGATGAAGGAGAAGACGTCGGCGTTGTCGTGACTTGCGACTCGTTGGTGACACATCAAGGACTCTTGGAAGGCATTCCGAAACGTACCAATTGGCGGTTACTGTGCGCTGAGTATCCAAGGGAATCGTCAAAACTTGACTACTCATGGTCACAAATGTAGTCACCGTTTTCTTTGCACCGCTTCGCTCTCTTTAGCAATTCTGTGGAGGGCCGCAGCAAGCCTATCCACACTCTCTTGCTGTTGAAGTCCACTCTTGAAATGATTGAGAATCATTGGCCCGAAATGGTCATTTATGTCTGAAGTGGAACATTGTCAAAGCACTTAAACTGCCGAAACCGAGAACTACATTAGACAGGTTATTGCAACTACTAGAAGTTAATGAACCAAGCTCATTTAGATAGTCATAGACATCCATTAAGTTACACTCCCTTCGAATTTATGTCACAAAACCTTTTGAACAGCCCAAAGACTCATTTGGTGTGGTCGTCACTATGATTTTCGAGTTCATGATGAACAATTGACTACACCGGTACCGTGTGTGCAAATATTCAAAGAAAACGAAATTACAAAGTTGAAAAGACAGAAGTTGCCCAAAATGTTGTTGCAAAAAATGAATTTACCCCATTGTTTGATAGCATTGTCATCTTATAAACATAGGACCAAATACTTGAATAATAGCATTGTAGGAGTTTCAACCCAGACAACCGTGAAAGAGAGATTCACGGCATAGTGTTGATGAAATGGCCCTGCCTAATAAGTGAACCACTACCAGGGTAAATAAGCTGCATCAGCACACGTAAACAGCTTAGGTGTAAAAGGCTTTTCCCTGGGCAAAGGCATTTCGCATAGAACAAAGTTCAACAACCGACTGAATCAGAGTCTCGAGGCACGAAGACTGCAGAACAAGATCTTACAACAGCGTGTTGGTTCGCACCAGCACCTTGCATGTCCACTTGCGGCGATTTGTGCAAACTCAAAGCACCAGCATCTACGCTTCATTGTACAGAAGTCTTCTTCTTAATTGCCCTCACAAGCAAATCACTTCAAATCAAGTTTAGCAATTTTTTGAGTCAAAATTATTGATGTCTTTTTAGATCAGTATTGTCACACTTTTATCATAGATGTATTACCTTAGAATTATTATAATTGAAGAAATCTAACCTGACACAGACTTGAACTCTGCAACAACAGAATTACACCAATTGAGACTATTATTCTGTTTATGTTATTACCAAAAGACGCCAACGCCTACAACTGATATATTTGAACTCTGATAATACCGCCAGTTTCTCTTGAGAAGGTTTGATAATTGAAATAAAAGCTCTGATGCTGAGTTAATATCTATGAAAGGTTAATCTAGAATGCAATTTCATTATGTCAGTCAACGCATAAAAACCAGCAGTGCTCTTCTACAAAGATAAGTATTCCACATCGCACTGATTGTCACTCAACACACCATGAAGCTTGGATTCTTCTCATGTATTTTTCTATGGAACTTCACTGACTCATCTGCCACCATGTGTTCGAAGGTCCGGCAATCACACATTGGTCAGCATGATGCTGAATTGTTTGAAATGACAATCATTGATCAAGTAACCACTGCAGCTTCCTGTGTTGAAATTTGCACGTTGGAAAGTCCTCGATGTATTGCTGCACGCTTGGATGCATCACAAGGAAAATGCATCCTTTATGAGAAGTTGATTTTGCTTCAATATGAAAGGCCTGTCCAATCACAGACCTCACAACGTGAAGATGTGTGGATAATAGGAAATACTGGCGAATGTCCGGCGGTATTCGATACTTTGTCATGGAGAAATTCCCGATATTTATTGGAAACAGAAACTTACAATTGGAATAAGGCGAAAGGATCCTGTGAAAAACGCGGAGGCAAGTTGGCCGAAATCAGCACTACAGAAGAGTTGGAAAATGTAGCCAAGAAAATTCATCGTCGTTATTACTTGAGGCACATTTGGATTGTGGCCATCGTTTGCAGGGTGGGAGTAGTCTCACAGACAATTGGCGATGGTTTCAAATCGGGTCA
The DNA here is from genome assembly GCA_907163375.1 of Prostheceraeus crozeri. Lineage (NCBI taxonomy): Eukaryota > Metazoa > Platyhelminthes > Polycladida > Euryleptidae > Prostheceraeus > Prostheceraeus crozeri. Next base: position 72,736 of record CAJQUW010012887.1, on the reverse strand, counting down.
TAAGATAAATATGAGTTCAGACTTCTGGCTTCGTGGAGAACCCAGTTCAATCGCTGACAATGTCGTTGCAATTTCCCAGGAAAAGTTCAACGACCATTTCTGGACATCCAGAGAAATGTCTTTATGCGAATGCATCGAAATATAAAGATATCCCATTCAGTTTCGCAGAAATAGCAATTTGTTCATTTCTAGGAATGTACCAGAAATGAAAAACAAAGACAATTCGTTGTATTCTGCAGCACTATACACTGTATTTATTGGACAATTAAAGCCATTGCCTAACAACTATTCTTGTGACAGTTATTCAAATAACAATGACGGACGAACCAATGTTGTCAAAGATATGAGACAATAGCCAACCAATGTCTACAAAGAGCATTTCTAGGTCATCTGCTTGTCAACACTGTTTCTTCTCAGAATGGTACTGGGTAGGAATATCGATCACTGTTCACTGTTAGCGGAATGAATTTCACCCAGCTGCTTAACCACGATGGGTAGACACTCTTTAAAACACGCTGAAGAACATGTTTCTTTAAGAATCGATTGTTAATGCTTTCGCCGAAATATCATACAACCATCATGACAGTTCGCTACCATCGACCGTCAGGAGGTCCTAGACGCCGGAGCCCTGTCTTGTTAAGCGACTTTTAAACTGAAAATAATTTTCGACCAAAACATTTGTATATATTTTCTTTGACTTCACAATTTTGCATCAAACTGACCACCGAGTGGTCAACTATAAATCATACAATAATTTGAAAGACCATGGACACTATTCGCATGTCATTCAAATGATCATCTGCACGAGTATTGCATGTTTTGGAGCATGCTTCAACTGTCTTAGAGAAGTGTGACAGGGACGATAGAGGTAGGCTATGGGAGAAATGATGCCTCAGTGCAATGATCTGTATGAAAGACAACGTTTATAAGTAATGTTATAGAAAGTGAATGACAATGACAGTACAACCATCGACCGATACCTCCTGTGAATCTGTTGGATCCATGACTTAGTGGACAAAATCTACTATGACCGCAGAGCAAGCCAAGTCTGTTCGGAATGTAATCGCTAGAGCTGATCCTGGTGCCTCTGGACCACTCCCCCAATGCCTTGTGAAGGCATTTCCTTGCAACACAGAGGATCCTTTTGAAAACAACGTTCATTGTGAAACTTGTTAGAGGAGAGCGATGAGAATGTGTTTCTGTTACAAAACCCTCTCGGACTTCAAAAGTATTGTGCTGTTCTACTACAGTACAGCAGCTGTCGACCGTCAGTTAGTGCCAAGAGATTGAAGCTGATAAAATACAAAATATCAGCATAACAGTGATGATAGATTTAAAGCACAATGAAATACTTCTAATTTAATTCAGAATCACGCACTTTGTTATTTCCTAAATACAAAGAGTAATTTAGTTTACATCACATTCATGGGTTGATGTCCCACAGCTTGTCTCTGCTCCTTGTGTATTTCTTATAAGTGACATTTGCGATACATGATCTAAGAAAATCTATGATATCGTTGCCTCAAGAGAGACAAATGCATTGTCATGAATGAGTGTATCTGTAGAAATATGTCTATGTAGGTATGCGACATTACTTTTGTACCTTACTTTTTATTCTTAGAATTCAGATCATTCATACCGCGTACTCTATGTATGAAGCTCTATTTCTCTGCCTAGAAGACAGTGATTGTCAAAACACGGATATCCTTTGTAAAAATATCAATTCCAAAGTCATAATGTTGATTCTGTTGATGCAAGTGGGGTATCTGATTATTACTTCATATCTTGGAAACGTCACAAATTGTTTACGGCTATGGGACATACCAAATGTACCATAGGGCTTCAGTGACATGATCTAAATGTTACTTCATTGCTATGGTACATTTGGCAAATGTCAGTTGGTCTACATGGCTACATTATCTATGCGTGCATTGCTGTTGCAATCTTTATTCAATGTAAATTCAATGTCAGTTATTTTTCACTATTTCGTAAAGTTACACTATCTATTTTTAGCTACTGTACGAACCACACAATTAGATTCATATGCGCGCGCTTCGGCTTCCTAGAAAGGAAGGGTTATATGTAGCCTTAATATCGAAATGGCATATCACAGAATTAGACAACTTGCTCCTTCTCGAATGGATAATTCGTATTATCGCTTGCTATTGGAAATGGCAAACAATAAGCTGTCAGCAGAGGACACCAGAACCAGTGAGAGAGGCGTGCGTGCTGTGATATCACTTCGCACACACCAAAACACACATCGATGCCTGGCTTCGATTCAATGTATGCACTATACAGTGAGCAATGCCGATGAGAGGATGTGAAAGTTATCAAGTGAACTAATTTTCGTACGCCTGCTACTTTCTTTAATAATGATCGGAGGGGCCAACATGATGGAGAACACTTGTACGCAATGATCTGAATTCTTCGAATCTGAAGGAATTGTGGCAATCGAAGCACTTTGCTGGAACTCATATTAATCAGCAAGCGACGCACGACTTTTTTCCTATCTCTGTAAGGTATTAGGAATACCTTTCTGCCCACTCAATAAGTTCCTCGATGTGCCGTTGATTTCGAATCAATCACACTTCTAGCAAACCGAAGCAGATAAACAATATTTAATTCTGTGGTACGAACAGAACACAATATAGTAGACATTCTTAAAATTCTCAGATTTCATTTAATCTGCATTTCATGATTTCGAAAACATCTCGCGGAATTTTGATGAATATGAATTTATTCTTCATTGTAAATGTTGAATGTATTTATTCAACGAAACAATTGATAAGTCTACATTGCTTCAATCGAATACAAGGATAATAAAAAGCATTTTATAAAAAACGCATTTAAAACATGTTTTTTACCAACCATGCTTTTAACTAATGAAATTTCGTCCCCTAGAAATTTCATGAAGAATTTAGAGGGATGTTTCTCAACCTCATGTGAAGCGTCGACTCAAATGATCACTACCTCATATTTCAGAATTTGCCAGCTTATTCACTGTTCAGTTGTTTAACGCATTAGCTACTTAGTACAGGGCAGACTTGGCAATACTGTGGCAATTCCTCTGCAAAACTGAAAACCAGTTTGAAACTCTTTTTGTATGTATTTGTTGAGAATTAGTGACATCATGTGCATAGTTTTATTATGGATATTGTAGGCATCCACTGCGGATATCCATGGCTTCATACAAGCTACATTTCTATGGACTATTTCTTGAAATACATGCAATGTATCAAGAATGCAATGAGTGCATGCAATATATGCAAGGAAGAGGACAAAACCCTTATCCAAAATAGAGATAGGATAGTCAATCAATGTCTAGAATTCTACAAAGAACGATACAGCTCTTAAAGACAATCAAACAATGATCCTTTTCTCCCAGATTTATCAAGATCAAGCAATGACGAACTGCCCATCCTACCATCAGAGGTTCGAGAATCAATAAAGCGTCTGAAGTGCAATAAAGCACCGGATGAGGATACTATCAGCACGGAGGAAAAGCCACCGTAGAAATTCTCACACATCTCTTCAATAAATGCCTACAATACTGTAATACTCCTACATCCTGGAAAAATGCTGCAATTGCTTTTCTACACAAAAATAGGCGATATCAGACATCAAAAACTATCGACCAAATAGTCTGCTACCTGTCATGTACAAAATTTTCTCTAGTTTTCTTTTACAACGAATGGTTAGCGCGCTCAACTTCTATCAGCCACGTGAGCAACCTGGAGTCCGAGCAGGTTCCTCAACTATAGACCACCTACAAGTAATAAATCAAGTACAGGAAATGGCAAACGAATACAATCTTCCACTCTGTTTTGCTTTTGTGGACTACGAGAAAGCTTTCGATTCTATCGAGTTCCAACCACTTTTCGAAGCATTAAGAAATCAAGGTGTGGAGGAAGTATACTTAAGTATCTTACAAAATTTTGTATGAAGAAGCAACATCTTATCTGCGACTCTATACATGCATCAACTAATTCAAGATTGAACGCGGCGCAAGACAAGGAGACAACATCTCTCCAAAACTTTTTACGTCATGCCTCCAGGACTCCGTGATCCGCCAAATAAGCTGGGAGGGTAAAGGCATTAATATTGATGGAAAAAACTTTTCCACCTAATATTTGCTAGCGATATTGTACTGATAGCCAACAGTTCCCAAGAACTACAGAAAATGCTTAAAGACCTACACGACACCAGCAAACCAATTGGACTAAAAATGAATTTGGAGAAAGCGAAAGATATGTATGATAATTATGTCGACAAAGCCACAATATGTCGACAATATCACAGTGAATGGAAAGAAGATTGAAGAGGTTAGTAATTATGTCTACTTAGGTCAGTTAATAACTAGTGACTATGACCAAATACCAGAAATTAGGAGAAGAATCAGATTAGGCTGGACTGCATTTCGAAAACTAGAAAACATGCTGAAAAATAAGAAAGTCAAAAGGAATCTGAAAAAGAAAGCATTCAATGAATGCATACTGGCGGTCATGACTTAGGGCAGCGAAACATGATCACTGAGTAACACCCAAATGCAGAACCTAGTGACTTGCCAAAGAAATATGGAAGGAATTATGATAGGAATAACTCTCTGTGACAAAAAGAAGCAGTTGGATTCGAGAATAGACTGGAGTAGCCGAAATCATCACAACCATCCGAGAATGCAAACATCGATGGGCAGGACATATCGCAAGAAGGACAGACAACAGGTGGACTGCAGAGCAACTGAGTGGATTCCCAGCGAAAATAGAAGACCAAGAGGAAGACCAAAGACCAAATGATGTGAAGAGCTGGTGTGATGAGTGGGAACCAACTGGATCCGTAACGCCAGAGACAGAAATTTGTGGAGGGACAGTAGAGAGGGGTTTCTCATTCGGGATGACATGCAATGTCAAATTTTGCAGAACAGTTTTTGTGACCTGGATAGAGCAAAACATGTGTAATTGTTACCGAGCAAGTAGATTTGTCAGCCTTTCTATGGTCTATTATATAACTTCAATGGCATATTAGGGCCGTCTAATATGCCATTGGAGTTATATAATAGACCATAGAAAGAACCATAGAAATGCCTTTCATCTCCGCATTCCCAGTGAAAATGATATTGTGCGTAATTGAGCTATGGTACAATGTGGAAAAAGGAAGGCAACAATGTATCCCGTAATGATGATTTCTCTATCTATGCATGAGAAAGACATTTTTGAAATCTCAATCAGCGTATATCTACATGTGTATTCATACCATTGCTACCCAGTCCATTTCAATGACGCACAATATTATTAACATAGCTTTTTCGGGCAACAGTGTAGGACATATTCAGGTGTTTACGCGCCCTCAAATGTCCTACATTGTTGCCCTCAAAAATCCATGTTAATGTTGTATTGAGGTGATTCCTATGGTTCACAATTTGGGCTCATAGATATCATAGCCTTAACATATTTTAAATTTCCTTGCATTGCAAACATTTTTCTGTTTTTCCGTGTTTCAGGGAATAATGCTCGAAGACTCAATTATTTGGGAGTATATTAATACGCTTAGGTACATAAAATTAGGTTATGCATGCAACTCCATTGCTGAATTCTCGGATGCCTTTGTTTCAGTATTCTAATTGCAGTTAAAGTTTGTTCTTCGCAATGCGCACCACGAAGTTCTAATAGTGGGATTGACAGTAGTGAGGGCAGGTCGACAGCGATTAAGTACTACTCCATAGGCAATCACATTTGAAACCCTGCAATCTCTCAAATAAGTTTCCGGAGTTTTATATTTGGCGTATGGAGATTCGTATCGCGCATTCTTAAACCATCTATCGTAAATTACTTCATATCTTAAATAAGCTATGACAAAAGCGGAAGAAAATTGATTGAAGAAGATTATTGATAGGCCAGATTATGAGGAAGTGTTATGATGCACTTACTTCTGATGCATTTCCTTCCCAATATTGACAAGTTTCTCTTGTTTTGCACACATGATGGCAAGACTAGGCTTGTAGCCACTGGGTACGTCACGAAGATCCTTGCTGTCCTGAATGATTTTTGGATGAATGAGGTTGAGCACCGAGTGAATTGTCACCAACATTAATTATACTGCTGGAGTGTGCGAAAGGACTTTGGACAATGTTGATTCCGCGAAATATGATTTGGCATTGTGTGAAGCTACTGTAAATATCCTTCTGCTTATTCTGCGATGTCAATAGACAAGGAATTGTAATATTCTTTTATTCCCTTAAAGCTGACAATGTTGTCAGAACCTCACAAGGGGAAATGTGGAACAAAACTCATCTTAGACTGCATTCATGAATTCATTGATTACTTAATGGAAGATAAGTTACAGAGGAGTATATAAATACGTATATCAATCCCTAGAAACGCCTTCTTAGGAGATAAACGTCTCCACATTGCCGGAGTTCCCTGCAGACATCAACACACCATGAAGCTTGGATTCTTCTCATGTATTTTTCTATGGAACTTCACTAACTCATCCGCCATCATGTGTTCGAAGGTCCGGCAATCACACATTGGTCAGCATGATGCTGAATTGTTTGAAATGACAGTCATTGATCAAGTAACCACTGCAGCTTCCTGTGTTGAAATTTGCACATTGGAAAGTCCTCGATGTATTGCTGCACGCTTGGATGCATCACAAGGAAAATGCATCCTTTATGAGAAGTTGATTTTGCTTCACTATGAAAGGCCTGTCCAATCACAGACCTCAACACGTGAAGATGTGTGGATAATAGGAAATACTGGCGAATGTCCGGCGGTATTCAATACTTTGTCATGGAGAAATTCCCGATATTTATTGGAAACAGGAAATCAACATAATTGGACCGATGCAATCCAATACTGCAAAGAACAAGGGGGTAAATTGGCCGAACTTAGTGGTCTCGAAGAGTTGGAAGCTTTTGCACGGTATTTAAATGGTAGCTATCGATGGAAACAATTTCGGATAGGTGGATATCAAGAAGCAAGTGCTCAAGATCTGAGAGAAGGTTGGCGTTGGTACACATCGGGTCACAAGATAAAGATGAGTTCAGATTTCTGGTATACCAACAACCCGAGTTCTGCAAATGAAACTACTGTGTCAATAATAAACGATAAGTTGAATGACATTTCGATATACGAAGCAGCAATGGTCTTATGTGAATGCATTGAAATATGAACTTAGCAGACATTTTGTCTCTCTCTCACATCAACATTTCTTCTACTTCGCATATCAAATACTGGAAATGATTGAATTGATTATAATGAAGGAGAAACAAGGAAGGACATCGCAGAAATTCAATGCAAGCACCGCTTGAGACGAAATTCGCTATCTTTCCAAGTTACACGCATCGTTAGGTGATTGATAGGATGGCAATCATTGTCATTCACCGAAGATTTTCAAATGTTGTTCATTCAACCCATTCCCACAGTGGTGTGATATGACGACGACACCATCCGTCCACTGCTTCTAACCCTCGTCGGTCAGTGAAGGTTCCGCCAGGTTGGATAATCACATCACCGTGCTTCTCTAGCATCCCGGACGGACGTTGCTGTAGAATCATTAAGTTTGTCGTGAAAAACATTATTTGCTCTGCTTTGGACACTTTTGGAAATATGACCAATCTCCCCTTCTCCCTCTCTCTCAACGTTTGGTCAACTACTTTAACGTTTGACAATAAACATCGAATCAACTCGTTTCAAAAGTCTCACATTGGCTTGGAGGATACATATATTGTTTGTTTACATCTTGTCCTTTATTATACATATATATTCTATATTATATTATATATCCCGAAAACTTTATAAAAGTGGACAGCCTAAAGTTTGGCCGGGGCTAGACTTCTATGGTAGAGATGGAGGGATTTCTATTCAAATAGCCATGGAATGAAAAACTTAATTCATGTTTTAGATCATAGAAATTTATCTACAGGGTATAGCCACTATGATGGCTATGCAATAATCTGGTATACTTTATTACAATCATAAGGTATACCAGATTATTACATAGTTGTAGAATCGTATTTCAGAATCCCTTCTATATTTGATCAAATTTGTTCCCAGAGAAAATATTGGTAGAGAGGGATTTTACCGCGGATATCTATGGTCCTAATAATCTGGCATACTATATAACGGATAGAGGAAAGCTATGCGATTCTCTGACATAGCTCGTGAAATGATCTGATAAATACCTCGGAATAAAGCCCTCGGGATTCATCAAATAATTCCCCTCTCTATATCCTAGAGAATCACTTCCATCCTCTATCCATTACATAGAGCGTCCATGAATAAATGGATTATAGAGCTGTCGAGAGCATAAATTGGATGTTATACAATGGCGTCAATATATTTTACTTTAAACCTCTCTAAACTTCACACATGATGCATTATTTCTTTTCATCCCTTTTCAACTCTTGTATTAACAAATTAACTTGATCAACTTCGAACATTTGTTGTACATCAAATAAATTAATATATCAACAAAACTGGACAATGCATAGAGTATGTGCGCGATGTCTATGTGAGTAAATCAGAGGTGGGCACGATTCGGAAAAATGAAGTTCCGATTAGCGATCACCCGATTCAAATAATTTGAATCAATACTTCATGAATCAGACAATAATTTGAAAGACCATGGAAAACACTCGTACAACATTTAAAAGATCATCTGCACGAGTATTGCATGTTTTGAAGCATGCGTCAACTGTCTTAGAGAAGTGACAAAGGACGACGGAGGTATGGGAGAAGTGACAAAGGATGACGGAGGTATGGGAAAAGTGACAAAGGATGACGGAGGTATGGGAAAAGTGACAAAGGACGACGGAGGTATGGGAGAAGTGACAAAGGACGACGGAGGTATAGGAGAAGTGACAAAGGACGACGGAGGTATAGGAGAAGTGACAAAGGACGACGGAGGTATGGGAGAAGTGGCAAAGGACGACGGAGGGATGGGAGAAGTGACAAAGGACGACGGAGGGATGGGAGAAGTGACAAAGGACGACGGAGGGATGGGAGAAGTGACAAAGGACGACGGAGGGTATGGGAGAAGTGACAAAGGACGACGGAGGGATGGGGGAAGTGACAAAGGACGACGGAGGGATGGGAGAAGTGACAAAGGACGACGGAGGTACAGGAGAGGTGACAAAGGACGACGGAGGGATGGGAGAAGTGACAAAGGACGACGGAGGTATGGGAGAAGTGACAAAGGACGACGGAGGTATGGGAGAAGTGACAAAGGACGACGGAGGGATGGGAGAAGTGACAAAGGACGACGGAGGGATGGGAGAAGTGACAAAGGACGACGGAGGGATGGGAGAAGTGACAAAGGACGACGGAGGTATAGGAGAAGTGACAAAGGACGACGGAGGGATGGGAAAAAAGACAAAGGACGACGGAGGTATGGGAGGAGTGACAAAGGACGACGGAGGTATGGGAGAAGTGGCAAAGGACGACGGAGGTATAGGAGAAGTGACAAAAGACGACGGAGGTATAGGAGAAGTGACAAAGGACGACGGAGGGATGGGAGAAGTGACAAAGGACGACGGAGGTACAGGAGAGGTGACAAAGGATGACGGAGGTATGGGAGGAGTGACAAAGGACGACGGAGGTATGGGAGAAGTGACAAAGGACGACGGAGGTATGGGAGAAGTGACAAAGGACGACGGAGGTATGGGAGGAGTGACAAAGGACGACGGAGGGATGGGAGAAGTGACAAAGGATGACGGAGGTATGGGAGGAGTGACAAAGGATGACGGAGGTATGGGAGGAGTGACAAAGGACGACGGAGGTATGGGAGAAGTGACAAAGGACGACGGAGGTATGGGAGAAGTGACAAAGGACGACGGAGGTATGGGAAAAGTGACAAAGGACGACGGAGGGACGGGAGAAGTGACAAAGGATGACGGAGGTATGGGAGGAGTGACAAAGGACGACGGAGGGATGGGAGAAGTGACAAAGGACGACGGAGGTATGGGAGGAGTGACAAAGGACGACGGAGGTATGGGAGAAGTGACAAAGGACGACGGAGGTATGGGAGAAGTGACAAAGGACGACGGAGGTATGGGAGGAGTGACAAAGGACGACGGAGGGATGGGAGAAGTGACAAAGGATGACGGAGGTATGGGAGGAGTGACAAAGGACGACGGAGGGATGGGAGAAGTGACAAAGGATGACGGAGGTATGGGAGGAGTGACAAAGGATGACGGAGGTATGGGAGGAGTGACAAAGGACGACGGAGGAATGGGAGAAGTGACAAAGGACGACGGAGGTATGGGAGGAGTGACAAAGGACGACGGAGGGACGGGAGAAGTGACAAAGGATGACGGAGGTATGGGAGGAGTGACAAAGGACGACGGAGGGATGGGAGAAGTGACAAAGGATGACGGAGGTATGGGAGGAGTGACAAAGGACGACGGAGGTATGGGAGAAGTGACAAAGGACGACGGAGGTATGGGAGAAGTGACAAAGGACGACGGAGGGATGGGAGAAGTGACAAAGGACGACGGAGGGATGGGAGAAGTGACAAAGGACGACGGAGGGATGGGAGAAGTGACAAAAGGACACGGAGGTATGGGAGAAGTGACAAAGGACGACGGAGGGATGGGAGAAGTGACAAAGGACGACGGAGGTATGGGAGAAGTGACAAAGGACGACGGAGGTATGGGAGAAGTGACAAAGGATGACGGAGGTATGGGAAAAGTGACAAAGGATGACGGAGGTATGGGAAAAGTGACAAAGGACGACGGAGGTATGGGAGAAGTGACAAAGCACGACGGAGGTATGGCAGAAGTGACAAAGGACGACGGAGGGATGGGAGAAGTGACAAAGGACGACGGAGGGATGGAAGAAGTGACAAAGGACGACGGAGGAATGGGAGAAGTGACAAAGGACGACGGAGGGATGGGAGAAGTGACAAAGGACGACGGAGGGATGGGAGAAGTGACAAAGGACGACGGAGGTATGGGAGAAGTGACAAAGGACGACGGAGGTATGGGAGAAGTGACAAAGGACGACGGAGGTATGGGAGAAGTGACAAAGGACGACGGAGGGATGGGAGAAGTGACAAAGGACGACGGAGGTATGGGAGGAGTGACAAAGGACGACGGAGGATGGGAGAAGTGACAAAGGACACGGAGGGATGGTAGAAGTGACAAAGGACGACGGAGGGATGGGAGAAGTGACAAAGGACGACGGAGGGATGGGAGGAGTGACAAAGGACGACGGAGGTATGGGAGGAGTGACAAAGGACGACGGAGGGATGGGAGAAGTGACAAAGGACGACGGAGGTATAGGAGAAGTGACAAAGGACGACGGAGGTATGGGAGAAGTGACAAAGGACGACGGAGGTATGGGAGAAGTGACAAAGGACGACGGAGGTATAGGAGAAGTGACAAAGGACGACGGAGGTATGGGAGAAGTGACAAAGGACGACGGAGGTGTGAGAGGAGTGACAAAGGACGAAGGAGGTATGGGAGAAGTGACAAAGGACGACGGAGGGATGGGAGAAGTGACAAAGGACGACGGAGGGATGGGAGAAGTGACAAAGGACGACGGAGGTATGGGAGAAGTGACAAAGGACGACGGAGGGATGGGAGAAGTGACAAAGGACGACGGAGGGATGGGAGAAGTGACAAAGGACGACGGAGGTATGGGAAAAGTGACAAAGGACGACGGAGGTATGGAGAAGTGACAACAGGACGACGGAGGTATGGGAGAAGTGACAAAGGACGACGGAGGGATGGGAGAAGTGACAAAGGACGACGGAGGGATGGGAGAAGTGACAAACGACGACGGAGGGATGGGAGAAGTGACAAACGACGACGGAGGGATGGGAGAAGTGACAAAGGACGACGGAGGGATGGGAGAAGTGACAAAGGACGACGGAGGGATAGGAGAAGTGACAAAGGACGACGGAGGGATGGGAGAAGTGACAAAGGACGACGGAGGTATGGGAGAAGTGACAAAGGACGACGGAGGGATGGGAGAAGTGACAAAGGACGACGGAGGTATGGGAGAAGTGACAAAGGACGACGGAGGGATGGGAGAAGTGACAAAGGACGACGGAGGGATGGGAGGAGTGACAAAGGACGACGGAGGGATGGGAGAAGTGACAAAGGACGACGGAGGGATAGGAGAAGTGACAAAGGACGACGGAGGTATGGGAGAAGTGACAAAGGACGACGGAGGTATGGGAGAAGTGACAAAGGACGACGGAGGGATGGGAGGAGTTACAAAGGACGACGGAGGTATGGGAGAAGTGACAAAGGACGACGGAGGTATGGGAGAAGTGACAAAGGACGACGGAGGGATGGGAGAAGTGACAAAGGACGACGGAGGGATGGGAGAAGTGACAAAGGACGACGGAGGGATGGGAGGAGAGACAAAGGACGACGGAGGGATGGGAGAAGTGACAAAGGACGACGGAGGTATGGGAGAAGTGACAAAGGACGATGGAGGTATGGGAAAAGTGACAAAGGACGACGGAGGTATAGGGGAAGTGACATAGGACGACGGAGGTATGGGAGGAGTGACAAAGGACGACGGAGGGATGGGAGAAGTGACAAAGGACGACGGAGGTATGGGAGAAGTGACAAAGGACGACGGAGGGATGGGAGGAGTGACAAAGGACGACGGAGGGATGGGAGAAGTGACAAAGGACGACGGAGGTATGGGAGAAGTGACAAAGGACGACGGAGGTATGGGAGAAGTGACAAAGGACGACGGAGGGATGGGAGAAGTGACAAAGGACGACGGAGGTATGGGAGAAGTGACAAAGGACGACGGAGGGATGGGAGAAGTGACAAAGGACGACGGAGGGATGGGAGAAGTGGCAAAGGACGACGGAGGTATAGGAGAAGTGACAAAGGACGACGGAGGGATAGGAGAAGTGACAAAGGACGACGGAGGGATGGGAGAAGTGACAAAGGACGACGGAGGGATAGGAGAAGTGACAAAGGACGACGGAGGGACGGGAGGAGTGACAAAGGACGACGGAGGGATGGGAGAAGTGACAAAGGACGACGGAGGGATGGGAGAAGTGACAAAGGACGACGGAGTGATGGGAGAAGTGACAAAGGACGACGGAGGGATGAGAGAAGTGACAAAGGACGACGGAGGTATGGGAGAAGTGACAAAGGACGACGGAGGTATGGGAGAAGTGACAAAGGACGACGGAGGTATGGGAGAAGTGACAAAGGACGACGGAGGTATGGGCACCGAGTGAATTGTCACCAACATTAATTATACTGCTGGAATGTGCGAAAGGACTTTGGACAATGTCGATTCCGCGAAATATGATTTGGCATTGTGTGAAGCTACTGTAAATATCCTTCTGCTTATTCTGCGATGTCAATAGACAAGGAATTGTAATATTCTTTTATTCCCTTAAAGCTGACAATGTTGTCAGAGCCTCACAAGGGGAAATGTGGAACAAAACTCATCTTAGACTTCATTCATGAATTCATTGATTACTTAATGGAAGATAAGTTACAGAGGAGTATATAAATACTTATATCAATCCCTAGAAACGCCTTCTTAGGAGATAAACGTCTCCACATTGCCGGAGTTCCCTGCAGACATCAACACACCATGAAGCTTGGATTCTTATGTATTTTTCTATGGAACTTCACTGACTCATCCGCCATCATGTGTTCGAAGGTCCGGCAATCACACATTGGTCAGCATGATGCTGAATTGTTTGAAATGACAGTCATTGATCAAGTAACCACTGCAGCTTCCTGTGTTGAAATTTGCACGTTGGAAAGTCCTCGATGTATTGCTGCACGCTTGGATGCATCACAAGGAAAATGCATCCTTTATGAGAAGTTGATTTTGCTTCACTATGAAAGGCCTGTCCAATCACAGACCTCAACACGTGAAGATGTGTGGATAATAGGAAATACTGGCGAATGTCCGGCGGTATTCAATACTTTGTCATGGAGAAATTCCCGATATTTATTGGAAACAGGAAATCATCATAATTGGACCGATGCAATCCAATACTGCAAAGAACAAGGGGGTAAATTGGCCGAACTTAGTGGTCTCGAAGAGTTGGAAGCTTTTGCACGGTATTTAAATGGTAGCTATCGATGGAAACAATTTCGGATAGGTGGATATCAAGAAGCAAGTGCTCAAGATCTGAGAGAAGGTTGGCGTTGGTACACATCGGTCACAAGATAAAGATGAGTTCAGATTTCTGGTATACCAACAACCCGAGTTCTGCAATGAAACTACTGTGTCAATAATAAACGATAAGTTGAATGACATTTCGATATACGAAGCAGCAATGGTCTTATGTGAATGCATTGAAATATGAACTTAGCAGACATTTTGTCTCTCTCTCACATCAACATTTCTTCTACTTCGCATATCAAATACTGGAAATGATTGAATTGATTATAATGAAGGAGAAACAAAGGAAGACATCGCAGAAATTCAATGCAAGCACCGCTTGAGACGAAATTCGCTATCTTTCCAAGTTACACGCATCGTTAGGTGATTGATAGGATGGCAATCATTGTCATTCACCGAAGATTTTCAAATGTTGTTCATTCAACCCATTCCCACAGTGGTGTGATATGACGACGACACCATCCGTCCACTGCTTCTAACCCTCGTCGGTCAGTGAAGGTTCCGCCAGGTTGGATAATCACATCACCGTGCTTCTCTAGCATCCCGGACGGACGTTGCTGTAGAATCATTAAGTTTGTCGTGAAAAACATTATTTGCTCTGCTTTGGACACTTTTGGAAATATGACCAATCTCCCCTTCTCCCTCTCTCTCAACGTTTGGTCAACTACTTTAACGTTTGACAATAAACATCGAATCAACTCGTTTCAAAAGTCTCACATTGGCTTGGAGGATACATATATTGTTTGTTTACATCTTGTCCTTTATTATACATATATATTCTATATTATATTATATATCCCGAAAACTTTATAAAAGTGGACAGCCTAAAGTTTGGCCGGGGCTAGACTTCTATGGTAGAGATGGAGGGATTTCTATTCAAATAGCCATGGAATGAAAAACTTAATTCATGTTTTAGATCATAGAAATTTATCTACAGGGTATAGCCACTATGATGGCTATGCAATAATCTGGTATACTTTATTACAATCATAAGGTATACCAGATTATTACATAGTTGTAGAATCGTATTTCAGAATCCCTTCTATATTTGATCAAATTTGTTCCCAGAGAAAATATTGGTAGAGAGGGATTTTACCGCGGATATCTATGGTCCTAATAATCTGGCATACTATATAACGGATAGAGGAAAGCTATGCGATTCTCTGACATAGCTCGTGAAATGATCTGATAAATACCTCGGAATAAAGCCCTCGGGATTCATCAAATAATTCCCCTCTCTATATCCTAGAGAATCACTTCCATCCTCTATCCATTACATAGAGCGTCCATGAATAAATGGATTATAGAGCTGTCGAGAGCATAAATTGGATGTTATACAATGGCGTCAATATATTTTACTTTAAACCTCTCTAAACTTCACACATGATGCATTATTTCTTTTCATCCCTTTTCAACTCTTGTATTAACAAATTAACTTGATCAACTTCGCACATTTGTTGTACATCAAATAAATTAATATATCAACAAAACTGGACAATGCATAGAGTATGTGCACGATGTCTATGTGAATAAATCAGAGGTGGGCACGATTCGGAAAAATGAAGTTCCGATTAGCGATCATCCAATTCAAATAATTTGAATCAATACTTCATGAATCAGACAATAATTTAAAAGACCATGGAAAACACTCGTACAACATTTAAATGATCATCTGCACGAGTATTGAATGTTTTGAAGCATGCGTCAACTGTCTTAGAGAAGTGACAAAGGATGACGGAGGTATGGGAAAAGTGACAAAGGACGACGGAGGGATGGGAGAAGTGACAAAGGACGACGGAGGTATGGGAGAAGTGACAAAGGACGACGGAGGTATGGGAGAAGTGACAAAGGACGACGGAGGTATGGGAAAAGTGACAAAGGACGACGGAGGGATAGGAGAAGTGACAAAGGACGACGGAGGTATGGGAGAAGTGACAAAGGACGACGGAGGGATAGGAGGAGTGACAAAGGACGACGGAGGTATGGGAGAAGTGACAAAGGACGACGGAGGGATGGGAGAAGTGACAAAGGACGACGGAGGGATGGGAGAAGTGACAAAGGACGACGGAGGGATGGGAGAAGTGACAAAGGACGACGGAGGGATGGGAGAAGTGACAAAGGACGACGGAGGTGTGGGAGAAGTGACAAAAGACGACGGAGGTATGGGAGGAGTGACAAAGGACGACGAAGGTATGGGAGAAGTGAGAAAGGACGACGGAGGTATGGGAGAAGTGACAAAGGACGACGGAGGTATGGGAGAAGTGACAAAGGACGACGGAGGGATGGGAGAAGTGACAAAGGACGACGGAGGGATAGGAGAAGTGACAAAGGACGACGGAGGTATGGGAGAAGTGACAAAGGACGACGGAGGGATGGGAGAAGTGACAAAGGACGACGGAGGTATGGGAGAAGTGACAAAGGACGACGGAGGTATAGGAGAAGTGACAAAGGACGACGGAGGTATGGGAGAAGTGACAAAGGACGACGGAGGTATGGGAGAAGTGACAAAGGACGACGGAGGGATGGGAGAAGTGACAAAGGACGACAGAGGTATGGGAGAAGTGACAAAGGACGACGGAGGGATGGAGAAGTGACAAAGGACGACGGAGGGATGGAGAAGTGACAAAGGACGACGGAGGTATGGGAGAAGTGACAAAGGACGACGGAGGGATGGGAGAAGTGACAAAGGACGACGGAGGTATGGGAGAAGTGACAAAGGACGACGGAGGGATGGGAGAAGTGACAAAAGGACGACGGAGGGATGGGAGAAGTGACAAAGGACGACGGAGGGATGGGAGAAGTGACAAAGGACGACGGAGGTATGGGAGAAGTGACAAAGGACGACGGAGGGATGGGAGAAGTGACAAAGGACGACGGAGGGATGGGAGAAGTGACAAAGGACGACGGAGGTATGGGAGAAGTGACAAAGGACGACGGAGGGATGGGAGAAGTGACAAAGGACGACGGAGGTATGGGAGAAGTGACAAAGGACGACGGAGGTATGGGAGAAGTGACAAAGGACGACGGAGGTATGGGAGAAGTGACAAAGGACGACGGAGGGATGGGAGAAGTGACAAAGGACGACGGAGGTATGGGAGAAGTGACAAAGGACGACGGAGGTATGGGAAAAGTGACAAAGGACGACGGAGGGATGGGAGAAGTGACAAAGGACGACGGAGGGATGGGAGAAGTGACAAAGGACGACGGAGGTATGGGAGAAGTGACAAAGGACGACGGAGGGATGGGAGAAGTGACAAAGGACGACGGAGGGATGGGAGAAGTGACAAAGGACGACGGAGGTATGGGAGAAGTGACAAAGGACGACGGAGGGATGGGAGAAGTGACAAAGGACGACGGAGGTATGGGAGAAGTGACAAAGGACGACGGAGGTATGGGAGAAGTGACAAAGGACGACGGAGGGATGGGAGAAGTGACAGAGGACGACGGAGGGATGGGAGAAGTGACAAAGGACGACGGAGGGATGGGAGAAGTGACAAAGGACGACGGAGGGATGGGAGAAGTGACAAAGGACGACGGAGGGATGGGAGAAGTGACAAAGGACGACGGAGGGATGGGAGAAGTGACAAAGGACGACGGAGGTATGGGAGAAGTGACAAAGGACGACGGAGGGATGGGAGAAGTGACAAAGGACGACGGAGGGATGGGAGAAGTGACAAAGGACGACGGAGGATGGGAGAAGTGACAAAGGACGACGGAGGGATGGGAGAAGTGACAAAGGACGACGGAGGGATGGGAGAAGTGACAAAGGACGACGGAGGGATGGGAGAAGTGACAAAGGACGACGGAGGGATGGGAGAAGTGACAAAGGACGACGGAGGTATGGGAGAAGTGACAAAGGACGACGGAGGGATGGGAGAAGTGACAAAGGACGACGGAGGGATGGGAGAAGTGACAAAGGACGACGGAGGGATGGGAGAAGTGACAAAGGACGACGGAGGGATGGGAGAAGTGACAAAGGACGACGGAGGGATGGGAGAAGTGACAAAGGACGACGGAGGGATGGGAGAAGTGACAAAGGACGACGGAGGGATGGGAGAAGTGACAAAGGACGACGGAGGTATGGGAGAAGTGACAAAGGACGACGGAGGGATGGGAGAAGTGACAAAGGACGACGGAGGGATGGGAGAAGTGACAAAGGACGACGGAGGGATGGGAGAAGTGACAAAGGACGACGGAGGGATGGGAGAAGTGACAAAGGACGACGGAGGGATGGGAGAAGTGACAAAGGACGACGAGGTATGGGAGAAGTGACAAAGGACGACGGAGGTATGGGAGAAGTGACAAAGGACGACGGAGGGATGGGAGAAGTGACAAAGGACGACGGAGGGATGGGAGAAGTGACAAAGGACGACGGAGGGATGGGAGAAGTGACAAAGGACGACGGAGGGATGGGAGAAGTGACAAAGGACGACGGAGGTATGGGAGAAGTGACAAAGGACGACGGAGGGATGGGAGAAGTGACAAAGGACGACGGAGGGATGGGAGAAGTGACAAAGGACGACGGAGGGATGGGAGAAGTGACAAAGGACGACGGAGGGATGGGAGCAGTGACAAAGGACGACGGAGGGATGGGAGAAGTGACAAAGGACGACGGAGGTATGGGAGAAGTGACAAAGGACGACGGAGGTATGGGAGAAGTGACAAAGGACGACGGAGGGATGGGAGAAGTGACAAAGGACGACGGAGGGATGGGAGAAGTGACAAAGGACGACGGAGGGATGGGAGAAGTGACAAAGGACGACGGAGGGATGGGAGAAGTGACAAAGGACGACGGAGGGATGGGAGAAGTGACAAAGGACGACGGAGGTATGGGAGAAGTGACAAAGGACGACGGAGGTATGGGAGAAGTGACAAAGGACGACGGAGGTATGGGAGAAGTGACAAAGGACGACGGAGGGATGGGAGAAGTGACAAAGGACGACGGAGGTATGGGAGAAGTGACAAAGGACGACGGAGGGATGGGAGAAGTGACAAAGGACGACGGAGGTATAGGAGGAGTGACAAAGGACGACGGAGGGATCGGAGAAGTGACAAAGGACGACGGAGGTATGGGAGAAGTGACAAAGGACGACGGAGGGATGGGAGAAGTGACAAAGGACGACGGAGGGATGGGAGAAGTGACAAAGGACGACGGAGGGATGGGAGAAGTGACAAAGGACGACGGAGGTATGGGAGAAGTGACAAAGGACGACGGAGGGATGGGAGAAGTGACAAAGGACGACGGAGGGATGGGAGAAGTGACAAAGGACGACGGAGGTATGGGAGAAGTGACAAAGGACGACGGAGGTATGGGAGAAGTGACAAAGGACGACGGAGGGATGGGAGAAGTGACAAAGGACGACGGAGGGATGGGAGAAGTGACAAAGGACGACGGAGGGATGGGAGAAGTGACAAAGGACGACGGAGGGATGGGAGAAGTGACAAAGGACGACGGAGGGATGGGAGAAGTGACAAAGGACGACGGAGGTATGTGAGAAGTGACAAAGGACGACGGAGGTATGGGAGAAGTGACAAAGGACGACGGAGGGATGGGAGAAGTGACAAAGGACGACGGAGGTATGGGAGAAGTGACAAAGGACGACGGAGGGATGGGAGGAGTGACAAAGGACGACGGAGGGATGGGAGAAGTGACAAAGGACGACGGAGGGATGGGAGAAGTGACAAAGGACGACGGAGGTATGGGAGAAGTGACAAAGGACGACGGAGGGATGGGAGAAGTGACAAAGGACGACGGAGGGATGGGAGAAGTGACAAAGGACGACGGAGGGATGGGAGAAGTGACAAAGGACGACGGAGGTATGGGAGAAGTGACAAAGGACGACGGAGGGATGGGAGAAGTGACAAAGGACGACGGAGGTATGGGAGAAGTGACAAAGGACGACGGAGGGATGGGAGAAGTGACAAAGGACGACGGAGGTATGGGAGAAGTGACAAAGGACGACGGAGGTATGGGAGAAGTGACAAAGGACGACGGAGGTATGGGAGAAGTGACAAAGGACGACGGAGGTATGGGAGAAGTGACAAAGGACGACGGAGGGATGGGAGAAGTGACAAAGGACGACGGAGGTATGGGAGGAGTGACAAAGGACGACGGAGGTATGGGAGAAGTGACAAAGGACGACGGAGGTATGGGAGGAGTGACAAAGGACGACGGAGGTATGGGAGAAGTGACAAAGGACGACGGAGGGATGGGAGAAGTGACAAAGGACGACGGAGGGATGGGAGAAGTGACAAAGGACGACGGAGGTATGGGAGAAGTGACAAAGGACGACGGAGGGATGGGAGAGTGACAAAGGACGACGGAGGGATGGGAGAAGTGACAAAGGACGACGGAGGGATGGGAGAAGTGACAAAGGACGACGGAGGGATGGGAGAAGTGACAAAGGACGACGGAGGGATGGGAGAAGTGACAAAGGACGACGGAGGTATGGGAGAAGTGACAAAGGACGACGGAGGGATGGGAGAAGTGACAAAGGACGACGGAGGGATGGGAGAAGTGACAAAGGACGACGGAGGTATGGGAGAAGTGACAAAGGACGACGGAGGGATGGGAGAAGTGACAAAGGACGACGGAGGTATGGGAGAAGTGACAAAGGACGACGGAGGTATGGGAGAAGTGACAAAGGACGACGGAGGGATGGGAGAAGTGACAAAGGACGACGGAGGGATGGGAGAAGTGACAAAGGACGACGGAGGGATGGGAGAAGTGACAAAGGACGACGGAGGTATGGGAGAAGTGACAAAGGACGACGGAGGGATGGGAGAAGTGACAAAGGACGACGGAGGTATGGGAGAAGTGACAAAGGACGACGGAGGGATGGGAGAAGTGACAAAGGACGACGGAGGGATGGGAGAAGTGACAAAGGACGACGGAGGTATGGGAGAAGTGACAAAGGACGACGGAGGGATGGGAGAAGTGACAAAGGACGACGGAGGTATGGGAGAAGTGACAAAGGACGACGGAGGTATGGGAGAAGTGACAAAGGACGACGGAGGTATGGGAGAAGTGACAAAGGACGACGGAGGTATGGGAGAAGTGACAAAGGACGACGGAGGGATGGGAGAAGTGACAAAGGACGACGGAGGTATGGGAGAAGTGACAAAGGACGACGGAGGGATGGGAGAAGTGACAAAGGACGACGGAGGGATGGGAGAAGTGACAAAGGACGACGGAGGTATGGGAGAAGTGACAAAGGACGACGGAGGTATGGGAGAAGTGACAAAGGACGACGGAGGTATGGGAGAAGTGACAAAGGACGACGGAGGGATGGGAGAAGTGACAAAGGACGACGGAGGTATGGGAGAAGTGACAAAGGACGACGGAGGGATGGGAGAAGTGACAAAGGACGACGGAGGGATGGGAGAAGTGACAAAGGACGACGGAGGGATGGGAGAAGTGACAAAGGACGACGGAGGGATGGGAGAAGTGACAAAGGACGACGGAGGTATGGGAGAAGTGACAAAGGACGACGGAGGGATGGGGGAAGTGACAAAGGACGACGGAGGTATGGGAGAAGTGACAAAGGACGACGGAGGGATGGGAGAAGTGACAAAGGACGACGGAGGGATGGGAGAAGTGACAAAGGACGACGGAGGTATGGGAGAAGTGACAAAGGACGACGGAGGTATGGGAGAAGTGACAAAGGACGACGGAGGGATGGGAGAAGTGACAAAGGACGACGGAGGGATGGGAGAAGTGACAAAGGACGACGGAGGTATGGGAGAAGTGACAAAGGACGACGGAGGGATGGGAGAAGTGACAAAGGACGACGGAGGGATGGGAGAAGTGACAAAGGACGACGGAGGGATGGGAGAAGTGACAAAGGACGACCGAGGGATGGGAGGAGTGACAAAGGACGACGGAGGTATAGGAGAAGTGAAAAAGGACGACGGAGGTATGGGAGAAGTGACAAAGGACTATCAGATGGAATGAAATTCAATCCAAATTAATCATCTTAGTAACTACTCCATCGAATATTTGTACTTCAAACGTTAATTCAAATTGAACTTTCTAACCAAGGAATAATCAAAAAATATGCGGGCACTTAAAGCTGACAATTACACAGAAAAAATCCAAAAGAAAATTGTATTCATTTAGTATATTATATACAGGACTCATGCCTACTAATACATGTAGTATTCAATGTAGGTACATTACCACGATCAACCAGAAACGTTGCAAAACACTACATGAAATCTTATACTAAAATATGATATCCATGTAAAATAGGCCTACAGGCTGTGTTGCGAAACAGAAAATGGTGTACAGATGTATTCCTAGTCCTCATCTAAATCGACACAGGGCGCATCCATCAACAGATGAAGCTTAACCTTCCCATATACGAGTAGCGTTTGCGGCAGTGCCGCCCTTTTCGGCCTTAAAATGTCCGAACTGAAGACGCGCTGGATTGAGGCTGAGCTTGGTATGGTCATTTTGCTGCGGGTCATCTGATCATTCCCACGGGTCACACTCAAATCATCTCAAGATCGACTATCATTAGTGCACGCCTAACGCACTCAGGATTTATAAGCAAAAACAGAAGTCATGAATGTAGCATAACATTCAGCATTTAGCAGTAAATTTTACTCGCAATTCTGCATGCTGATGAGCTATCTTGAGATGAATTCTGGGCATTGATAGTGTTGGCTATGGCTCACTGCATGTAGCGGATGAACGTTCAAAATCCACGGTGCAGAATGTGACCCGTGGAACACCTTAAAAAAACACTGGTTATAAAAGCTTCTTCCAGAAGTCTCGCAAATTTTGGGAGAGTTTCTCCTGAAACTACCGAACTTCCTCTCAATGCCTTCTTTGACAAATCGTCAAATTCGGACACCACTTTCATTTCCGAGCTTTCCGTTTCTGACTCATCTTCCGGTTCTGTGT
Organism: Prostheceraeus crozeri; assembly: GCA_907163375.1. Classification (NCBI taxonomy): domain Eukaryota; kingdom Metazoa; phylum Platyhelminthes; order Polycladida; family Euryleptidae; genus Prostheceraeus; species Prostheceraeus crozeri. The sequence goes on along the minus strand of CAJQUW010012887.1, from coordinate 49,708 downwards.
GGCTATAAAGGTGTTAGCTGGTGCAACTCCAACATAAAAGTGAGTGAATTTGCTTCATCAATGAATTACACACGATTACTATGACACTGCATGAAGTACACAAAGTGGGATTGTCAGGCGCTTGTAGTCTGAGTGACTGAGCGCAAAGATGCGACGAGTACTGTTTTGATAACACTTCCGACACACCCGTTTTCAAGGCGCCATTCGGTCGGTTCGTGCGGTGAAACCACAGACAAGAGTGAGAGAGTAATTCTTTAACCAATCCCAGTTCTAATTGAACAAAGGTCTTCTTCCGACGGCTACATGACTGTTGTAAGGAATAACGGAAGTACATGTATGAACTTGTAAAAGCAATAATGCAGCCATTAATCAAAAATTCTTCTGTTGTCTGCGATCGAGGCTGAGTTGATGACAGGGCAAAATGATATCATCAATAAAAATAAATTAATATCTTTGATAAAATAAAGTATCATTGATTAATGAAATAATTAAAAACCACTCTGTCAGTATGATTCTACATGATGGCAACGATCCAGCCGAATCGCGAATCGCTTTAAAATATCAAACAGCACAATTTGATTTTCCGAACCGATTTTTCGATCTACTTCCGATTCGATTGTCCGTCTGTGGAGTAAATTTTGCAGTTATAAAAGTCTGACAATTAAGCGGGAAAGTACCGATATGAGATGAATAAAAATGTTTTATCCCAGTGATTTCACGGAGATAAATGTCCCATCAACTCTGTCAAAGGTTATCAAAGGCACCTCGTCCTCGGCTCGGAGAATACATAGCTTTTGATACTCGTAAATTCTGAACATTTATCTCCTGAAATCAGTGGGATTTTACAGGCCTTCGCTGCTTTTTTATTGATTGTTCTATGAGCCGCAGGCGAGGCATACATCTACCATAGCTAGTCAATAGATGCAGTAAGCCTAAGCTAGCTATGACGATTTCATCAAGCTAGACAACAAAGCGACTGATACTGCCAAATTTGATATCTAGAACTACCCATATCAACATCTATGGAATCTCTATATCAAGTGTGGAAATTCGCCATTACTCTAATGTATTTTTATCTTTTTTAGTCAAGATCAATTAATTTCTATGTCAAATCAACTATCAACCTTGTATCAGCATTCTACTAGAAATGGACTAGTGCGACTGTTCATGAAGCAACAGCTGCTGCAGAGGACCGCAAAAGAGTTCAGAATGGCGAGAAGTGTAGGGAGCTGAGCTGGACTTGCTTTCCATTCGTATTAACGGTTTATGGTGGCTATGGAGAAGAAACAGTCAGTTTCATCAACTCAAACCGGTGCTGGCTACAATAACACTATAATGTCACTGTGTGGACGGATATCATTATCCCTGATATGGAATATCAGTGTCGATCCTAAAGAGATCGAGTTATGTTACCAGCAGGACGGATCTGTAGTGATTCTGTTTATCCCTCTTCGTTTGTGATTATTTCCTTTTGTTAGGGATACACGTAGCATGAACTTTTAGGTACGTAGGACATTTCTGATATGTAGGTTTGTAATTTGAAACGATGAGAACAAATACTCGTATAATTTTCGAAAAGGACCTTCATCTAATATAGTTGTCTTCCAAATGTCTGCGGATAACTATGTAATTTTTTGCTGATTCATAGTTTTGACATAGCTATTCATTGCCTTCCATTCCATGTCTTAATGATACTCTGTTGCTAATATTGCGATATCAAAATAAAACTGCTTATAAGAGCTGGCTAAAAAGTAGAATCATAGCTGTCGCCACAAATTAACCACTGATTCCATACTTCCCTTATTGTTCTGACGAACTAGCCTGCAAGTGTTTATGTGTTCACAGATTCCTTGAATCCTTTATTCTCTTGCGATGCTCATGCCTATTGATCATTAGCGTTTTAGTAACTTCATTGAAATCTAATGTATTTCTACAGCTATGTAGTGAATGATTTAGAATTTGAATGTAGCCTATCGTTGTTCAAAAAATAGAAGCTTTATGACAGGAAAGAAGGAATGATCGCTTTACGACAGTGGTGCTGCACATTCAAGAAATGCTTATATCTTGAGCAACACCCTATCGATACTATCCATTCAGCAGAAGAAAATTAGAGACTTGGTACTTGTAGGTTTTATCCCTCCCCTCACTCCTTCAAAATTCGATAAATCATGTTATACTGAACTGATCGCTATGAAACTTGAGGAGTGTCTAGATATGGATATTTTCTCTCTACAAACCAAATTTCATTCAAATCGGATAAATAGTTGCTGCGCTACAGTCGATAACGTAATTTAAGAAAGAACTACACGTTTATTCCAATTGCTATATAGTCTGATCTCTCACCGAGGAGCCCAGTAATCAACAATGTGCAGCAGAATTGCGCAATGTGCTTGCAAATCGATGCCAGAGTCAACAAGTTCATCCTTGGTCGAAGTGACAATGAGACAGGTGCAGCGATCGTGTGTGTTGCCCCTAGGCAATGAGTCACATATATGTGCGTATATGCGCCGACGATCAAGGTCAACCATGAACAGTCATTTTAGAGGATTGGCATATTCTACGTTATCGACTGTAGCGCAGCAACTATTTATCCGATTTGAATGAAATTTGGTTTGTAGAGAGAAAATATCCATATCTAGATACTCCTCAAGTTTCATAGCGATCAGTTCAGTATAACATGATTTATCGAATTTTGAAGGAGTGGGGGGGGGGTTAAAACCTACAAGTACCAGAGACTTTTCCAGCACATCAAAATTAAAACAAGTTTAAGCTGCCTAAAATTACTGATCAGCTTCCCTTATATACTCACTTTGCCTAGAACAGTTCAAGCAACATCAACAGCTTCAGTTAGTGACATCAACTTTTATAATCGACAGAAAAAGTAGATAATACCACATGTAGAAGTATCATGGCCCAGTGATTGCATGGAAAACCTAAAATATATCAAGCATATTACCTGACAAGTAATGTATATGTCAAATATTCGCCATTCAACAAACATAGAAGCACGAATCACAGGTTGATGCCGTCGTATGATTTGGAAGCCGTTAAAATGATTGAATGGACACAACAGAAGCTGAATTATGCAATGACATTGTCAATTGTTCACTACGCCAATGTCAGAAGTGAACCGCAAATAATTGACAGGTCAGTGAAAAATTCATGTTTTGTGCATGGAAATGTCCATCGTGAACAATGAATATCGTCGAATGTGACAATTCATTCTGTCCATCAATCATTTATGTCGTTATCAAAAGCAATTTGTGGTCATTTCTGCGATGATCTCACTGTTGGTAGAACTCCCTCAAGTTCTAACTTGATAGTGGTGATTTTATGAAATGCTTCACATTCGCCTAGAAAAGCAAATTATAAATGCGCATCAGCAACGAATGTGTTTTCGTCTTTTAACCATTAATGACTTATCTTCGAAAAATCCAGAAATGTGGAATTTGGATTCTAACTTTCTATGATTCACAATTCGTTTATTGATATCTCTCTTTATTATATGCATGCTTAAATATCTAGGCATTAGCCGATGTTGTAAGACCAAGCGAATGAGACAATGAAAACCCTTTGTAAACAGTTATTTCGGAGAGATAATACATCCGCCAACCAAGTATGTTTGTAGAGAAGATGTAGAATCACACATTCAGAAAGTTGAGGATTATTTCAAGTTGGCCGATATCACATCCAGTGAGGATAGGGTAAACCCACAGAATTAGATTCACCTGCGCGCTTCGGCTTCCTAGAAAGGAGGGGTTACATGTAACCTTAATATCGAAATGGCACATCACAGAATTAAACAACTTGCTCCTTCTCGAATGGATAATTCGTGTATCGCTTGCAGGGACAAAAGTTTGTAAACACGTTCATACACAGTACATGAATGCAATCACCAGTCCCCTTAAATCGTATAGAGTGGTTTGTAGTCATCTATTAAGTACCTTAATAATCAATTAATTTCTATGCCAACTCGAATCTAGCATTCTAACCGTCGAAATGGATCCTCATCTCATGTTTTTGTCTTCCAGATGTCTACGGATAACTATGTAATTTTTCACTACTTCATAGTTTTGACATAGCTATTCAGTCCCTTCCATTCAATATTTCAATACTATTGTTGTCAATTGCGATATCAAATAGAGCTGCTTATAAGAGCTGGCGAAAAAGTAATATCATAACTGTCACCACAAATCAACCATTGATTCCATACTTCCCTTATATACGTACTTTGGCTGCCACTCTTATCTAAAATAAAAACCGGAAAGTCAAATCGGAATGGGCCCCCTAGATTACGTAGTCGTGGGCCCCCTCAAAGTAAGAAACCTACGATCATTCGATATCACACAACCCGGTGAGTTTTTTGATAGCGTTAAAGCAGAGGTTGGGTCTCTTCTAATAAAAATGCTTCTGAATCGTCACAGTTAGCAAGTAAATGTGTTAGATTATTACTGATGCTCATTCAATCATCAGTTTCAACAAGGTGCACTAGAGTACATGACTCGAGCAGCTACTGTTTTCAAGAGAACCGTTTTCGAATGTTAGACAGTGTACTACAAAGACCCCTCTACCCTCTCCCCAATGCAAAATCAGCATGAAGTCATTGAACGATTTACGATTTCAGATCGGTATAAAGACTGCTTATTATCGAATAATCTACATGTAGGCTTATGGATGATTTTACTGAACTGTTTCTAAGACAACTTTCTTCATTTCGATCAAAAATTTTACATTCAAATTTATAATGCACTATTCTCGTGCAGCTTTGCCTTTTCTATTAGTCGTGCCATGACGTCACACTGTGCAAGATCCCGTCTTTGTTGTGAAGAATTTTCATGCTACCACTAGGAAATTGCTGTTCAGCTGTTCTACGTTGGAAGACCGCTTCAGCAAAGCGATCTGGTCAAAACCAATATCTTCATACAAAATCCATGCTCAGCGCGGTCTAAATGCTTGGGCAAGCCATTTTCTTTGAAAGAGCCATCATTCTTACGAAAAATCGAGATTGTATGGTAAAATCTTCCTTTCTATGCTGTATAAAATATATCGAATGTCATGAAGGATAGGAGCATCTTCATGCAGGATGGAATGCCAACGCACTACTACAGACCCATCGTAAATTATTTAAACAGCAATTCTCCTAAATCCAGGGATGAGAACGCGGTGTCAGAAAAAAATTCGAAAGATATCTTCTAGGGGCCCAAACGCTACCTTTTCTGGGGTTCATTTTTAGTTTTGATATGATGACAAGTAATCCAAGATTCAATTTTAAATAGTTATAAATCTTTATGCTGCGACTAAAAATACGTTGATTATTAATGCATTAAGGACATAGATAATAATTCATTAGAGCTCAACCATTTTGAGGCAAAGTATCGCAAAACAAAACCTCGAGCCTTTATGAGTGTAGTTAGTAGAGTTTTGATGTTTTTAAAGCGCTGCAGGCAAAACCTGCACGCTTTTGGGAGTGCAACTAGTTGAATTTATGTTTTATAAAGAGCCGTAGGCAAAACCTAGAGCTTTTTGGGAGTGCAACTTGTAGGGTTTTGATGTTTTATAAAGAGCCGCAGGCAAAACCTCCAGCCTTTTGGGATAAACCTCTGACTGCTTAATTCTCTCATATTTAGTTAGATGGACAGAATGAATGTTCAATATATCCCTCTTTATCTTTTAGAATTTCTCAAAATCAGGGTACTTTCAAAAATTCCTACCATAAACAAAATAAAAAACATTCCCGGTGAAGTCTTGTTTTATTTTGAACAACGAATGAAACGAATTATCAGAGAGTCTATAAAGTATCAAATCAATTCACTGGTCTTCTTCAGTCATAGCAAATGTAATGTACTTTTCAATTTGCTCCAACGCAATCCTCGTGTACCCACGATCCACATTGAGTGCATTGCATCCAGTCAACCTGAAGACCACATCTTAGGTCATCACTATACTCCCCATCACAGAACTGACAGAAGTTACTTGGATCAGTTGTTTATGTTTCAGGCTGTGTATCCATTACAACACGTTGAGTTGGATTGGAGATATTTCGAGATTTTGTTTTCTTCATAGGCCTATTTTCTTTACCTTTGTTTCTAGGAGTGGATTCCTTTTTCTTCTCTGACTGTTGAACTTCGGAAACATAGTTGGAGGTAGTCAAGACACCGGATAACTTTGGTCTCTCAGCTGCAATTCATCCTTGTCGCTCACACGATGAGGTTTATTAAGCTGTAGAGACATAACGCTTAGAGTGTCCCATATCACCCGCACCTACCCTAGTAGAATTTTGATATTTTCAAAGCCCTGCAGGCGAAACCTCCAGCCTTTTGAGAGTATAACTAGTAGAATTTTGATGTATTTTGTGCTCTGTAGGCGAAACCTCCTGGAATGTATAAAGCACTTTCTCGGCATTACATTATCAAACAGGAATTAGGCCTACAACTTTTCTCAGCTCCATGTTATTTCAAAATGTCATGATGAGGGAGGTTTTGTGAATCAAAATTTCTTGGCGATTATAATGAGTTTCACACTGTATGAGTAATAATATATACTCAGTAGAACATGTAGAATTGTTTTGCCATAGAATCGACTTGGCCAATCACCATGAAATTGTCCGTGAAGCACACAAGTGAATCTGTGTACTTTCTCCTTACAATCCATTTAATTTGAATTGGAGGTGTAGTTTCAGAATTAGAGAGAATTTTTTAATGTACCGGCGGTATGCAGAATTTCTACACGAAAACTACACGAAACGCAAAATCAACACGAAAAGAAAGGCCCTTCGCAGTTTCAAAAGGGCCCCTCACAAACTCAAACGGGCCCTATCACGATGTTAGAGGGGCCATTTCACAATCTTGAAAGGCCCCTTTCAAAATTTAAATGGTTCAAAATCGAAATTATTTGTTCCCCGGCAAAATATTTTCTCACTGCTTAGTTTATTCTAAAAAACCCGGAAATCCGGTTAAAACCGGAAGAGCGGCAGCCCTGCGCTTGATATTGGAAATGGCAAACAATAAGCTGTCAGCAGAGGACAGCACAGCCAGTGAGAGAGGCGTGCGTGCTGTGATATCACTTCGCACACACCAAACACAAATCGTCTAGCTAACATTCGATTCAATGTATGCACTATACAGTGAGAAATGCCGAGGAGAGGATGTGAAATCATCAAGTGAACTAATTTTCGTACGCCTGCTACTTTCTTTAATAATTATCGGAAAGGCCAACATGATGGAGAAAACGTGTGCGCAATGATATGTATTCTTCGAATCTGAAAGAATTTTGACAATCGAAGCACATTGCTGGAACTCACATTAATCCGTAAGCGACGCACGACTTTTTTTCCTATCTCTAAGGTATTAGGAATTCCTTTTTGCTCACTTAATAAGTTCCTCGATGTGCCGGTGATTTCGTATTAATCACACTTCTAGCAAGCCGAAGCAGATAAACAAAATATCTATCTCTGGGTAAACCTTTTCCTGAATACAATAGACAATGATGTGCAAAAAGAAATGAAAATGACAAAAGAATACAAAGACAGTGCAAAAGATATTAGAATTATTTTTGAAAATATACAAAGGAAAATCGGCAGAAATAGCACCGTTTTTAAAGCTTTTGGAATTGAAGCAATCGCAAAATCAGCATGTAGAAGAATACTGCAGGAGATGGTGATCAGAGATGTCCCGCAGAAATCGGGACATAAGTGAAACGCGTCCGACCTCAAAGAAGCAGAAGGCCATTTGAACGGTTGGGTATTGTTACAAGTTCTTAATGGGGGGAATGTGTGGTAATTGGATTCTACGAGTACCTTTCAATGATTGACAAATCGTTTACTGATATCTCTTTATTATATGCAAGCTTAAATATCTAGGCATTTTTTATCTTGTGTTATCTCATTTTATGTTGTACACAATATGCATCTTGAAATTCAAATGGTGCATGACTACTTGGTCTGCGTTGTAGTTCAGATAATTAATTAGTAAGGCTACGTTAAGACCATGACTGTTGACACATCAGAAATATACCTTTCAAAAGCTTAATTCATTGTGGATTTGAACAGAGATGCATCACTCAATGACGCAATGCTATGCATGACAGAGAACTCATGGAATAAGATATAGAAACTTCTAGATGACTGCATTCTAAACAGTGAAGTCATTTTCCCTTGCCATTATCCACTCTAACAGATTTCGCACACAAGAGTCTGAACCATCGCCACATGGTCTCTCATTGGGTCAGCAATTGAACACTCGACAGGTGAAATGCAAGACGAAGACGGGAGGAGGATAGAAGATGACATGTAAGTCATAAAATCCTTGAATTGACTGATTTGCAGGAAGACGTTGCTTCAGTATTGTTATGTGGTTCATAATGCGGTCATCAGCAGGAACTCGAATAGGATTCGTGCTTCGACCCCTACCCATGAACTTGACGGTAGTTGGAAACAGATCTTTTGATGTCGGAGTTCGTGTAGTGAAGCAACGTTATTTTCAGTAAAGCGTGCTATATTCGCCATTTGATTAGCGGAGAATGAACGAGATAGCGATATAAATTAATTACAAGTTCTACAAATCTGAGTTTCAAACCATATGACCTTGAAGAACCATATGACCTTGAAGACGGAAATCGATACCCCAGAAGTGATTTTTCAAAGTCATCTTTTCTTCGCTCGAATGTCTACTTATACATGATCTCGTACGTATCTGAAAACCAAGCAAAGCTCGATTGAAGATTCAATCGCAGGTTTTTGATTTTAAGTAACTTCCGAAACTTTTTACTTTTTTGGTGTCCAATTTCGCCTAATTTGCATTTCTGGTATCAATTCTGTCAATGTCGATGAACGAGCATGGGCCTGCGAACGCAAATTGTGAATTGGATGAAGAGCACCCCATACTTGGAGACAATGGTCAATTTGAACAGGTTCTAAAAGTTTATTAAGTAATATATTTTTCATTGAACATTTTATATCTAATTTCTTTTAGAAAAGCGACAGAAATGTGTGATCAGAGGCAATATTATTAATAATGAATCCATGAAGTAATCATATAAAATGAATGCTAGGATAACATGATAGTGATTGCACATGCAATATTTTTTCCATCTATCATCACAAAACTTCAGAATTGAACTGTCAAATTTTGTTGAAATGTAAAATAAAGCAGTGATAATTGCAGGAAAAATAGTTGCACAAATAATTGAAGTGATAAGCAGGCACGATTTGTGCTAAGGTCACCAATGAAATGAAATAAAGTATTATTCATACAGAGATTATTCGTTTTGTTCGACACACTTTTAGTTATGCTCATATGCTTTGTATTTCTTTGAATTAGCTTCAGTACATCTCCAATAGGTTTTGTCGTTCCTCTTTCGTCAATAGTATAGGCATATTCGTTACAAACAAATGTTCATATTTTGATGTTTTTATTTCTTGAAACTCCCTCCATCTTATCAAATTACGGATGCAAACTAATGAATATCGCAAACCTATGTTATCAAAACATCCCATTCAAATTTTGATTTGAGCATCTTTGTATACTGGAGATCTTTCTATGCGCATGGATAGAATTCTATGTTTGGGATTTCCATGATTTATGCCATAAATAATCTATGTGATAGAAAAGTAAAACATTGATATCCGATGATCAATTTTCTCGAAAAAATTAGCGTATTAACAAAATGGACTATAGAACTCTGCGCATGAGTTGCAGATGAAATGAACGCCTTTTTAAAGATATCTGGTCGAACAAATGAACATGTCAAACAAAAAGACTAGATCCATTCACATATATCATTTCAATAATATTTGAATAATGTCACAGCAAAAATGAATCTACCGCTGAATATATTTCTCATAGCTCAGTTTTCCAAGAACTGTACGTAGTCAAGGAAGAAAAAGCGGCACGAAGATCGAGTCTGCTCGTCCAGGAAGGTACCACTGGCTTGGTGATGAAGTGAAGAAGGTGCAAGGTTCCAGTCTGTCCGCCTGGTGAGGTACCATCGCTTCAGTGCGGAGGTGCATGTTGGAACTATGTTTCTTACTTTATTTCCCATGCTGCATTTTTGTATCATGTACTTTGGTATACTAGTCAATAATGTATTCAGATATTTCTCCTTTTGTACTTTCAGGTTTTGGTGGGGTTTTGAAATATATCAAGCAATCAATTCAGTTTTGACATTATCACATGCATTGACAGTGCAGAAGGTGCCTCTGGTCAGTGGAAACTTCTGATCTCCCATCTCCTGCACCATTGCTGTGTGATCTGCACTCATTCTTCCTGAATTAACGACGCGCGTCGATGTAGGCCTACGATCTGACACCACTCGGTGTGGAAAAACGTCGAACTTGGCACTCGATGAGCTGATGTCATGCATGGCTATTTAGCATGAGCAAAGATTCAAGAAATCAGGAGGAAGTATTTTTGATTTGACTGTCAATTTCTTGATAAATTAAAAGGGAATGAAAGAAATGTAGTTGATAAATTTCGGTGCATTCAAAAAATCTGTTCCAATAGGAAAAATGTAAGAATCAATTGGTCCCACCACAATGTAGAAAACTCCACTGGCTTAATGCTGCAGTAAACTGACCATGCATGATATCATGCAACTCTGAAGAATGACGTCACTTATAGATCAATGTAAAATACGATTTCTTGTTCATGACTGTGTGAACGATGTTTGATGGCAAAACACACAAGACTAAACACAATGTCTTTTATATTCACATTGCTTCGAACTTATTACTGCGAAGAATCATCTTCCGCATTTCCTTAGATACTATGGCTATGAAATGCAATTAATTAAAGAATACGTCAAAATACGATCAATCTTCTATATATCAAGTACAATCAAAATTTACATTCTCACTCACTCCATGATTTAACGTCCATTTCCCCCGTGTTTCGAGTGTAGGACATAAATGAAGCTTCAACGTCACTACTCCCCATACTGGGGTTTGTACGGTGTTGACAGACTTTTCAGGAGCGCTGTAGTACTTTAAGACCGGATGCCCTTCCTGACGACTTCCAATGATACTTTCGGCTCGACCTCTGGACCGAAAGATCGCTGGGCCAAGCACTTAACCATTGTGCTACGGAGACCCAAAACTCGGATAACAACATTTCATCACTTAAAAAGAGGGCAACAAACTTATTTTGACATCTGACTTCAAAACAGTCTTCGGTTATATTTATCTCCAATGCATTTGATCGCAGGCAGCGTATCTCCTCGAATAAGGAGAAAGCAACTTTTGTGCTTAGCTGATGACGTCATTGCGCTCATCGGCTGCCGAAGAAAAGGCTTAGCCTAAGTGCGACATTTATTTTTCTTCGTGAGCCAAAACGTTTGCATTCTGCATGGCTCGAACCTCTATGATCAAATTATTGCCATACTAGAGATTTGTTCAACCGATACGTATCAGCGCTGATGTCCATGATTCGAAGACTAATCTAAAATATTTTACCTGAGGCCTTATGAAAGAAAAATTAATCGACCGAGTAACGAATCAGTTGTCATGTGCTATTTTAGTCCCCTATAGCATGAACGACTTCATTCCCATTCACCCATAGGAATGGATTCTCTGCTGTAGCTCGCGAATATCTGGTAGGGATAGGGAAGTCACGCATGGTCATCAGCATTCCGACAATCTAAGCCGAGAGAATAACGAGAGATGAGCGATTGATTTCTTGGAAGTCTTAGCTTGAGGACCTTGACTCCATTCCGCTAGTCTGTTTAGTTCGTTGATCTGTCGAATTACCGATGTTGGGAAAGTTGATTAAATATTACAAAGTTAATAATACTGCTCGGGAGTTTGGTTTCCCTGTGAAGGCATCCCACTATAAAAGAAATTGATTCCAGAAAAATTGCCGACTATATTTTTCACTTCAGTCGATTGTTCAGTTGTACTCAACACCGCTTGCATCGACCGATCATGGTAGCGGGTCACAGAAGAAACATCTCGTGATCATCTGATAGTTCAACTACAAGAACCACCGTCTTTCGTCTATCCAATCTCGCGCAGCGCGAAATCAGAGTCATATTTCACATTTCTATTGTCGGATTTGAACTGTTGGAGTTACAATATTTCGAAGTGACATTACCAAATCTACAGCATTTTGCAGACAGGCGTAGCAGATGAAAGGTGGAAATTTTTTTTCGAATGCCTCATTTTGGCTGGTTACAAACAACAAGCAAGGTCAGAATGAAAAATTGATAAAGCACAAGCATAGCCATAGCGTCCAAGATATTTACTCAATCAACGCAACCAACACCACAAACTAATGTCAATGATCACAAGGGATGCGCAATTCAGTCCCCCTCCCTCCTTACATGCCCTGAACGGACACAGCAGGCTCTCAATGTTGACTAATTTCACGGATTTTACGAAATTTGGACCATATCATCTATAAATTTCAAGCATAGCCATAGCGTCCAAGATATTTACTCAATCAACGCAACCAACACCACAAACTAATGTCAATGAGCAACAAAGGTATGCGCAATTCAGTCCCATCTCCTACATGCCCTGGAACGGATTACAGCAGGCTCTCCAAAGGTGACCTAATTTCACGGATTTTAATAAATTTGACCATCTCTCTACTAATTTCAAGCATAGCTCCATCGCGTCAAGATATTTACTCAATCCAGAACGCATCCAACACCAACAAACTAATGTCAATGATCCAAGGGATGCGCAATTCAGTCCCCCTTTCTACTACATACCTGCAACGGACCACAGCAGGCTCTCAAAGTTGACTCCTAATTCACGGATTTTACGAAAATTTGACATCTCCTCTACTAATTTCAAGCATAGCATAGCGTCCAAGATATTTACTCATGCAAAGCAACCAACACCTCAAAACTAATGTCAATGATCACAAAGGATGCGCAATTTTCAGTCCCCATCCTCCTACATGCCTCAGCAACGGACACAGCAGGCTCTCAAATTTGACCTAATTCACGGATTTTACGAAATTTGACCATCTTCCTCTACTAATTTCAAGCAATTGCATAGCGTCCAAGATATGTACTCAAATAACGTCAAACCAAACACCACAAACTATGTCAAATGTTCACAGGGATGCGCTATTCAGTCCCATCCTCCTAATGCCCTGCATCGACACAGCAAGGCTCTAAAGTTGACCTAATTTCACGGATTTTACGAAAATTTGACCATCTCCTTATAATTTTCAGGCATAAGCCATAGCGTCCAAGATATTTACTCAATAACGCAACCAACACCACAAAACTAATGTCAATGATCACAAAGGAATGCGCATTTCAGTCCCATCCTCCTACATCCCCTGCAACGGACACAGCAGGCTCTCAAAGTGACCTAATTTCACGGATTTTACGAAATTTGACCATCTCCTCTACTAATTTCAAGCATAGCCATAGCGTCAAAGATATTTACTCAATCAACGCAACCCACACCACAAAACTAATGCAATGTACAAGGGAATGGCAATTTCAGTCCCCATCCTCCTACATGCCTGCAACGGACACAGCAGGCTCTCAAAGTTGAACCTAATTTCACGGATTTTACGAAATTTGACCATCTCCTCTACTAATTTCAAGCATAGCCATAGCGTCAAAGATATTTACTCAATCAACGAAACAAAAACCAAAAACTAATGTCAATGATCACAAGGGATGCGCAATTCAGTCCCCATCCTCTACATTGCCCTGCATGGATAAGCAGGCTCTCAAAGTTGACCTCCTAATTTCACGGATTATTTTACGAAATTTGACATCTCTTATCATTTCAAGCATAGCCATAGCGTCCAAGATATTTACTCAATCAACGCAACCAACACCACAAACTAATGTCAATGATCACAAGGGATGCGCAATTCAGTCCCCATTCTCCTACATACCCTGCAACGGACACAGCAGGCTCTCAAAGTTGACCTAATTTCACGGATTTTACGAAATTTGACCATCTCCTCTACTAATTTCAAGCATAGCCATAGCGTCCAAGATATTTACTCAATCAACTCAACCAACACCACAAACTAATGTCAATGATCACAATGGATGAGCAATTCAGTCCCCATACTCCTACATACCCTGCAACGGACACAGCAGGCTCTCAAAGTTGACCTAATTTCACGGATTTTACGAAATTTGACCATCTCCTCTACTAATTTCAAGCATAGCCATAGCGTCCAAGATATTTACTCAATCAACGCAACCAACACCACAAAAATAATGTCAATGATCACAAGGGTATGCTCAATTCAGTCCCATTCTCCTACATGCCTGCAACGGACACAGCCGGCTCTCAAAGTTGACTAATTTCACGGATTTTACGAAGTTTGACCATCTTCCTCTCCCTAATTTCATGCATAGCATAAGCGTCCAAGATATTTACTCAATCACGCACCAACACCACCAAAACTAATGTCCATGGATCACAAAGATGCGCAATTCAGTCCCCATTCCTCCTACATGCCTGCAACGGACACAGCGAGGCTCCTCAAAGTTGACTACTTTTCACGGATTTACGAAATTTGACCATCTCCTCTACTAATTTCAAGCATATGCGCATAGCGTCAAGTATTTACTCAATCAACGCACCCAACACCACAAACTCACTGTCAATGATCACAAGGTCTGGATGCGCAATTTCAGTCCCCATCCTCCTACAGGGCCCTGCAACGGACACGCAGGCTCTCACAGTTGACCTAATTTACGGATTTTCAAGTTTGACAATCTCCTCTACTATTTTCACGCATAGCCATAGCGTCCAAGATATTTACTCAATTCAACGCAACCAACACCACAAACTAATGTCAATTGATCACAAAGGATGCGCAATTCAGTCCAATCTCATCTCTACAATGCCCTGCAACGGATACAGCAGGCTCTCCAAGTTGAACTAATTTCACGGATTTTACGAAGTTTGGACCATGCTCCTCTACTAAATTTTCCAAGCATAGCCATAGCGTCCAAGATATTTACTCAATCAACGCAACCAAACACCACAAAACTAATGTCCAATGATCACAAAGGGATGGCGCCATTTCAGCTCCCCATGCCTCCTACATGCCTGCAAACCCAGACACAGCAGGCTCTCAAAGTTGACCTAAATTTCTCGGATTTTACGAAATTTGACCATCTCCTCTACTAATTTCAAGCATAGCCCATAGCGTCCACAGATATTTATCAATCAACGCAAACCAACACCACAAAAATAATGTCAATGATCACAAGGGATGCGCAATTCAGTCCCCATCTCCTACATGCCCTGCAAAACGGACACAGCAGGGCTCTCAAAAGTTGACCTAATTTCACGGATTTTACGAAATTTGACCATCTCCTCTACTAATTTCAAGCATAGCCATAAGCGTCCAAGATATTTACTCAAATCCAACGCAACCAACACCACAACCTAATGTCAATGATCACAAGGGATGCGCAAGTTCAGTCCCCCCCCCCCCCACTCCTCCTACATGCCTGTCAACGGACACAGCAGGCTCTTCAAAGGTTGAACGCTAATTTCACGGATTTTACGAAATTTGACCATCTCCTCTACTAATTTCACGCATAGCCATAGCGTCGTAGCCATAGTATCTTGGACGCTATGGCTATGCTTGAAATTAGTTGAGGAGATGGTCAAACTTCGTAAAATCCGTGAAATTAGGTCAACTTGACGCGCGCCTGTATCCGTGAGCGGGCATGTAGGGTGGATGGGGACTGAATTGCGCGATCCTTGTGATCATTGAATTGTTTGTTGGTGTTGGTTGCGTTGATTGAGTAAATATCTTGGACGCTATGGCTATGCTTGAAATTAGTAGAGGAGATGGTCAAATTTCGTAAAATCCGTGAAATTAGGTCAACTTTGAGAGCCTGCTGTATCCGTTGCAGGGCATGCAGGAGGAGGGGGAACTGAATTGCGCATCCTTTGTAATCATTGACATGTGTTTGTGGTGATTGGTTGCGTTGATTGGAAATATCTTGGACGCTTAGGGCTTATGCTTGATATTTAGTAGAGGAGATGGTCACCTTCGTACAATCCGTGAAATTAGGTCAACTTTGAGAGCCTGCTGTGTCCGTTGCAGGGCATGTAGGAGGATGTGGACTGAATGCGCATCCCTTGTGATTCATTTGCCATTAGTTTGTGTGTGTGTTGGTTGCGTTGATTGAGGTAATATCTGTTGGGACGCTTATGGCTATGCTTGAAATTCGTAGAGGAGATGGTAAAATTTCGTCAATCCGTGAATTAGGTCAACTTGAGGCCTGGCGTGTCCGTTGCAGGGCTGTTGGAGGATGGGGGACTGAATTTGCGCATCCTTTGTGATCATGAAATAGTTTGTGGTGTGGTTTGCGTGCTTTGAGTAAATATCTTGGACGCTATGGCTATGCTTGGAAATTAGTAGAGGAGATGGGTCCAAACTTCGTAAATCCGTGAAATTAGGTCACTTTTGAGAGCCTGCTGTGTCGTTGCCGGGCATGTAGGAGGATGGGGAACTGGAATTGCGCATCCTTGTGATCATTGACATTAGTTAGTGGTGTTGGTTGCGTTGATTGAGTAAATATCTTGGACGCTATGGCTATGCTTGAAATTAGTAGAGGAGATGGTCAAATTTCGTAAAATCCGTGAAATTAGGTCAACTTTGAGAGCCTGCTGTGGTCCGTTGCCGGGCTGTAGGAGGCGGGGACTGAATTGCGAATCTTTCTGTGATCATTGACATTAGTTTGTGGTGTTGGTTGCGTTGATTGAGTAAATATCTTGGACGCTATGGCTATGCTTGAAATTAGTAGAGGAGATGGTCAAACTTCGTAAAATCCGTGAAATTAGGTCAACTTTGAGAGCCTGCTGTATCCGTTGCAGGGCATGTAGGAGGATGGGGACTGAATTGCGCATCCCTTGTGATCATTGACATTAGTTTGTGGTGTTGGTTGCGTTGATTGAGTAAATATCTTGGACGCTATGGCTATGCTTGTGCTTTATCAATTTTTCATTCTGGCCTTGCTTGTTGTTTGTAACCAGCCCTCATTTTCGGCCTAGTTGAATTTCCAGCATCCACTAAAATTTGCCCTTTCAGATTGAAGAACTTCTTGAAAAACATACTTTGAAGACTTTGAAAACGGAGTTTATACTTTTCAGTTTTTAAATTCTGCGTTTAGCTTGGCATATTCCGTCATCGTGTAGTCAGGAAGATATACATTTCTCCTTGAAAAGAAGTTCTACAACCCTGATGTCATTTATACATAATAAAGTAGACTAAAAGCAATCATTGTCAATCATGCAATGCATAAAACATCCAAAAAAAATAAAAACCACTGTCAATAGAGCACAACAATGTAACGACCTACTTGGACATGCTTCCTAGAGGACATTTAAAGAACAAATGGTCGATAGATCTCAGACGTTTTGTAATCCTGAGATTGCAGCTTTATAGAGAACTAGTCTACAAATGTAAGTATACAGCCTATTTTACAGCTTTTTGCAGAAAACGCTTATTTAAGAACGTTCACCTAATACAATCACGAGATTTATAAGATTAGAGTTCAATCATATGTTATTGCATGAAATCATACAATTTACAAATTCAAACAATAAAATTAAGATTACTATTTATTCATGAATAGTGAACGGAATGCAAGAACAATGACGAAGAGGAAGGGATACACCCATGCTCTGCAAATATGCACTTTCTCTTCATCTAGAATGATTGCTTCAAATGCTCAAAAGCAATGTTTTGAAGAACCGTCAGCGAAAACAATTTTCCAATCAATTTATTCAGGTTGCTTCCCGAATGATAACGAGATTGTCAACGAAGGCAACAGTTACAATTTTCCCCGACATATTATGCATGGTAGTCTGATTGTATGATTGGTAGTATGATGGTAGCATTGATTGTCTGTGACATCAACAATCTATCTGACGCATATTGCCATATATGCCTTACTCTTCTTCTGGCAGTGTTAATGCCACAGACATATTTGGTTTAGGAATCTGATTTTTTAACCACACTGGCCGCAAAGATGGAATACTACCAAAACCATCTACACGGCAGCTCCATTTCTTTTATCACAGGACACCAAATGAGAGATTTCTAGGGTACCATTGGGAGAAAACGCATAAATAAAAATGCAGATCATGAAAGTCATTCATCAATGTTTGGATGCTACTCGATTTGCAATATGCCTGCGACTTACAATTAGTCCATCACGCTTTGGAGCATGGATATAGGATCACATCACATTAGTGACACTGTACAGCCAATTTAATGCTGGAAAACCTAACGAAAGGATAAATTCAGAAAATTGTTTTACAATGCTAATAGTATTTGAAATAACAGCGCACTTTTTAAACTTACGAAATATTTGCTAAACCGCTTCAGCATCAACCGCTTGAAGTTGTTGAATGATTTCGGTTAACTGGAATTTACTATCAAGTGGCATTATTGGTGTATCACACACCAAATTTGCAGCTGTTCTACGTCGTATATTTAAAAAAATCTGCTAGATGGTGAATTCCTAATTGTACTAGATAGTAAATTCCAGTTTACCATGATTTCTGATAGCACTGATACTTGATTTCTGTTAGATGTCCAAGTAGTTTTCACTATCTAGACATAGCATCATGAAAATGATGAAGGTCATAGTGAGACTGGTAGACCATGAATTTTTCTTTTTCGTGTGTAGGGATGGATGTTTGTGTGAGTTTCTCATGCCTTTGAAGGTACACCCGGAAAATCAAACTAAATCACCCCGAAGTATTCAACTAAGCCTTCGTTGGCTTATCTGAAAGTTAAAATCCAAAATTTATGATGACGTGTCAGCTGCCAATTAACGATTACTGAGAAGCCGAACATTGTACACGAGATAGAAAGTTAGCTGTGTTTGGTTGATGGAGGAACCCTGTAGTGTGCAAGCAAACAGATCCCTATTTGAAATGTATGGAAATTGAAAGTCACTATTACATTGCGGTAATCAGTGGAAAATCAGAAAAATATATGGAAAGGGCACAGAGAATTCCAGATCATGTCATGGTTAGATGGGTGATGAAAATGTTTATAAATTTCTTTTTATTTTCCTACCTACATCTGCAGGTGGCCTAATATGTTGTAACACAATTTTCATATAATGTTCGTTGCATTTCGGACATTGCGTATATAATTATGGACTACGATGAAGCATTGTTGTTCATCAAGATTTTAATTTTCTTAATAAATCTCAAACTTTGTTATGTACTTCATTCCATTCATTCTAAGATGATGTCAATTATTCAGTAGGTGTTACGTCAAAAATCTTCGATATAAATTCATAGAAAGACATAGCATTCTATCGAATGTGTTGCTTCATAATTTTCTTTGCAATGATTCACAAGTACCATAGGCAGCCTGCATGTAAGTCGATAAATACATGACTCTTCATTATCACAAGTTTTAATGTTAAATCAAAATTTTTGATACTATATGTATCTTGTCACTACTTACTGAGGTCCGAACAAATTGCAACAACAAAAATGAATCAATATCTAGGAAGATGTTGAAAAAGCAAGCTGCAAGCAAACTGTCAAGTCTTATCTGTCTGATTCATTGTTCGGCTTTCTGTCAATTTTCTTCTCCGTGAATTCTGTTGTTTTCTGATTTTTATCGATGACGTAAACTTTCCTACCAGTTTGTTCTGGAAGCTTCAGATTTCAAAAATCTCCAATCGTTTATATTCTCCGATAGTCTTAATGGAGAAATTTTAGATAAAGCACTTCTTCCATCACATGGGCAATCAAATGGGTCTTTCTTGATAAGTCTCGCCACTTCGCACTGGAATCGTGAGATTTGAGAGTCAGCGCTGACACCAGTCACGTCGCACCCTTGAAGGAGAGACTATTACTCAAGTCAATTCGGTCACACCTTCAGCGATCTTATGACCATGTTTCAAATCGATAATCTACTCATGCGCATTCGATGCTCGAAAACGGCAAAGCCATCAATGACATCAATGCGACGGTTCATCAAACCCCTTTCTTGCTAACCGATGCTATTCAGATGGACTTGTCAACACCATCACTCTTCGGTCATTATGTCGAATGACAACTTCAAACAATCAATGAAAACCGGAGACGAGACAAAAGTTTTACCATTAAAGAATCGCCGGTAGAAATGGTGCCATGCGTTCGAAATAATATTATTTTGGACTCCCAAACTGATCGAAGATATCAATTCTCTCGGACTGGATTGTCTAGTGAAGGGAAAACAAGTGACGCCATTGTAAAAATGGCGTCAAATATTCAAATATTCATTTATTTGTTTTACCATGAGTTCTTGTAGCTCCATTTTTGTTGCAGATTTTGATTGACAGATGGTGAGCTTTTGAGCTGAAGATGAAACTTTCTCCTTAATACAAATTTTTCACCTTTTTGCTTGCCAAAGTTTCAATACTCGAAAGCTTGCTGTAGGCCCGGTAGGCCAATACCAGAAGTTATTCTCATTGCATATCATCCTTAGTAGTAATTTTTGCCCCGATATCACGCTTTGAAATAATTTTGTAGCTTTGATTAATGCTTGAGCGATTATATCAAATATATATATATATATAGGCCTATATCAAATGCTAGTGAAATGAAGTGCTTGTAGGCACTAGGTCATTGCGAAGACCCACGCGTACTAACGACAAGATACAAAAACTGATTATCCTATGGGACACAAGCTTGCTGTTTATTAGCTGTCAGAATCTTAAATGTACATGTGCTATAAGTATGAGAAGTGTGCGATAACTTCAAACATGCCGGTTCTATGAATGATAAATGATGTGAATACCCTTGCATTTACCGGTCAAACATACCGATTCTATGAATGAACACTAAAAGTTTTTTATTATCAGGCTGATTGGTGTTTCTATCTCTAGTTTGGTCAAACTTTCATTCAGTTTTTCTATGACACTCGCCCTTCTGCAACAGAAAATTGCATCTAAATTGCGTCTCATTTTCAAGCATGGTGCAGTCTCCTTACTCATCAGTTTCTGATTTACTGATCTGATCAGTCTCAGATCATTAAATCAGATTTTAGCATAGATTACTAGACTGCAAAATTATGACAGCAGGTTTTCATATTCCTGTTTGCACAGTTTATTAGTACGCTCCCATACGTATTTTATTGCTTTATCACCTTTTGTCTCAGTGACCCTTTTTGTCGCACTGCAACGCTGTAAGAAGTCATCCCAGCGGGTTCCAACTCACTTACACCCACATTGCGGCTGACAAGTAAGTGTTATGAGTGTAATGCAATTGAGGTCTGTAAACTTCATTCTGTGATAAGTGACGGTGCGATGAACTATTTCAATATCAGCCAAGCACTCTGAACTGCTGACGATTAAACAGGATAGTTTTGGGTGGCAATTGTCCAGTGAAAGCAGTGAGAATTCGCTCTAGATGACCATTGGTCTCATGCAAATCTCATTCGCTCGATAAAGTAATTATAAGTTGATCATGAAAATGTAGACAAAAGGATATAGGCTATCGGCCGCAAAGCAGCACAACAGAGATAGACAACAATGGGTATGTTGACAATAATTCAGGGACCTGCGAAACCGCGAATTTCGAGTCGAATTGAATCTCCTATCGAATTGAGTCGTGCTTCGAGAATCTAATAAAAATAGAAATGATGCGTAAGCCTAATACTTCAGCTTTATACTTACAATGTGCTTAGCCACCTCTATGGTTATCCATTGAGATTGCAGGCCTACTAAAGTATTCATATTTTTCTTGATGGTTATTGAAAGATACGGTGACTTCTTTGGACTCATAGAAAAATAATAAGGAACCATATGAAAGCGCATTTATTTCTCTGAGATCATTATGGTCTACTGCTGCGCTCTATGTAAAACGCTACGACGTAATTGGTGCTATTGTACATCTCAGATCTACACCCCTAGACTCCTCCTTTGTTAGATATCCTCATATGTAACGTATATAAATCAAATGTCATGTTTTCCAATTGGTGCAGCCATTCACTTGTCCAATGTTAATCCTTTTCCAGACTATGGCTCTGGAATATATTCGAGTTATATTGAACTTCGGATTTTTGATATTCTTCAAATTTGTCTGTATTCAGAGATTTTTCGATGATTTCGGGATGTCAAATTAAAGTAAAATGTGTAATTTTTAAAAAAACTTCAAAAAAATTTTTTAAAAAAACATCATTCTGACCATTTGCGTTTTCCTTAAATACAGGAGTTCTCTAATTTTTGATATGATGAAATGAGTCATCAAAATCCCGAATTCTTCATTGCCAAAGTATCCTCTGCTTGAATCAGAAAGTAGTAAGTAATAGCAGCAGTGGAAAGTCATTATAAGCAGAGAAATATACTCCACTGGCATGGATTAAATGAGAAAGTGAGCGAGAGCAGTTTAAGAATGATCTCTCGCGTTCGCCCGTCTCTACCTGGACAGTGAAATAGTACAATAGCAGACAATGAATAATAGAAATAAGCCAAGTTAAATTTAAAAAGAGTCAAAATTTCGAACTGGTGAATTGTTTATCTGAATCAGAATAAGACCGTTTTTAGCAGCATAATTGATTTATAATTTGATGAAATGAGAGTCAAAGCTGCATGCAAAACTATCTATTATAATCTTTTCCTATTCATCCTCACCCAATATTTCGTCCTGTCACAAAGCCAGCTTCAGGGGAGGCTAGTCGGCTTTAAAAAATTCTGTTCGTCAATATGATTTTCAAAAATTTGTAAAAAAAGTCTGTGGCAGATTTGGCAGTACATGTTAAGGATCATAGCACGCAAAGCGCGTAGGCGCGCGCCGCGCACCGCCCGCCCCCAGCAACCCATGATAGCTCAATTTTTCATATATCATGTCACTAGCCATAATATACTCTGCAAACCGCTAAGAATCGTGGCCAGTCAGAGACGTCGCCAGCTCTTGAATGAAGGAATAAAGCGAAATACAGAAATAAAAAATGCAATACAGAACTGCCGGGCCTACCATCCAACTCAAAAAAGTAGCAGAAAGACTGTCTATCAATTCTTTCATTTTCTGTGATCATATCGCACTTTTTTAGACTCATAACATCTTTCGGGGGTGGTTCCAATTCGCGCTAGCCAGCATCCATGAAGCTCAATTTCAAGATCATGTCAGCTTTAGCTCATGTGTTTGTAAACTAAACCCTGAGAATTCGGGCCAGTCAGAGATATAGCCACTTAAATGACAAGAAAAGCAATAAGCTATAACAAGCACCACTCTGCCATCAGCCCGCTTGGCGAACCCACCGGCGGCGTGAAACGCAACCAAAGGTTATGAAGTCTCTAAAAAGTCATGCAGAACTATCACAGAACTAAGAAAGAATTGGACAGTCCCTTTTTTTCCGCTTCTTCTTTGAGTTGTTGGAAGGCCGGCGCTTCTGTATAGCCATTTTTATTCTGTATTTCGCTTATTACAATAAGCATTTAAGCTGGCGACGGGTCTCTGACTGGCCACGATTCTTAGTGGTTTGCTAGAGAAATATAAGGCTAGATGACATAATCTTGGAATTGAGCTATCAGGTTGCTGGCGGCTGCGGTGGGGACCGTCTTTGCATGCGATGATCCTTACAGGTACTGCCAAATCTGCCCAACTTTTTACAATTTTTGAAAATGTACGTAGGCGAACTAAGATTTTGGCGACCCATTTGCTCCCCTGAAGCTGACCTTTGACCAGCCAAATATACTAGTTAATGACATATAATTGCAGTATTGGCTCTCCTTTCATCACGTTGTAACGTGTTATGAAAAATGAATGGTTTATGTTTTCGGCTTGTATGTATGGTGTCGCATCCCGGAAACAAATTTGGAGTGCTTGGAATCAGTCATCCGAGCAATGGGATAAGCGCGAATAGCCTCCCCCATCTCATCTTGAATTGGCAACACTCATTCCGATAAAAACAAGTGAGCGGTGCTGTAATATATTCATAAAGACAATTAAATTCAGAGATCACACAAGCAAGCGCTTCTTATAGTTCTTCTCTTCAAAATGAAAATCCTTCTACTGACTGTACGTATATATAAAAACCAGTGGCAGATGTTCAGCGGAAGGGTCAGAGTGTGGGCGGCTTGAGGATGGGGGCAGCGGGAGGGTATTGCGGTGACAATCATTAACAGTAACAGGACTCTGTAAATTAAATGCACTTAGAGCAACCATCAACTAGATTCTGTCACAGCCGATGGTTCGAATCCAATGCACTCACAGTGAAAAGGTGGTTCTTTGGTGGAGGGATAGTGATTGACTTTCGAGTTGGATGACGGCTTATTGACTGAGCAAGAATTTCTCAATCCGCCGTATCGGCAGAATTTTGCCTGTCTATACTGGCGACTTAAAGGATTATGGGCTACAAGCATAGAATCGAGATGTTTGCAAAAATGTTCATTAAACAGTATTGTCTGCAACTATGGCCTTAGCCTTGATCATTCTATTCGACAAGCTTCTTAGAGACTTTGTGTAACTAGATTGGTGACATGGAGAATTTGATAGTTTATCCTTGCTTGATATACGGGACTTTGGGACAATTCTCTACGAAATCTGGCATGATTTTGAATTGGCGGGCAGCTTGTTGCTAATTGATAGGCCTACACAGCGTGAGTGAGGAGCGTATTGTTCCGGCAGCCAGCCACGAGGTTTCTGCAGGGAACGAGTGCCGACAATGAGACTTTCAACAGAATGAATGTTAGCACCTCATAGTCCCGGCAGAACCACCGCACGAGTTTCTGCAGGGAACGAGGCCGACAATGAACACTTTTCCACAGAATGGTGTACACCCTCATAGTCCGGCAGTCAGCACGAGTTTCTGCAGGGAACGACGGCCGACAATGAGACTTTCACAGAATGATGTGCACCCCTCATAGTCCGGCAGCCAGTCACGAGCTTCTGCAGGGTATGAGGCCGAAAATGCGACTCTTCACAGAATGATGTACACCTCATAGTCCTGGGGCACCAGCACGAGTTTCTGCAGGGAAACGAGGCCGATAGTGAGCACTTTCACAGAATGATGTACAACCTCATAGTCCCCGGCAAGCCAGCACGAGTTTGTTGCAGGGAACAGGCCGACAATGGATGACCTAAGCTGATGGAAGTTTAGGAGAGATCATGTTCCACCTATAGCTAACAGAGGGGGGCAAGGGAGTCGTCGAAATGTTTAGAGGAGTACCTTACACTCAGTTCTCAAGGAAAGTGGTGATTCCCTTCGAGCGCGACAATCATGTGTCCTTTTGATCTAATTCTAATTGATATAAGATATAAATCGAAATAAGGCGCCAAATATCACGAACACATGCTGGAAAATATACAGAAACGGTGTCAACCGCTGCATAATATGTGGCACCTTCAAGTTGTGAATGCCCCTTTTTTCACGCCTTATACTGGGATTCAAGTTGTTTCAAGAAAAAAAGCAATTAACAGAAGAACCCACAACAGTCCCCTGCTTCATTTAGCTCCAGAAATGTTTCCCATACTTAGAAAAGTTTCGCATCCGGTTATGCTCGAGGCCCAATCAAATTTGCAGAAATTCCTTTTATCATAACTATGTCAAAGCTTTCGAATAGTGGATTTGTTTGATCTTTGAACCAATTGGATGTTGACCTTTTTTTCGTCTTTTGTTAATGTCTTCTTTTTTCTTGCTTAATTTTCTTTGTATCGAGAAATGATTTTTGTCCCACGATTTCCATTATTGGGGTAGAAATAGACGATTATTATTATGTATACAGGACTTTCTTTTCCTTCTCGTTTTTCTATCTCCTTCTCCCCGACTCCACCAGGGCCAGACGCTGCTATAACGGTGACTCTCATTCGAATCCCAGAACAGTTGTCCCTCATCTCTCTTGGTCCTCAGGAGTGTTCTTCGACACAGCAATGCGAGTTTCGCGAGTCGATCTTCCTGCTGACGGCGAAAACCGCCAACCGATGAATAGTCCGGCAGCCAGAGCGAATTTTCCTGCAGGGAACGGGGGGGGGGAGGCCGAAAATGAGATTTTCCACAGAATGATGTACACTGATCTACGAATCGGTGTGTCCCTGCCGAGTTCTAGTGAGTTCCTCTTCTTTGTCACGAAGGATTAAAGGAAAAACACTTGTAAAATCCAATGGGAACGCAGGTTGGCCAGCTTTTGGTTAAAATGAAAATTTTCCATGTTTCCCGCTTATCAACTGGAAAGTACTAAGCCCAGAATGCGAGGTGGACAATTTTGGCATGGGAATGTCTGGTCAAGAGTCATTTCCTATGGTGTGGCATGTGGCGTCTATTATCCCATGATTCTGAGGCGTCGGGGGGCGCGAATGAGACGTGAGGAATGTGGTTGAATGTGGATAAAGTTGCTCAAATGTTTGTGATAGAGTCGACATTAAGAGAGGGGCTCGTCTAATATGGGGGAAAATGGGAAAAAATGAAAAAAAAAAAAAAAAAAAAAAAAAAAAAAAAAACAAATCTAATGGGAGGGGTGGCGTTATGCTTTATAGACAGGAGTACATGAACATGAAAGGAAAATGACCTGAAGACATTACATGTCAAAAATTAATGACTCTGGGGCTTAGTATGTTTTTCGTTTAATCAGGAGAAAACATAGAAAACTGTTCATTTTAAAAACCAAAAACTGCAATTCTGCGTGCCTATTGGATATACATGTGTTTTTCTTTGATCTTGTCTGTACAAGAAGAGGAAACTCACTAGAACTCGGCAGACGTGTCAGATTCGTAGTAGGAACAGGGTGTACATCATTCTGTGAAAGGTCTCATTTTCCGGCCTCGTTTTTCCCTGCAGGAAACTCATACTGCCTGCCGGACTATGAGGTGTACATCACTCTGTGAAAGTCTCATTGGTCGGCCTCGTTCCCTGCAGAAACTCGTGCTGGCTTGCCGGAACTATGAGGTGTACATCATTCTTGTGGAAAGTCTCATTGTCGGCCTCATTCCTGCAGAAACTCGTGCTGGCCTGCCGGACTATGAGGTGTCAACGCGATCGAGAGGAGCGAGTTCTGTGAAAGTCTCATTGTCGGCCCTCGTTCTCTGCAGAAACTCGTGCTGGCTGCCGGACTATGAGGTAGTACAATCATTCTTGTGAAAAGTCTCATTGTCGGGCCTCGTATTCCCTGCAGAAACATCGCTCTGGCTGCCGGACTATGAGGTGTTCGATCATTCTGTGAAAGTCTCACTTTCCGGCCTCGTTTCCTTGCACATACTCCGTGCTGGCTGCAGGACTATGAGTGTTATCTCATTCTGTGAAAGTCTCATTGTCGGCCTCGTTCCCTGCAGAAACTCGTGCTGGCTGCCGGACTATGAGGTGAGCATCATTCTGTGAAAGTCTCATTGTCGGCCTCGTTCCCTGCAGAAACTCGTGCTGGCTGCCGGACTATGAGGTGTACATCATTCTGTGAAAGTCTCATTGTCGGCCTCGTTCCCTGCAGATACTCGTGCTGGCTGCCGGACTATGAGGTGCACATCATTCTGTGAAAGTCTTATTCTCGGCCTCGTTCCCTGCAGAAACTCGTGCTGGTTGCCGGACTATGAGGTGCACATCATTCTGTGAAAGTCTCATTGTTGGCCTCGTTCCCTGCACTAACTCGTGCTGGCTGCCGGACTATGAGGTGTACATCATTCTGTGAAAGTCTCACTTTCCGGCCGAGGGGGGGGGGGGGGGGGGGGGGGGGGGGGGGGCACTTTCCCCTGCAGAAACTCGTGCTGGCTGCCGGACTATGAGGTGTACATCATTCTGTGAAAGTCTCATTGTCGGCCTCGTTCCCTGCAGAAACTCGTGCTGGCTGCCGGACTATGAGGTGTACATCATTCTGTGAAAGTCTCAAATTTCGGCCTTCTTTCCCTGCAGAAACTCGTGCTGGCTGCCGGACTATGAGGTGTACATCATTCTGTGAAAGTCTCATTGTCGGCCTCGTTCCCTGCAGAAACTCGTTCTGACTGCTGGACTATGAGGTGTACATCATTCTGTGAAAGTCTCATTGTCGGCCTCGTTCCCTGCAGAAACTCGTGCTGGCTGCCGGACTATGAGGTGCACATCATTCTGTGAGTCTCATTGTCGGCCTCGTTCCCTGCAGAAACTCGTTCTGACTGCCGGACTATGAGGTGTACATCATTCTGTGAAAGTCTCATTGTCGGCCTCGTTCACTGCAGAAGTCTCGTGCTGGCTGTACGGACTATGAGGTGTACATCATTCTGTGAAAGTGTCATTGTCCGGGGCCTCGTTCCCTGCCAGAAACTCGTGCTGGCCTGCCGGACTATGAGGTGTACAATCATTTTTCTGTGAAAGTCTCATTGGTCGGCCTCGTTCCCTGCAGAAACTCGTTCTGAACTGCTGGACTTATGAGGTGTACATCATTCTGTGAAAGTCTCATTGTCGGCCTCGTTCCCTGCAGAAACTCGAGCTGGCTGCCGGACTGTGAGGTGTAGATCAGTCTGTGAAAGTCTCACTTTCGGCCTCGTTCCCTGCAGAAACTCGTGCTGGCTGCCGGACTATGAGGTGTACATCATTCTGTGAAAGTCTCATTGTCGGCCTCTTTCCCTGCAGAAACTCGTGCTGGCTGCCGGACTATGAGGTGTACATCATTCTGTGAAAGTCTCATTGTCGCCCTCGTTGCCCGCAGAAACTCGTGCTGGCTGCCGGACTATGAGGTGTACATCATTCTGTGAAAGTCTCATTGTCGGCCTCGTTCCCTGCAGAAACTCGTGATTGCTGCCGGACTATGAGGTGTACATCATTCTGTGAAAGTCTCATTGTCGCCCTCGTTGCCCGCAGAAACTCGTGCTGGCTGCCGGACTATGAGGTGTACATCATTCTGTGAAAGTCTCATTGTCGGCCTCGTTCCCTGCAGAAACTCGTGATTGCTGTCGGACTATGAGGTGTACATCATTCTGTGAAAGTCTCATTTTCGTCACGTTCCCTGCAGCAACTCGTGCTGGCTGCCGGACTATGAGGTGTACATCATTCTGTGAAAGTCTCATTGTCGGCCTCGTCCCTGCAGAAACTCGTGCTGCCTTCCGACTATAGGTGTACATCATTCTGTGAAAATCTCACTTTCGGTCCTCGTTCCCTGCAGAAACTCGTGCTGGCTGCCGACTAGAATGGCATGCCTCTCTGTTGTCACTTCGGTTGCTCTCTTTACATGTCCTAAACCAATGTGAGCGTCTCTGGCGTTGCGTAGGTAGTTAGGGTAAGGTCACATGTCTTCCCACTTCATATGACCTTGAACTTTTTCCTTCAACACACCTTGTCCACACCGCAGCATTGACCTGTCAATACCTCGTAGCTGCCACGACAAAGGTTTTGTGCTTGTGAAGAATGTCCGTGTTTGTCCCTTCGCTGGTCACATTTCACTTTCTCGCCGTTCTGAATTGAAATGAGCCTCCTTTGACAAAATGAGGAATAAGGCAGGTAGTCATCATCGAAGATCATTAAATGGCATGAGATTATACTCTGCATCTCGAATAATTCGTGGTCAAAATAAGTCCGTCCACGTTCCCAACAAAAAAAACTAGAAACCTATGAAGTAGGAAGTAATGTTCCAAACACACCAGACACCTACAACACACACACACACCTATCAGAGCATGCACTACGACCACGATTACAAATGCAAAAATGCGATTCATTGATTTTCTGATCTCAAGTAATAACATTGTGATTTAAATTGAATACGCATTAGTCAAAAAGTGATTGTTTTCATTCGAATTCTGGATGTCTTGCAAACTTTGATATCATCTCCTCGCAAAATTTGAGCTCTTACTGTCGCCTGTCTCCCATCGCTAATGCATTGTGTATAAATTGTTTTGTACGGATGTGGTTTTTTGCTTTTCCAAATTCCGACACAAACCTCTGACGTTTTGAGAACACGTCCTCGTCAGATAGCCTTCGAGTACAGAGATGGATGGGATCTGCAGACAATGCTTCTAAAGTGTTACTTCACACTGTCATCAGTTGCAGTCAACACGCCTGCCGAACGAGGGGCGGTTTGGCCAAGATTAACAAGTCTAGACAGTAGTTTTTTCTCCTATAGGAACACCTTCTCCTCAGCGAAGCTTACTTGATGAATTCCTAGAAAAAAATTTACGGCATCTTCTACGTTATTTGGAATAGCCCAGGAGGTAATAGTAGTTCTACCGGATTTTGTGCCCATGTGATTCAATAATGACTGTGGATATGTAGTAATGTAGCGGGTGACTATAAATACATATTTCGTTTGTATCAAAGTTCCATATACGGCTTGTTCATGAACCATAGAATTGTGCACATGTTAGAAGTCCATGCCCTACGACTTGCATCATAGAGTAAAGTGTATAAGGTAAGTGGTAACTCCGCATTTATTAAATCCCTAATGTGTATCCACTTTCGAATTTATTACATGAACCAAAGGAGATACAGTCGGAAATTGTTTTCGAAAGTGTATATACACATTTATGCAGTTGTTGAAGAAATAACAACGGAATTTGACTGATCATGATAGCAAAGCAGAGGAAATGAATTATTTCCAGATTGTCCGTGTCATGACAGCCTTGGAGAGGTAACATTTGTTAAATTGGAAACTCGATGACCTGCGATTGCTTTCATGAATGAGAAACATGAAATTTCAGCCAAAAGCACAATAAGATGTCGACTTTTTCATGAAGACTCGATATAATACGGATCATGAAATTCCCTTGATAATCAGCTTTCCGCTTAGATAGGATGCTTATCGCATGTATCATTCCTTTTGATATTCAACTGTTTCATACATCTTACATAGAGGAGGTCATCTCGGTAGTAATAAATTGGCAAAATTTGACTATTTAAAAAACTGTCAAATAATTTATTGGTCCAAGGAACGTAATCTCATCTAAAACCTGAATCTTTTCATATAAAAATTTTCAATGTATACAGATATTTTTGTTGTGAGTCGACACCTACCTATATATCCCTACTCTATGCTTGTATAGAAAAGGCTTTGCCTAGTTTATTAGCCCTATCTAACCTGGGCTTTTTTTAACTGTCTCAGCCTGGGGAGGGGACGATTCGGCCCCCCCTCAGATTTCCTAAACTAAATACTCAAATTTAATGAAATTACATGCATACTATATTTCGGGCATGATCTTTTTGTGGTGGAGTCGGTTTTTTAAAACTTTAATTTCTCCATGCTATAAATAGCAATTGAAAATTTGAAAGTGCATTTTTTACAAATTTTGGATACTTTTTATTGCAGTCTACTTGGTTAATTTATCCAGTTGCGCATGTCACAGACATGGTGTCAAAGGTGTCAAAAGAAATTCTCCCAATCCAAATTATTGTTGTGAGGTTGTTTTGTTGATTGGAGCATCAATAGGGAAGCTAAAATTTCCTGAATTGGCTGCTAGGCTTAGTGGTCAGCGCGTTGACCAAAATCAGGGCATTATTGCTACCGCCCACTCTAAATATAACAAAGTCAAAACTCGAAAAACTATCATAGGTGGCAACTTTATTGACTGCGATCAGCAGTTTATATACGTAGCGTAAACAAAGGTGATAGTTACTCAGAATTGATGTGGATAAACAAAATACAAAAAATACAAACTGTAGAAAGTAAAAGTCATAGGTACCAAGAGAAAAGTCAAAGGGATTATTTACACAGGAAAGCAGGGATCCACCAAGGGCGCGCGATTCAAACCCGAATCACGTTTCGGCAGATCGATCAGCTGTTGCAGATTCCTCCCTGTCGAGAAACGCTAACGTGCGTAATCCGCCAACCACTTCGGAGGATTCTTCGAACGGACGCTCCGGCGGAGCGGCAAAGGTGTGTCAGTGTTTTGAGCTGTGGTGGATGGTGATGACATGTCAGAAAGAGGAACAGTAACGGTTGACTGTGAGGGACTAAGCTGAGACCTAGGCAGTACGGCTGGTTGAGAGTTGGATCCATTCGGTGAAGGCAAGCTGGCTGAAGGCTGCAAAGGTTCAGGAAACCGAAGATGACTTGGCTGTGGATCATTAGACTGTGACGATGACGCTGCAGGAGAACCAGATGGTTGCGATGGTTCGGAGCTAGAGGCGTTGATGTTAACTTGATCGATGTGGCGACGATGTAAAGTGGCATCTTCTAAATCAATGACTTCGAACATTCGGTTGCCAATACTCTTCAATAACAAGCCGTGAGCTGGTCTGTTGTCGTTACCGCGATAGAAGGTGACATCAGTAGAGTCCAGATTTGCAGTAGTTCTGATATTTCGGCCATGTGGAAGACATGATGGTGTTTTACCCGTCGTTGCGTGGACTGCATTGCGATATTGAATCAAGAATGTATCGACTGCTTCCCAGAGTTGTTCTAAAGTTGTAGGATGTTGAGCGTAAATTGCTGCTTTAAGAGTTCGTACCAGGTTTTCTGCTAATCCGTTGGATTGCGGATGGCGAGGAGCAGTGAAGACTGAGCGACATCCTATACCCTGCAACCATGAACGAAAAGACTGAGCGGTGAACTGTGTACCATTATCGCTGACTAGCACTTGAGGAACTCCCTCCCTCGCGAAGAATCTTCTTAACGCCCACTTCGTAAAGTCTGCTGTAGCCGATGTAGTGAGGAAGACCTCAGGATACTTCGAATACGAGTCTTCGATTACTAATGCGTAGTACTTGGAAAGGAAAGGACCGCAGTAGTCCACATGCAATCGCTGCAAAGGCTGATATGTTACAGGCCAAGGACTCCAGTTTGTGTGAGTGCGAGGTTTCTTCCGACAACTTTCACATTGTAAAGAATAATTTGCAATGTCATTATTGATTGATGGCCACCAACATAATAATCTGGAAAGGGACTTCATCTTATCACGACCCAAGTGGCCACTATGCAGATGTTGTAGAAGGCTATTTCTACAAGTTGGAGGTATGAGAATGCGACCATTAAATACCAGGACACCGTCAGCTTGACAAGTTAAGTCGTTGCGTTTGGCATATAACTCAGGGAATCTCTTCTTTGCGGTTGGCGACCAACCATTACGAAGACCTGCGATTACTGAACCGTAGGCTAGGCGTGTTTCCTTGAGACAATTGCGATCTATAGGTAATGGATTGATGAGGAATGTTTCGACTGTAGCAGGCTCTTTTGAAGCATATCTGGATAAATAGTCGGCATGGGGTATTGATCTACCAGGACGATGGTGAATTGTATAATTGTACGCACTAAAGTCAATGGCCCAACGCTGAAGCATGGCGGAAGTAACTTTTCCGATGGACGCGGATGGACTGAAGATGTGTTGTAAGGCTTGATGGTCAGCATAAATGTGAAATTGACTTCCATATAAGAATTTGTGCAATCTTCTAACTGCCCATATAACCGCAAGGGCTTCCCGTTGAGTTTGTGAATAATTGCGTTCAGCTGTTGACAATCGACGAGAAATGCATAAGACAGGTTGCGACTCTTGTTCCAAGACAGCGCCAAGGGCTTCTTCGGAAGCATCGACGAATAAGTGGCATGGTAAGCCGAATTGAAAGCAACGAAGTACTTCGCCGTTTACGATAGCGTGTAAAAGTTCATCGTACGCTGTATTAGTTTCGCAGGACCACTGAAGGACTGAAGCACTGGTGGCTAACATATCAAATAGAGGTTTGGCTTTCGACGAGAAGTTGCGAACAAATCTGGAGTAGTATTGGACTAGGCCGAGAAATGATTGAAGCTCCTTTTTCGAAGAAGGTTTGGGTGCATTCATAATAGCCTTGATGCGATCAACATTAGGATGTATACCAGCGCCGTCAATACGGTAGCCAAGATACGGTAAACTGGAGACCGCGAAAACAGATTTCTGTTTGTTGATTTGAACGTTGGCTTGATCTAAGGCTTGTAATAATTTAAGCAAACGCCGATCGTGCTCAGGACGCGAAGCTGCGAAAACAATTATATCATCTTGATATGATCTGACACCGGGCAAGTCTCTAATGATATCATCAATGCACTTCTGAAATATTCCGGGTGAAGTTGTAAGTCCGAAAGGCAAGAAACGGTAGCGGTATAGACCCCATGAAGTGTGAATAGTTGTTAATTCTTTGGAGGCATCATCGAGTGGCACTTGTAGGAAGGCGTTAGTCAAATCCACCTTAGAAAATATTTTGGCTGCATTCAATCCTTGAAACATGTCTTCAACTTCGCGCGTGGTGTTGGCAGTTTGTTTAAGATAAGGATTTACGGTAACCCTGTAGTCTCCGCAGATGCGTGGACGACCGTCGCTTTTTAAAGGCGTAACGATAGGAGTGGCCCAGGAGCTAGAAGTGACAGGTTCGAGGACACCTTTGGCAATGAGTTCGTTGAGGTTTTGTTGTACCGCCGGACGAAGACCGAAAGGAACTGGACGAGCTTTCTTGAAGACGGGTGGACAGGAGACTTGCAGACTAACTGGCTCGATTTTCATACCGCCGGTATTACGACTACATTTGTGAATAAGGGCAGTGACAGCTGGAGCGAGAGGCTGATCGTTGGACATGTAGAAGGAAATATTTACTTGTAAGGCGCGTAGTCCATCGAGGCCAAGGACGTTGGGACCGCGATCGGTAATTATCAAATCCAAAGTTATTGGTTCCGGTTTGATGTCATGATGAACTTGAACCAAAGTTTCACCTTTTACTGGAAGACTATGGCCGGAGACGCCACGAATTGATTTGCAAGTAGGCTTAATAACAGGCTCGGAACACACACGTTGAAATTGGTCGAAGGGCATGAAGGAAATAGGGCTGCCAGTATCTATGATGAATTCTATGGATTTTCCTGAATTGAAGATCAAATCATGATGAATGCGTTGGTCGTTGAAATCTTCTAGAACCAGTGATTGAAAATTTACTGTTTCAGACAGTGAGTCTACTGGAGGCATGGAGTCCGGATCGGAAACTGTTACTGCGTTGACTGTGGGACGATTTTTGGAAGACGACTGGCTGCTGCGACATACGCGGGAAATGTGTCCGACCTTGTTGCATTTGTGGCAGACTGCCTTGAAGAATTTACATGTGAGTCTCTTGTGCCGACCACCACATGAATCACAGGAAGAATTGTAAGACCGTGAAGTTGAACCGTGCTGTCGCATGTTGGTCATTGGTTTCCGAGGCGCAGGATGACTGTAGTGTGTCGAAGCTTGATGAGTAGAGTGGAATTTGTCTTGAATATTGCGTAACGGGGAACGTTGACTGGTGCTATGGGCGAAGCGTTTGCGAGGAAGATTAGCGGAGCGATGTGACGCGGTTGAAGCAGAAGCGATGTGTACCTGAGCGATTTGGCCGGTTAGAGCGGTGTTCACGTCGTCCTAAGTTTCGAGGAGTGCTTTAGCCTTGGAATACGTAAGAGCTGGCTCGCGAAGTAGACGTCTCTGAATCTCACCCTCATTGACACCAGCGATGATACGATCCTTGAGCTGCGATTGAAGATCAGCACCAAAATTGCATTTTGCAGCTTGCTGTTGTAGTCGAAGTAGGAATTGCCTGAGTGTTTCATCTCCCCGACGCGAAAGATTGTGAAAGCGCGCACGCTCTGTAGCTTTGAAGTGGACAGGACGCAGATGACTCATCAGTAGTTGCTTAAATTCGGAGACTTTCTTGGTGCCTAGGTCATCAGGAAAGGCGAGGTCCTTGAGGAGGTCGTAGGCTTCTCCACCAATCATGGTCAGGTAAAACGCTGTTTCGTTCTTAGCGTCGATAGAGTCATTGGTTTGGACGTAGTAGGAAAATCTTTCATGCCAGTTCAAAACTCCGGCTGGGTTATTGACGTCTATCTTCTCTATACACTTCTCCATAATACTTACCACCAAAATCTTAACCTAATCCCTACGAAGAAAAGTGGAAATGTATAGAGGAAAAGACAAACAGTGAAAAAGAGAAGCAGCAGGAACTTAGTATGTGTATTTGGCACGTAATAAGAACCGACGGCTCTCAAGCGAGCTGTGCGTCAGATTTGGATTTAGGAAGAAACTGACGGTCCACAGGCGAACTGCGCGTCAGTGAGAATGTATCGAAGTGGGTGAATGTAATTATCTTTAAATTTATACCGGTCCAAGGTATATCACGAGAAAAATCACGTCTCGTACACTCCCAATGAGTGAAATACTCGTAAAAACGAGGCACAGTTTCCCACAGATCCGTCTGACCCCTCTGGTCAAACAATTACTCGTAAAGACGAGACACAAATAACAAGCAAAGTGGCTGCTGAAAGCGACGCCAATTGCTACCGCCCACTCTAAATATAACAAAGTCAAAACTCGAAAAACTATCATAGGTGGCAACTTTATTGACTGCGATCAGCAGTTTATATACGTAGCGTAAACAAAGGTGATAGTTACTCAGAATTGATGTGGATAAACAAAATACAAAAAATACAAACTGTAGAAAGTAAAAGTCATAGGTACCAAGAGAAAAGTCAAAGGGATTATTTACACAGGAAAGCAGGGATCCACCAAGGGCGCGCGATTCAAACCCGAATCACGTTTCGGCAGATCGATCAGCTGTTGCAATTATGCAGCCACTCATGTGCGAGAATTTCTTCCAAAATTGGCTATCTATCATTAGGTTATAATTATTATCACAAAGTAACTAAAGGATGACAAAAATTTACGCAATTTATTACAATGATGCGTTTTTCCAAAAGTTTCCTTATTCGTGTAAAAAATGTGAAAATGTTTCATTATTCTACTATTTATTCATGAGTTGTATATGGAGGAAATAGGACAAAAGCATTCAAATAACTATCCCAATTCTATATTATAAAAAGTATTGATGTATCAAAAATCATTAATTTGTTGTGCTTTTTTGCGACACTACATTAATGTATTCCGAGAAAATAGTTTGAAATGAGAGCAGAAGCATAAATTCCAACGATTTTTAGGGCGTCGTAACTAGTTTCATTTAGCCTAGTACGGCCTCAATATAAAAATTTTTTGGTCAAAATTAATCTTTTCTCCACAAAAGGATGCGCAATTAAAAAGTTGGAAATAAAAGTCACGGAAGGTAGACTTCTCCACACAAAGACGTTCAGCGGTGTGGGATTAAAAGTATCTGGGGGGGGGATATAAATCAATGACTATTTTATCAAGCGGCATTTTTCTTCATTTAGATATATGTCAATCAAGATTTCGTCATATCATTCTGAAGAAAGTTGCATAGTGAATGTCGACAGTTCTGGACAGTTAATGACTTTTATCGTGATTGGAACACCCGTAAATTGCTGGAAGCGATGGGTCCATTTATCCTGAAGATCAGCCGAGATGCCATTGATAAGCCTTTGACATCCATCAATCACAAGAGAACTCCAATACCATGGAAACCGGCAAACATTGCCCCATTTACCAAGACAAACCATCCCCGAATTATTGCGTGTAATATTCTTGTTACCAATAATGGCGAAAATTCTCGAGAAAGTGGAATTGTCCTTAATTAAACAAAAACCTCTGAAATTGCATATAGATACTCACAATATGTGCTCCGTCCTCGAAGTTCTTAATTCATGGCTCAAATATCAATGCTTTGAGTACATAACTCTCTCACTCGGTCATCCTGCTGTCAAACGAATTTTTATCTTGTCTTTTGATTTGAGTCTTGCATTCGACGGAATCCCACACGAAGGCCTTATCCGCCAATTATCGTCTTCCACATTGCCGAATGGTTTTATCGAATGGTGCAAGGGCTCTTTTTCAAAAGATTTCAAGCGTACGTCTGCCTGATGCAATTGATTAAACTCATTTGCATGTGGAGGTTGTCAGGGGTCGGTTCTATCGACCTTATCTATTTATGTGTGTAGGTAAGCTCCTCAACAACTTTTGCCATCCTAACAAAAATGTGAAAATTATTGCCGATGATTTTGTTATAATCTCTAAGTTTTCAACTCTGTTGACGTCGATCGAAATTGTTAATTGCCGAAGTACTAAAATGTTCCTGAATGGGATGACCTTTAATGAAATAAAACAAAGCTTTTGCTTTTCCGAATCTGACAAGTATAGACCAGGGGGACTCTGCTCCGGCGTCAAGATCCGGATCCGGGATCCGGCGGATCTGGTGAGCTTGAAAAAAAACCGGGTATTTGCAATCCTGGTATAGTCGCTTGCATACAACACTTTTTCCTCTTCTGATTCTATCGGATTTCTTGAGTAGTTTTCTACAAAGATACAAAATCGAACTGTCATCACCAAATACATAGCTATGAAGCATCACAGCTGTTGTGAGGCTGTTTGCGGAGTATTCCTTCGATACGCAAGCAGGATCTCATTAGGATTTTTCACTCAAATGATCTTGGTATGACCTAGTTACCACACTGTAAACCGTTGACTGACAATTGACAGACATTTATCCTACACAAATCTATTTTGTTCGGTCTTTGTTAGTTCTTGTAGGATGATTGCCACTGAACACTACTATATATGACAAAAAGCGGACAAAAGAATGCATTGAATTATAGCTTAAATTTTATCATAAATGTAGGTAATTAATTAAGTTTGTCAAAATAAATCATGGTTTTGCCACACATTAATACAGATTGCCAAGTCAAGCAAACACTAATCGAAAAAATCAATCAATATTTATCAGTAATTTGCATACAAAGCATCTGATTTCGATGTCGGTGGAGGGAGACTACAAATTCGTCGGATATCGCAGGATATTGGAGGTGACAATCGTCGGTTGATTTTGTCAGTAATTTTTGTAGGATAACTGTCGGCTCTACGGTTTACAGTGCACCGCTGTTATGTCGGACGATAGCTTCACGTCGTCAATATTGGAGAGGAAAAAGATTCCATCGAATAATATGTAGTTACTGCCTGTGATATGCGAATACTGAACCAATTTAGAAGGACTGAAGAACAGTAGAAGCGCTCAAAAGTGCTTCACTCATACGCTAATGTTCCGTCCGAAAGATGTTTCCGGCATCCGGCAACATTATCACATCATAGAGAGACTGCTAGAAGCCGAGCAATGTCAAGATGTTGACTTTATTACATTGCAATCTGTACATAACAGTGACTTCGAATCTTTCTATATTTTAGTCCGCCACTGACTAAGTAATTTAATCATTTCAGCTTTTTACATGCTTTCGCTGAAGATCCATAGAGTTTCTGTCTTCATCTGCACGCGGGTTTTAGGAATTCCATTACAACTACACTGTAAATTGTAGGGCACTAACTTTGGCACGAAGCCGAAATTTCGTGCCAGTTAGCGCCTAGTTAGTGCCTTTCCAGTGCCTCGAGGCACCAGTAGGCGCCACTATGCACTAATAGGCACCAAACCAGATACTTTTTTATCCAGTGGTCGATAGGAAAATCGTGGCACGAAATCCGCACTATGAAACTTGTGCCTATCTCCGTGACGTGTGTTGGTTAGAGTTCGAGCCTAAATTTCGTGCCTGATTCAAGGAAATTTCGTGCCTGGATGTTTACTGTGTAGGGTTAAGTGTGGCGAGAATCACTTGCCAAATATGGCCAAATGAAATTAAATGGTGGCGTATGTAGATCTGTTTCAAATTCTTTATCACTATTTGATATGTTCCTATGTTCTGCATAAAAATCTTCCTCCAAGTGCAAGAAGATGTGAACATTTCTTTTGAAAGATAGTGCTCAAGATTTTGAAGTTTTAAGTGACAATCACACGTCAATCTATGAGCGCGAATACAAAAGTGTATTCCCGCTATCAAACAAGTGCGGGTATTGTAGATAGCAGGTGCGCCTTCTGCACATCCATAATGGGAACATAGCTAGCCTTCATCTGTAAGTTAGTGAGATATTGAAAACTGTAGGTTTGCATGCAACCTAATTTTCTAATTAGGTTGCTGTAATAATAAAATTGGTAATATTCAATAGTTAATGTATAGTATAATGTATATAAATGCAAAATATGTAATGCAATAAGATAATATACTGT
This sequence comes from Prostheceraeus crozeri, assembly GCA_907163375.1. Lineage (NCBI taxonomy): Eukaryota > Metazoa > Platyhelminthes > Polycladida > Euryleptidae > Prostheceraeus > Prostheceraeus crozeri. The sequence continues at coordinate 9,917 of CAJQUW010012887.1, read as the reverse complement.
AAGATGAGGTGGCATGCTAACCTTAACTTTCACCAAGCAGCTACTCGAAAGATCGATGCATGTGCATCAAGGTTCATGTCGTCGGCCAAAACCTTTCTACTGGTTTGTTTTCGTTATACACTTTGAGATTACTCAAATCTGCAACTAATTAGCAGACAAGTCATAATACATGAAGCATAGTGTGCGTATCCCTGTGATGACAAATGAGAACTGAGGCAGTCATTGGTGCTTGAGAATTAAATACTGACCCTCAATTTATCATTATTAGTGGAAACGAAGTTGTTCTTACATGCATCCATCAGAAGTAGATGTCTATTTCGACCACAAACCGATCGAAATGAAGATCTTAAAGTGTGTAGAGATTGCAAAATCCGCTGTCATATCTTCTAAAAAGGAATAAGCTGGATATTAAATGTTGAATTTCACTGAAAGAATGTGACTCTCGCTCACGTGTTGGACATTGAGGAATTGGGGACTTATGCATAGTACTTCTTTAAAAAAACGCAAAACAACATCATATTTTTAGCAACACGCACAATTGACTAATTATAGGAATTTTGTCAAGTGAGCAGTGAGTTTCATGTATTGCTTTGAACAAAAGCAGGAATTGTTTCAATCAATTGATATGGAGTGTTTAAACAACCAAGTTGAAACAGCAAGGGTCTCATAGGTTAGCAAGCTGAAGTTTTTGAAATGTTTACAGAAAAGATTCAACTAGGTTTGAATGAAATGAATAGAACAAAATTCATATTTTTTTTAGTATAGTCCACAATCATTTTGCACACTCTATTTGCACAATGATTTCAAATACCGTGGTATCCATGCCATCATCAGTGGGCCGACAATTACAACAGGATTATATACAATGATTATTTAATGACAAAATAAGTAAGATCAATTATTACAATGTATTTACTAATCATCATTATCAATTTTTATAGAAATTTCATGTTTACTTTACAAAAATGAATGAGCAGATGTGATTTAAGTTATGGTTCGATGGCATTAGATTAGATTAAATCAGAGTTATTATTTAGAGATGCGCATTTTTACAGCGGAGTTTTCAAGGCTACAGAACAAGGTAATGTATGTATACGATAAAAGTTGCAGAAGTGGTCAAAGTCATGGTAAAGGAAGTTTACATGCTGTCTTGAAATTTCGCATAGTGTCTCTGTGGATGAAGTTTCGCTGGGTAGTCGTTTCCATGCTATTGCGCTAACATGAGGAATAATCGCCTCCATGCAGCTGACTTTCAGTCGTGATCATAGGAGCAACAGAGTTTCTTTTGCTGCAGAGCGAAGGTTGGAGAACGATTGGCAGTTCATCGCTTCTGGTGATTAATCACAAAGGTAGGTGGAGATGGAACATTGATGCACTTTAAAGTAATCATCACAAGACGAAGGTCAATTCCGATCTCACTGGTAACCACCATGGTTGAAATAATGACATCCATAGAAGTAGTTGACAAATAGAAGTATTTGATTGTGGATATCAAAAAAGTAACAAAATTCATTTGGAACAGTTGACAGCTAAGTAAAGCAAAGCATCTTATCTAGCAGTTTTTAAACAGCTAAAAGAATTTGGAAAAAGTTACTGAAGATATTTTTAGAGGGGGGGGGGGGAATAATTTTGAGATGCTGGCCTTATCAAAATTGAAATACTCTGCCAGAATTCTGTGTTCTGTACTAATTTAAAAAGTTTAGATCAATTCAATACCAATTTCACAAAAGATTTTGCCGTTTAAAGCTGTATACACCTAATTATGGTTCATTGGTGAATTTGGAATTTGTCCTATGTTGCTCATTTCTCGAAGGCAGCTATAATTATTGGATAAAAGCAATAACGAGAACTGTAGAAGTTGATAAAAAGAAGTATATGATGCATATATCTCAATTTGACTTCTGTTGGTCATGATAGTAACACTGTAAAACTGTATGGCACGAATATTTCCCTTGAAATAGGCACTAATAGGCACCCGATTGACTTCGTGCCTAATTTCGTGCCACTACAGTTTACAGTGTAGATATACATGGTGCTGGCGAATAAGGCAGTTGCTTTCAACACTCAGCCTGCCAAATCTATGGACTTTATGGTTTTCAGTGCAGTGACATATTGAGAGTAAAAATTGCGCTTCTTTGGTGGCGCGATAGTGCACTTGAATCTTGTGACTCTGACTCCTTAGTTAAGATTTTGAGGTTATTGAAATGCTCGGATGAGTAGCTCGTGTCATCCATTTCAATCATCACTCTCCATTTTCATGACGCTTCGCAAATCCATGCCACTTCCTTAGTACATGCATTTTCTTTTCTGCAGTCAGTTAATGAATATCTTGATTGTTTGTCAAATCTACACTGTGACGTAGTCGTATGACATGCTTGATATGCTGTCTCGCTTCAATATGTGCGCTAGTATCGGTCTGTCAATAATAATAGGCAAATATGCTGTCCGTATCACTGGGGAGATACTGTCTGCCTTCATTTGCATTATTTTTGAACCGTCAGCTGTGGCATTGTGAAGAAGGTGGCGTGCTCGTCGCCACCGCGGACTTCGGTTTCGATTCTAGGGTCGGGGCGAGTGCGGTAGAGGGAATCAAGGGGTGTTGGTTTTGTCTTGTATTGGACTTATCGTTATTCTCTTTAGATTTTCATTAACTGCGAACAGACCCTTTGTTGTCAAGTTCAATTACATGTTATTGATTATCTACTTTATCTACAAAATATGAGAGTTATCTGCAACAATTTATGGTCCCCAACAGTACCAGGATTAGTGCAAACCGACAAATCCGGCACAACCAGAGAACTCCCGAAATTCATGAAAAAAGTAAGCACTGTTCCACATGAGAGATCACAATAAAAAATATCTCGAAAGTTTTATTCAAAAATTTAGTTGTATGGATTATTACAACGACAACAATGAATTCAGTCTTTGACATTCCAAGTGTGTCAATTTCTCTACATACAGCTGAATTCATCGAGTCTTGTGTATGCAAGTGTGGTACATGAAGGTACGAAATGTCAAGCAGCTTGATTAGTCCGGCAGCAGCTTGAGTTTCGCAGGGAACGAGGCTGAAAATGAGACTCTCACAGACTAAGTGCATCTGCGGCCGCCGCTACGAATTCTGCATACCAAAAATGATGGCTCCAGACTTAAATATTTTTACATTTGCTACAACGTCGACCACTGCTTTCTGTAAAATATAGCGGAGATTGGCAGACATGAGCTGGTTTGGCTTGAGCGCCGGGCTACTTTGACTCTTATACTTTCTTTTTGGTGTCTTCGACCATTTTTCTTTGTCATATGGGTTTAGGTACACATTTTTTACTTCAGAATTTTATGTTATAATGTATAGTATTTAGAGAGGATGAAATTATCTACGCTGAAAATTTTTTTGTGCGTGTATTAGTTGGTTGCTAGGTAAGGATATTTCAGCGTTGTGGATATAATGTTTTTGGATAATGAAAAAATGTGCGGAGCGGAGCCATGTAGACTCGGCAGACGCGCTGATGTGCACGCTAGATTCTGGTGAAAGTTCAATTTTCGGCCTCGTTCCCTGCAGAAACTCGCCTGGCTGGCGGATCTCATACTTCCTTCACATTACTTTCGGACAACAGCGATATTTTCTTGTATTATTTGCAAATTTAGAGCGACGTGTTATTATAGCAAAACATACAAATATAGGCTTCAATCATTGAAAATCCGATTTTCAAAATTATTATTGACCGACTGCCTCGTAGGTTGACAAGGCTGATTTCTACTGTGGAATTTTCGAAGGGTTTTTTTTTTTCCTGTAGACAAAATATTTACATTAAGATACATCGAAATATGACTTCTTTTCTCCAGAACTTTTGCACAATGCAGCCAATCGGTAAATTCGCCATTTTATGAATTATTTTGTAAACAAGTTGTTCGACTGAGTACTTTTGAAATAGAGCAATGTCAATGTGAAGATAGTCCTTTATCAGAATTTGAAATCCTATTGGAAAGCTATTTACCCCTTCTTTGTTACTATACGGTAAAAAAGCCCTTGGAATGCGTCCCTTCAAATTTGCTAATTGCTAAAATCTTTTCCTTTTGACCCAGCAGTTGTTATAATAAGTTCTCATCAGGTCGACTAATTGGATTGAGGAATTTGAATGCCTCCAATGGGTACAACAATCGTATTCACACCCAGCTTTGCGAATTTAGTTTTTGAATGTTTGAACAAACCTCCATCATCGAAATGCATGTATCTTTTATTGGGATTTTTGAACTCACCCGCGTACTTATTGAGCTCTTCATGAGATCCATCCAGTGTCCAAAACAGAGCAGGCTTCGGTAGTAATTTACTTTGCGGTGGTGATGTACTTGGCGGTGGTGATGTACTTGGCGTTGGTGATGTACTTTGCGGTGGTGATGTACTTGGCGGCAGTGATGTACTTGGCGGTGGTGATGTACTTGGCGGTGATGATGTACTTGGCGGTGGTGATGTACTTGGCGGTGATGATGTACTTGGCGGTGGTGATGTACTTGGCGGCAGTGATGTACTTGGCGGTGGTGATGTACTTTGAGTTGGTAATTTATTTTGCGGTTGTAATCCACTTACTTTGTATTTATCATTTATCATAGTGACCAGGTTTGAATCATTCACTTTCCCATAGCTCAGTGATTCACCCTCATCAGGGCTCATCTTTGCTGTGGAACATTCATTTGTCTGACTGTGAAAGATTGCGCCCCAGCTTCCATTGAATGAACATGCGATGATGCTACAATCAACGAGACTTGACTTGAATGACTTGAACGTAAGATTCTTGCCTTTTGATTTAAGAGTAAATCCGTGAAGCACCCGTAACGAACACATCAAACCATCTGCTGAGGTAATCACCAAAACAAAGCCCGAAACAGACAAGAGACCGAGATAGAGTGACATTTGATTCATTCTGTGCAGCGATGCAACCCCAAACCGAAGATAACGCAGCAGAAGTTGTTGACAAAAAATGTGAGTCTTATATATCGGATGAATATCAACATAATGATTTCATCAGCAGCTCAATTCAATTATCGAGAAAGCCAGGCTTTGATAGCATTTCTTGTCAAGAATGAAAAACACTTGTATCAGTGATCCTCAAACACTCACGTTGATAAATGCAATATTTTTATTGATAATCATGTAATTGGAATTCAAAAAGTGTTTCAGTGTACCACCGCATTTTAATCATATATTAAAAGCTTTTCCAATTACTTGATGAAAGATGTGCCTAGACTTGTTATAAAATTCAGTGACGTAGTCACGTTTTGTCTTGACCTTTTCAGGAGTGACAGAGTAACCTTTTAGGAGTAGCCTGATTTCAGACAAGGGAACGATGAGACAACCTTCGATGCTGGTATCAGAATAGTGGAGATACTCTTCAAACGAAATTTTCGTATTTAAGTTGTAGTTCATTTTCACCAATCTGTAGGATGAATGCGGAGGTTTCTCCCACACTTGCGGACAAACCGGGACCGGTACGACCAGGCATTATGACATCAATTTAACGCAAGCAATATTATGCAATTTATGCATACAAATCTCCGAATCTTCAGATTCCTCATTACAATTTGCAATAATTTTGCAAGCACCGGCAGCCACGCAATATCAGAGCAACAAAAAAGAGACAGAATAGAAAATATCCAGTCCAGGTCCATAGCGCTGGATTCGGGTGACCCGGACGGACCCGCGGACCGTACCCGGATTCAACCGTGGGTAACATCTCATGTTCGATGGATTATTCTTGGCACATGTCTTAATTTCATAAGTTGTAGACCCCACTGAAGAAACTTGAAGGTTTTCTTCAATGTAGAATTCCAACTGACATTTTTAGATGAAAATAACTAACAGCATGGTCTAGCCATCAGTTTTCTCATCATGAAAGGAGTTGCGTACACTGTTAACTGTATGGCACTAACTTAGGCACGAAGCCGAAATTTCGTGCCAGTTAGCGCCTAGTTAGTGCCTTTCTAATGCGTCGAGGCATCAGTAGTCGACACTAGGCACTAATAGGCACCAAACCAAATGTTTGCTTATCCAATGAAATCGAAGGAAAAATCAATGGGCACGAACTCGGCACTATGAACTTCGTGCCTACTCGTGCCTTGTGTTGGTTAGAATTGATGCCTAAATTTCGTGCCTAATTCAAGCGAAATTTCGTGCCATAAAGTTTACAGTGTAGATATAGATGCACAGCGAGTACGTTTTATCGTAACATTGTTGCTCAAAAAGTACAGACGCAGCTGATTGATTGATTGATGCAGAAGGTCAATTTCATCAAATAATGTTAATGTATCAAACTGCTTGAGTTATGTTCGGTGTGGAGTTTTAGGTCAACGGACCTAAAGGAACAAAGTTGAATTTGATCATTTAACGTTGTCATCTCAGAAGCAGCTACGCAAAATGCCAACTTTAGATTATCACCATCGAATGAGGCTTTCCATAGAGTCCAGGAAAATTAGGTTTTAGTCCCTTAGATACATGCACAGACCATTCGAAATGTAGTTGATAATTCATTGTTGCCATGTCATCACAAATTTTTATTCTGTGCTTGAAATGACTCTGAAGGACATTCTGAAAAGCGTTGTTGATCAATGGCTTTCTTTATAAATGACTGATGGACGGCAAGTGTATTGTTACTGTCACTTTATTTTCCGAGACTTATCCTGATGATAACCAGCCGATCCATCAGATTTTAGATTGAATGGTGTAGCCGATGATGAACATCCAAAAAAACGTTCGATCATGAATGTTTTGCATGTCAAGTTTCCACTTACTGCCCCCTGCACTCTCATTGGTTGAGAGCATCAACTGACTTACGTGCGCGTCTCTCTTTCACCAATAGGGAATGAGATAGACCTCGGAAAATCGCATGCAGTGTGCCATCTTCAGGAGGCTGTTACTCAAAGAGCACATGACGGATTTGCGGTGACTTTTAATGTGTTAGCAAACACAATCCAAACTATTTGTATGCCAATTTTCAGGGTATCACTAATTTTACCCGTGTTAGGGGGCGTGAGGAATGACGACATCGGGGTAATGGCGACAGCTGCGATTTTAAGTCATCAGGCCAACGTTGGAATCTGCTTGATGTTCGAACATTTCTCGTTTATCAGCTCTCAGCCAGAATTGAAATAAATATGACATTTTTATTTTTCTTCCGAAGACAGCGGTGAGTGAATTCGTAACAGGAAGACATTATGTCAGCACTATTATGTTAGTGCTTTGTAATTTTAGAGTTAATAAGGATGATAAACAGACGTAGAACAAGTCGATAAGTTGATTTTAAGTAGTCTAAATTAAGCAGAATCGAAAATGCATCTGACCGAGATGATCACGACTTCATGTGACGCCATTACCACATTCAAGAATATTGAGATAGGATGTCTAGGGACACCGGCAAGAATGTTAAACGTGTTGCATTTGCAACACCTGCCCTGAAACCAGGTGTTGCATGTGTACCTTCTTCGCAAATACTCCTTAATAAGCTGAAGTTTCACGAATTTCAAATCAGTGCTGACTGCTAACTCTAGGCTTCAGGCTGATTCGAAGTTCATTCTTATTAACGTAATTGACCAAACTTTGCATTCGTGCGATGAATAGCAGTGCATACACGGTGGCGGCACGATTATGAATATTTTGAGATTTAGTGATTAGAAGTTCACAGTTAGAATAACTTAAATTTTCTTCTTTTCTAGACCATTTTTCATTAAAAGTTCATAAAGTTCCTGGATGTATTCTACTGTGACTTCTGCAGGGATAACACACGCATTAACTGCACATGTATTGGTTAATGAAAGTTTTTCATATGAGGAATATTACTCGTATTACTCGTATTACTCGAAAGAATATATTTATAATTCTTGATTAACCTATTGGGCAAAGTTATTGCAAGTTTTCTATTGCTTCTTATACCGGCAATAATTAATACATACTTAACTAATGATAATTAATGCATTGCATAAACGTTGGTATTCTACTATTTGGAAATCTACTTTAAATGTTTGATTCAGATCGTAAGCTTTAATGTAGACTCTAAGACAATTAAAAAGGTTTCGTTGCAGGTTTTTTTAAAGCAAGACAGACATCTGTATCTACATGTAGATGTAACTGTAAATAGGACCGATTCTAAAGTAGTTAATATGCAAAAAGAAATCCCAAAAATCTACATCGCCATTCCGCAACCTGTGTCACCACTACCTACCCCACGCGGTAATGCCGACAAAATTGAATTTTTACAAAACTCAAAATATCTTCTCCACGGAAATGAGATGGGCATTGATGCTGCCCCTACTACATCTCTGGGTTTCAATGATATTTATGATTCAAAATTGAACCGTGGAGCCTGACAGATAGGTAGAAATCCTTGATAACACAAAAGGTGTCCCCATTCCCCCACTTTCCTCTATTCATATCTAGTCCCTAAATTTCCTGGTCTAATAAGCAGTCAAGAAAAGAAAAGTCAAGTCAAATATGCATTGTATTTCAGTGGCATTATGAAAGGCTATGAGGCTTCATGGCCACGGTACACAACAATTTCGAAAGTCAAAATAGAATTTTAAATGCTCATATAATGACTATTTAAAGGAAAGATTGATAAAATAGTCCTTTGTCTTCTTGAACTTTCGAGGATCACCAATACTGGGGAGATGCTGAGGAAGTGCATTCCACGTTCGTGTAGCAGCGACTGGAATATCTCTTCCTCTTAAAGTAGGCCGACGGTAAGCTGGAGCCACAAGCAAAGAGGAAACTGCAGATCGTAATCGGGATCGTCCAGGCATGGAAACAACATAGTCAGGTTTTTCAACAAGATAATCAGGGGCACCATTTTTCCGGCAGCAAAATATGAGTACCGAAAGCCTATTCTCTGTAGTCACGATAACAATTTCTGAATTTAGAGCATTTTCATTCAAGCTCTACCTTGCCTCCTCTTACCTTCTTCCAAGTGAGATAAAGCAATGAAACCGCTTTTTACCCAACAATTTTCGCTTGTTTTCAATGTAGGTATCTGCCTTAGAGTGTGTATGCTGTCACATAATTGGCCCATCTGTAGTCTTGGAGTGGAAATCTTCTCAGACTGTTCATCGTGCCGAAACACGTAGTGGAACTTTATTTCGAAAATAAAAATCGTCTTAAAATTGAGGGAGCGATGTAAGTTCCTCTCCTTGTAGTAAATTGCATGATAAATCTCCCGTACAAGACAACGAAGGTTCTCTGGCAACATTAGTCGTCGGATAAATGAATTGAGAACGCGAGCACCGAAAGGCGACAATCGACAAGATGCAGCTACAAAGACTATGATGATCATTAATTACAACCTGAAGAAGTTGACGATTTTTGGCGGGAGATGGTTCATCATGGGTTGGAGAAGAGAAATATAATGCACTACCTGTGATTTACCCGTAGAAGTTTCTTGCCAAAAATATGTACAAGAGACAGACGTTTCGCGACACAGTCGCAGTCTCAGTGTCTGGATATCTATATATGTATGTCAATCAAATTCAACCGTTTTCATTGTTCAGACTATCTATGGTACTATTTGCTAATACGCGGTCAACAATGATGAAAAAAACGGTCATGAAATGGCTAAGGTAATTATAATAACAATAATGATAAGGCTACAGTAATTATGTTTGCACAAAGCAATGTTAAATGTTACACCAACAAGATTTCAGGTTATCTACTTGTATGCTGCTACCAGCAGCTAGGAAATTACAAATCAAAATTTGATAGTTAGAATAGAAATCTTGGAAATACGCCCACTTGGGAATATCATAGATTTATCAATTGAACCTCTATAAAATTTTACCGATAACTCTGATACATCCATGGACGCCTAGATATATGAAGCACACATAAGCTAGATCATGGACTTCTATAATATAGCATCTATAGATATAGCATGTCCATATAT